>OY776111.1:144631397-145231397 GCA_963675035.1 Allygus modestus
CGACAAGGCGTTTAGTCGCCGCTTCAACCGGGACCAACACGAGTCTCACAATTGCCCTATTGTGAGGAACCTGGTTCACGATCGTCTGCCCAGAGTGTCTTCTCCTCCTCATAGCACCGAGTCTCAGCCTCGCACAGGGCCAAGCAACGAGCCTCAACCCGGACCCAGCACCGAGCATCAACCCGAGCCTCAAACCAGCGATGACGAGATGGAGGGTTCTGGCCTCCCCACGTTCCAGCTCGTGCATCGGGCCCTCCGCAGACGCCTCCTCACCTTCCGCCTGTCTCAACCAATGGACACCTTATTGAATTTTGAGGAGGCGCTGGTCTTCTTGTTCCAGGAGGTTCTCGACCTGTTGACCGATGTTAGGAGCAGACATCCCAGCATCAATATGAACATGATCCTAGAGTGCGAGCTTACCAACATTCACGAAGCCACTTGTGTGCGATCCTTAAATACCGTTAACGTTCCGCTGACAGAGGATAGGAAGAGTCGATAACGATTTCAACAATGAATTCATAGTAGGGTAAGCATTTTTGTCATATTTTTTCATATGCGTCAACACTTCTGCTTATTTTCTTGTACTCTTCATAATTCGATTTTTTTTATCAATAGTATCTCATTGAATAGTCTATGTTTTAGTGGCATTCCATCTTGATTAGTACAGGAGCATACCGATCACAAATATGATCGATTGTATCTTTTAAAGTTGTTATGTCAGTTACTTTATCGAGGTTGACTGGAACTAAGGTAAAAAGATAAAAGCAGTCCAGTGATTCCATCTGGAACCTTGTTTCTAAATCCATGATTATATTATCTAAAACTGGTATGTAGATGGACCGTTTCCAGTAATTTGAGGGGTCAGCTGAACTGGCAGCATAATTTCAATTTGGCCCGTTGATTTTTTCCCCAACTAAACGAGGAAGACGTTCTTCTACGCCTATCTTTTCCATTGACTGCTTCGCGCTTTCTTAGACCAGTGGGAAGAACTGATCACACTTTGTTCTTTTTTATTTTAGCGTATCTTCTGCCTGCTTTATTTCTTGATAAGCATGGTTGATGTCTACATTTTTCCCTTTGTGATATTTGCTAAGAATAACTTTACTACTTAGCACATCACTTAAACAATGAATCGTTGTTACGAACTCACAAGTAGCACTTGAATTTAGCAGATAGAGGGATTTGCTGGAAGTAGAACTATCTTGCCAATTTGAAATAATTTGTAGGGCTTCTGTTATTTTGGGTAGATCTTCTTTAAACTCTAAAATTGCCTCATGCATTTCCACCCAACGAGTTTCACAGTAATTCATAACTTTGTGGCCTAAAATACTTTGAAGTATGTGATTTAATTTCGCTGACATGCCAAAAAAAGGAGACACTTCTTTCATGGTACCAAGTGTATTTCTTACAGCTTGTACTTTGCTACTTTTTGACGAAGCTAAATTTAGCGAATGATTTTGGCATATGCACAGGGTACTATTGACGGTCTTTTTCTTTATCTCTGCTGCAGCCCCTCGAACGGCTGACACATTGACGCTGCATCCATCGCTACCGATTCCAACACAGTTTTCAAGGTTTAGTCCAAGTTCTTCCATACAATTTACAACCGTTTGTCCTAGGATCTTGCCAGAGGTGACTGGTTCCAAAAATGCAGAGTTTGTGGTTGTATGATTATAGTTGTTTTTATAAAGGTCAAGGAATCCCACAAAATCTTCCCTTAAAGTTGCACCAAAACCAGCTCCATTGTGTACATAGCGAATAGACATACTTAATTGGGAGGTATGAGAAATATCAGCGGTCTCGTTAAAGAGAACGGAGTAGTATTTTGCTACATCTACTCTTTTTCTTATTTCATCGATGATTTCATCTCCGCAACATTTTATAATCTAAATTGTAGTAGTTTTGCCAAGATATGTAGCATTAGCTGTAGCAAAGTTCAGATGATCCTTAAGCTCAACATCGCCACTTTCTACTCGAAATCTTAGATTTTGCCGTCATTTTGTACAGGGTCTTCACTGAGGTCAACCATATTTCGATCGTCTCTGCGTCCTCTGCAACGGAATGTTTTGGCTACCCAGCATTAATTCTGTTTTGATAATTGGTGCTAAGCGCGCTCTATTTTCCTTGACTTGGAGTCTTCTTTTTTCATCCAACATGTTGCTCACACCTTTATTTGGGTTTTTTAAAAATCTCGATAAAAGAATCTCCATATATTAAAGGCTCTTTGTGATAGGTGTGAGCAGCATGATTCTCTAAATCTTTATCCTTTCCTGTTAGCTTAGAAAATGTTTGCAACGGCTCAGTAACCAATTTTTGTAAGGCAACAGTTTTTCCTATCCAGCTAATTTTTGATGTGCAAAGATACTGCAGTATTTGCAGAACAGTCCCTTTTGTTCGTGGGAAAATACCAGCCAACGGTATTTATTTAAGTGCCCTAAATTCATGCGTCGTTTTTCTTCCCAACCTCTTTTTACGTGAATTGATGCAGGGAAATTATAGTCCTTTTCTGGAACCCATTGGTCTGTCAAAAGTCTGAATTTGGTTAGGTCATCCACACTTGAAATTTTTTCTAAGTACACTCCTATATCACGAGATATACGTTTAGTACTATTGTCATCGTCAGCAGCTGGCATCGAAGACGTCAAAGAAAATGGTAATTCACTAGATAAAGATGCCACTTGTGTTGTCACTGTTTCAGGTGGGATGGAAGAGATAGTGTCCAGATAAGTCTTTTTCATAAGGATTTTATCGTGCTTATAGAATTTTCTTATATCCTTGACACCTGAAAAGCAGACAATTGTGTGAATGTATCAGAGACAAACAAATGTTTAGCATACATACCCTTTTTCAGGTAATAATAAAAATCATATCTTCTTTGGGTCAGCTTGAATCGACTTCAGTAATTGTTATATATGATATGCATGCGTCGTTGTAAGTTACTGGCCACTAATTATTTTCTGGCCACAGCTGATTCCTTTTGATACAACCTATATCTGTTTTGTGCACAGTATAACTTAATATATATTATAGTAAACTATGATTTGACAGTAAATTTTGGAACTCTACTCAAATATAGGCCTAGGTAGGTACTAGGTGCATTATCATACAAATTTAGTATGCCCATTAAAATGTGCAAGATTAAATGTAGACCAGAAGTTGATATAGAGCCCTATTTTGGGTTTGGAGAAAACAAAAAACATACTAAACATTCAGGTTCAGGTTTTTTGAGTAATAATCGTATTCTCATGACTAAAGGCGGTCCCACACTTCTAGCGAACAGCCCTGAACATTCGGCCGAACATTCTCCCGAATGTTCACTGAACATTTCGTCCTGCATGTTCCCATATGAATTCTAAAGATCGTGCAACTCCCACACTTCTCGCTGAATACTCCGAACATTTGGAGTTTGGCCGAATGTTTGGACGTGTTCGCTAGAAGTGTGGGGCCACCTAAAGCAGGAGGAATACGAAATAAATTGTCGAAAAAATATAGCTGCTTACCTCTCCGTCGTTGTTCGTTATGTTATATCTATCCACTCCTAAGTAAATGTCACGAAAAATATCCAATACCAATTTTTCCCACTAATTGATAACATCCCGCAGTAACTGCAGCAACTGCGCAGCAACGGGAAGCAGTTGTTCACTAAATTCAATTCACTCATGATGCTAACAAATAAAACACCACATTGTATTGTAACAGTTATTTCATAATGAAATGTGTAATATGTATGTATTCCACTGATACAATAAACAGTTGGAACATAAATATATATTTTATACAACTACTACCTCGGAAAACAAACATTTCATACCGAATTATTGACTTACACGCACTACTCCAGGCTAAACTGACGCGCACAAAATGGCTAAGGTACAACGTAAAGGTTGTAGAAAAGAAGAATATTGAGGAAGACTGCAGGGCTGCACACCCGCCGCGCAAAACGAAAATATTCTCCAACCCAATTATAAAAGATAGTTGTTTTTGGATGTTTTAATTTGAAATTTGTAAATATTGAACAAAAAAATTAGTACAGCGAGTGCAGTGACAGACAGCGTCACACTTTTACCCATTGATTAAAAATTGTCTGAGTCCAAGGGGGGGGCGCGCGTCCCCTGGCTGGATCCGCCACTGCTACATCAGCATGTCTGTCGTGGAGCAGAGCACGTGGCTCATGTACGAGTTTTTGCGGAAGATAAAGAACCGCAACGGTGACCGACTGACCGTAGACTACATGGACACGGACAGCTTTGTGTTTGACATCGTCTCTCAGGACATCTACAGGGAGATGATGGAGCACTTGGACGACTTTAATACTAGCGCCTACTCCAAGTCCCACCCTTGCTACAGCCCCGTCAACGCCAAGGTCATTGGCAATTTTATGGACGTGTGTACGGCAGATCGATGTTTGAGTACCTCGGGCATCGTTCAAACCTCTACTTCATGGGCATCGAGGACCCGAGTGAAGAAACGGGGTCCAAGGCCCTTAAGCACGCCAAGGGGGTTGTGAAGAACGTCCTCACCCAATGACTACAGAGAGTGCCTGTTTAACGGCGTGCTACTGAGCACCATCAACACTCGGTTCCAGTCCCACCTGCACCGCGTCTTCATGGTCCAAGTGAATAAACTGCCCCTGAGCCCCGCCGATGACAAGCGCTACGTCCTGGCTGATGGCATCCACACCTTGCCGTGGGGACATAGGGACATCCCACCACTGGCTAGAGGAGGAAGACCAGACCGCCCTGAGGAGGAGCAGCAGCAGCAAAGAGAGGAGGACGATGTTGATGAAGAATTCCCTGTTTATGGTTTAGGTTTATTTTTTAATAGTATTTATAAGTTTATTTGTAAATAGTATTTGTAATTTTATTTGTAAATAGTATTTGTAAGCAATTGTATCGTAATAATTTGGTTTGCAGCAGACATCTGTGTTGTTATTACCTCACCCATATTTCCCTCATTATCTTTTTTCAAAATTATAAACATGTTCAAGTTATAATTACTCTATATTGAAATAACTTTGTTATAAAATTATAAAAAGATCAAATCTTGGACATGTATCTTTTCTTAAAATATTGAAGTGAAAGGACAAATGAAAAATAAGTGATTACAATATATAATATTTATTTAACACGCAATAAGAATATACATACACAATTACGAAAATAAAATATTAGTTTTAAGTTCAACATAGTGGTGAGAAGATGGAGTTGAAGAGCCTGCGGATCAGAGCGTCGTTGATAGCGGGAGCGGTCAGATCGAAGAGCTGCACGTAGTCGCTGAGTGACATATCGAGGACCGCCCGGAAGTACAGGTAGGTGAGACAGTGGCTGCAAACAGAAGTATCGTAGCTCTGCAGCCGATACCTGTTGTAGACGTAGCGGTGGCGAGAGTTGCGCCTCAGGAACCTTTGATAGTCCACCTGGTATGGTGACCTGCTATAGATGTCAAAGTATTCAAGCCGGTCCTCAGAGCAGTAGAACGCCACCCAGTGTTCACCTCTCTTGGTGTGTGACATGGTGTTGACCACTATGGCGGTCCGGGGCTGAACGGGCGTGTCGGGTAGACGGTCAGAGAAGCAAACCAGGACGCTCCTCAGTCTGGGGACTCGCGCCAGGCACCTCTCGATCTGGGTGGTGTTCATCGTGGGTGGAAGCAGCAGCAGCACTCAAGGGCCGATGAGTCCGATCTGTCGTTCGCCATCAGCCAGTCGTGCAGAACGATACAGTTGTGCAGAGCGCAACTTGGTGATCAGGTGCCGCTTGACAAAATCCCTCTTTTTAGATCCCTTCACGTAGACGATGGGGCGGTGGATGAAGCATGCCCGCAGTTTGTCTAGCAGGGCGACGTAGGTGATATCGTCCTGGTCCCACTCGAGCCCGTGGCAGTGGCGCGTGAGCCAGTTACTCTCACGCAGTTTCTCGGCAGTCAGGTAGTCTCGATTGAAGGGCGGACGGGTGACATGGTGCATGATGAGCGTGCCAGTTGTCACGTTCACCACGCAGACCTCTTTCAGCAGGAAGTCGTTGTCGCTGTCCTACTACTGTGGTTGTAGGCGTCCACAAGCCTGTCCAACACATCGATGTAGCGGTACGTGTTTTTGTAAGTCAGGTAGCGCCACTTGCGCAGTATTGAGCGTGCGGTTGACTAGCTCCACCACGGCCGCATTCACGTTTAGGAGGTGCGCGGCTCGCGCTTGAGCAGCCCCCCACCAAGTTAACCCAGATGACTAGGGTCGTAGTACAGCTCCTCCATTATGGCGTGTATGGCTCCCAATTGTCAATGACAATTCCTGGTCAGGTTCTTCAGTTATTATCTTTCGCCTGGCCACTGGGGCTTGCGGTCGCAGGCGGTCTCACATTTGGTGACATGGGTGTCGATGAGGCTGTCTTGTCTCCCCAGGGGTTTGGTGCGGAATCCAGCCCCACGCCTAGGTAACGCAACGCTGCGGAATTGCTCACATATTCTTTGGGTACGTTCATGTTCTTCAAAGCAGTCATCACTTGATGCCAACCGGTAGGTAATCGATCTGCTCTTCGCGCTCTCACTATGCCGTGTACAATGTCCACTATATTGGAATCGGGGACCTCCTCGTTGTTCACATACACCGCCCCACTGGCGTCCCAGGGTTGCCTCGACGGTTCATGAACCGCAACAATCTGCGCACCTCCGTCTTGTAGATCCTTGGGAACGTTTCCACAACCTCCTCAACCAGGGTGGCAGACTCGCGTTATACGTGACCCGGACCCGCTTCTTCTTCTTCTTCGATGATTAACAGGCCTATCGTCTGACGTTTAGCTGCGGAGTAGTTCAGTAACCGCTGTAACACCTGTTGATATTGTTTCCATTTATCTGTATCATCCAGGCATTTGTCACTCATTATGCGGTGCATCTCAGCGTCCAGGCTGGATGGTTTATTGACGCTGCCTCCACCTGTTCCTTCTCGCATCAGCTCGACGAGCTCCTGCGGTACAACTGACATTTCCTTAGCGTGCACCATTTCCAATTACTTTCTGCACCAACGCAGGTAGAACGGCACTCAATAACAAGGGCAGAAGGAATCCGCCACCCCGTTGTACAAGGTAGCGTCGCTTCTTGGCCCAGCCCTCACCTCGATTCACCAGCTGTCTGAGTGCCTGATAGTGTTTTCTCAACCTTCGTTTTTCGCAGGTAGTGAGCGGCACGTTCCCACGTAAAACGTTGTATGCGCACTCGCACACCGATATGTTGCGGCTGTTATCATACGATTTTAACAGGGATTTGCGTTTCTTGGGTGTAGCGTGCATCAGGGCTGTCAGCAGTGCTGAATCTTTCTTCACGCATTGCGACATGATGACTGACACTAGCGCGCGCCCAGCCTATTTATCGTTTCTTGGGCTGATACACGTGGTTGACCGGGTCATCGGGGAAAATGGCTGAACGTATACACATCTCTTCGGGCGTGGACTGTTTCAGGTCTATCAGCAGATGGGTGTGTGCATCGCGCGTGGCATCCACGTAAGCCTCCTCCACAAATTTGGAATTTTCCCGGTATACTTGGCGAGCCAAGTGTTTTACCTGAGCGCGGTCCCTGGTATTATTGAAACAAACTATGTAATGAGCGTTTAGCGAGATGTCGCGCTGGCCCCTGCCCTCATGAAACAGGTTTTTCGTGATAAAGAACACGCTCATATTGCGGTGATGGGAGCCCTTAGTAAAAAGGTCCACCATGCGTGAGTCGGCCTCACGCATCATATCGTCAACAATAACCAGGGTGGGCTCGCTACTGTCGTAGTCATCGAGGTCGGACAGGCCAGCTAGTAGTGCACAGCATTGTCACCAGCTCCACCACCACCGCCGCTACCGTAGTGCCAGGTGATACGGAGAACCGCGTATCGCACATGCGGTCAGCGTGTTTTATGAACTGAGCCACAAAGTGCGACTTGCCGCTGCCCGAAGGCCCAGGCACAATGGTGGTGAACGAGTGTTTTCACCTCAAGTCCATGATGGCTACTAAACACCGTCCACCACCTCGGATCTTATAACTAATTGAGATTTTCTTTTCTATTATTTTATATACTTTTTATTTTATTTTTCGGATAAAGGAATAAGGGTTTTCTTTTTATCCAAAAAAATTCTAGAATAGCGCCTTTGCTGCTGGGCAGACCGGTCCTCTTCACCAGATTCATCCTCCAACCCACACCCACGTTATATTGTCCAATTACGTGATCTTCCAGGACGGCCAGGTATCTACGAGGCATGTAGACCCTCAGCGGATCATCACCAGCCAGACCCTCCAAGGTGGCCATTATTGCCTCACCGTAGGGCGTGTCCACTCGCTCGAATGACTTTATGGGGTAGACTACGTTGTCACGAAGATCGGTTATACGAGTATAACCCCCAGCCTTAAAGCTGTTGAGGGCTAACTTCAGGTTTACCTTGTTGTCAATGCTGCTTGTCGTGTGTTCAGATGTGGAATGGTTGTACCTCGCCGCCAAGTCGTTTTATATAGGCAAGGTGCGTCAACAAGTTGCTTACGTCAATAGACAATCTGACAATCCCCCAAGTCGTTAAGCTACGTCAATAAGTTGTTTACGTCACTAGGCAAGCTGAAAAATCCCCAAGTCATTAAGTTTTATTCTTGCGCTTTGCAATGACGCAATCGCCTCCGGGCTTACGTTTCCCACCAACGGGTGGCTTACGCCAAGTGGGCAGTGGAGTTATGGTCCTGGTATCTCCATCAGTTTTCGACTCTTAGGTATCGCTATTCACCCACATGTTTTCCAACCTCGTCAACAGGTCCGTGAGAATATGCAAATTTCATCATCTCTCTCTTCGTCCAGGTACAGGCCGCTACTGTATGATGGGCGACCACCGTGAAACACTGACATCTTCAACAATATGTTCCCGCAGTTGGCGGGGTTCTGTATGGTATATTGACATGTAGCATCGCTCCAACTGGATGCTGGAGAGTCGGTAGGTACACTCTTCTTCACCTTCCATCCGACAGGCTTTTTCCTCTTAGGTTTGGCAGGCATGGCGTTCTTATCTATCGCATTAATCTCCTTCATCAGACAGCGGAGTGTTCGGTCCACCTCGGTGTTGTTCATGACGTCTCGGACTGAAGCCTCTCGGCTAGTTCCCAGGTTTATATACCGCGGCTGCAAAGTTCTAGAACATTCTAGAAGCTTGGGGAAGCCAAAGGTAATTAATGCGGTAGTTATCGCGGTTATCGTTAGGCGTTGGGGACTTTCCATGGGTTTCCCAGGTCGCTAATGAGTGGGTTGAGTGCTCATGACGTTCTAGAACCTTCTAGAAGCTTTTGGACGTTTGGCCTTGGGGTAAAACTCAATGTGATAAACAATTCTCGCGGTTATTTTCATGTTTCAACTTGTCAATTGTTCATAATCCTCGCACGTTTCGTAAGTGTAACGTGCAATAAGCGTCTCGTTGAAATTAACAGTCTTTTTCTCTCTTTTCTTCATTACAAGGCCTTTTCATGTGAAATTCCTTCTCGAAAAATACGACCCTCGCTCGATCTAGCACACTCTTGACTGCGAGTCTTTCGCGGAAGCCATAAGTTTAAATCAAGGCAATTTCTTCATCGGTGGAGTAATCACTTTTCTTGCATCCTCACTTTCCATCCTGATTCATGTGATGCTACGGAGAGCTGTGGAATATATGAGCATGGGTGGAGAAGCACGCGCTCGAAGCGGCAAACAAGTCGTTAAGCCAGTAAACATGTTTACACAGGATGATGCAATCGTCAAAGGTCGAAGGTCAAGGGGGGCAGGTCAAGTCGGGGGGGGGGTTATTTTCTTGCTTGTCCTCAGGAAACTCGCTGATGGTTTTGTATGTTGGCCAGGAATATGGCGCCCAAACAGGGATCACTGTTACGCGTGATGGGCCAAATTCAAGATGTAGGATCGAGGCTCATTCCCTCATTAGGCTGGGGGTTCCCTAAGGTCCTCCAGGACTTCTTCCCCACTCTCAGAACTCAATGGGAAGCCGGGAAAACGTTAAAATCGGAATTGGCGCCCAACTTGGGGTCACGGAGGCGGGGACAATCCTCTTGCTTGTCCCCAGAAATTTTGCTGCTGGCGCACAGGTCCGCAGCACTCAGGGATTTTCCACGCGCAGTAAACAGCGGAGATCCCATAAGGAAAAGACGTTAGGATATTAATAGCGGGTTTGATTTTCAGTCGATTTTCAAATTTCTTTCGGGGATAGTTTCCATAAGCCAAGACCTAACATAAGGTTAAAGGCTATCAAATCGGCCGGTAAACAGCTGAGATCCCATAAGGAAAGTACGTTTATAAATTAATAGCGTGTTTGTTTGATGGTTGATTTTCAAGTTTCTAACGTCATTCGCTTCTTTAGCATGAGGCCTGCCACCTAGCAAAAGTCCCGTCACAATCGACCGGTAAATGGGCTTGTTATTTATTTGTTTAAAGTGTTTTCCTTATGGGGGGTAAAGGACAACGGACAAGGGGGGAGGGCGTTAATGGTCAAGGGTCAAGGGGGGGAGGATAATCCTCTTGCTTGTCCTCAGCAACTTTGGTGGCACAGTACCGGCTATACACCCCTACTTTTTAGGAAGAAACATAAAACTTCTTAGTTAAAAATGGATAAGCACTGAGCGGACTTGTACAATTTCAGGAAGATGAATTTGGTAACGAACTCACTCTACAAGTACAAAGAAGATGAGCAAAAGGATCTGCATTGTCATTCTAGTATACCACGTGAATAAAAGCCTGATTGGTAAGTTATGTATCAAAGGCAATATCATCGAAGTAAACATTCATGAAGGCCATGAAGTGAAAAGTAATATAATAAAGAGGGGTTTAATTTTGTTTCATGCTTCACCTGTTCTGATCTAAAGCAGCTTAGTAAAATCCGCTTTAAAAAGAACATAACAAAGTGTTTATCTTGATATATTTTGTTTCTTTCAGCACCAGTTCAAAAATTTGTTTTTGATGAATCGTAATGTTAATACGCCTTGATTCCATTAGAAAATAAAACCGCTTTATTTGCGAACTGATCAACAATGTAGGTAGGTGATATTTCCAAGTAGTTTTCTTACTAAACTTTATGCGTTTGTGTCCATCTGAGTTACGGATTAAATGTTTTTTTCTTTTCAATTATATTTTAATTGAAATATTACAATTTTTTTAGTAAATGTAAAATAACCACTATTAATAACTGCATTTGTATTTTCTTTGTTTTTTAGATTTTTTTTCGGAGAGGGCGCGTTTCATTTCGTTTCAGTCTTAGGGAAATATGACCATATTACCTTTCGAAAAGTCAAAACCTCTTTTTGAAATGAAATATTGGAAGCTTTGTATCGCTTGCTTGGTTTATAAAACAATTTACAAGCAGACCAAGGTATCTTGTATTTGGGTCCGAGGTGGAAGAGCGCTACCAATGCTGTATTTCATGCGCCCTGTTCTAGTTTAATACAAAACATTAATGTTGTGTATTAACTATCAAAGCCGAGAATGCAATGGAAGGCTCATTAACTTAGGTTTTGCTCAGTTAATTATCCATCTATTTAATTTGATTTGATAACATAACCGTATAAGGGCTTTAAATTTTGAAAACTTGAGAGAGTGATTTGACGAGGATAGAAAAGAGGTTGACATAAAATTTGCAAAAATGATATTGGATTAGTTTATTTGAAGTCATATTGTAGAGTTATAGTTGAGAAAATAATTATATTAGAGTTATCTTTTATATTATTAATTGGTTGTACTCCAATCGTCTAATCATGCTTTAATTATTTAGGAGCACAAAACTTTAAATTAATTTAGATAACACGTAGATAAGAGACTAATAGTGAATATTCAAATAAATTTAAGGTATTAACCGTGTTTTAGTTGTTAATTTTGTGTTTCATTATAGGAAACATTTTTATTACATTGTAAAACTAGTATTTTCATTACACAACAATTAACGTTTTCAACAACGCTCGGCAAATGCAGGGCTAAACTTTGTTTGATTGTTTGCGGTTCAAGACGTTCCTCAGAACTTGAGGAAAGTCCTTTGTCACGAGTAATGTTTATCTTCTAATTGAATTCTCTGTGGACGAACGAATCTGGAGAGGGCAAGATAATTAATTGGTAAAAGATGATTGTTCAAGTGCTATGACGAGGTTTGTTCAATACATATATTATTATTTTATTATTCTCCTAGAAGGTTCTCAAAGAATAATACGAAAACGTCCAAATTACATATCATTGTTTAGTACGTATTAACAATGTGTGCCTTTTCCATAAAACGAATGCTCATATAATTGCTGGAATATCATCTAATTACCATGAATCACCTTCGTATAATACTTGTAAAACATAATAAATCATCTAAACAAGTTCACTTTCTATTTCATGTTGATCATATTTTCTCAAGTTATAACAAAGAATGGTTATTCGTGATAGATTCTTGACAAAACGGGGTGACTTGATACTTCAACAAACTCTACTAACATTGAAAATAATAGATCAATTAATTTTTCTGATATGGTAAATTCAATACAATATAAAAGCTAAGCATACTTTATTGCACCCTGGATGAATACGAACCTGCGAACTTGTTTAACATAACATACAAGACGGGAAGATTATTGAGTTACGTTTTATCTTATGAAGTAAATCAAATATTTTTGGTTAGCATTATGTTCAAGACTTTTTTTAAAGGACTTTGCCATCGGCAGTCTTCTCAACATTGTTTGAGGCCTCAACCCGTCTAGAACTAGGCCTTTCTTCGTGTCATTGTTGGTTTCAAAATAGCATTAATTATACTAAATATAAATTTAAAATAATACTAAAGTTGTCCATAAAACAAGTGACTACTTAAAATAAATTTTATAGGAAAATTACATTATTAACCAACGTTGAAAGAATGATAGTGATGCCAAACTAAATTAATAACTCCACATTTTGGCATTACAAAACTTGTTATAACTACGTTGCCATGGAAAATTTGTCTATGTAAACATTTGAGATAGTAATAGTATACAGTATAGAAAAAAAGGGAAAATCTGCCGGTTTTCTTATTATTAATACTCAACTACGCAAAAACTACAGGACCAATTATACTGACAAATAAATTAAAAGTTTAAGAAATGATAACACTCAGTGAGGAGCTACAATATTTATTTAGTAAACAACTTAATGTTCAAGCTTTTACTAATATTTAAACAAAATTATAAACTTTTTAATTATTGGCAAATGTTTTAATTTTAAACTAGGAAATGATAACCTAATTTCGTTACCATACGGAAACTGGCGATACATTTTTAGTTTGCACAATTGGATTTAGAAAGTCCAGAATCGAACATCCATACAATTTTATGATTTTGTTAAGAATCGATCAGGTAAATTTCATATAATGGAGCGAGCACTTTAACCACTTCGCTTCCCAGTCAGATAAAATATAAAATCTCATGTACGTAAAATATAAATGTAAAATCACTAAATATCACTAAACTCACTAAAATCTCTAAATATAAAATCACTATCAAATCTCATGTACATAAGGTAAATATCAAGAAATATAGTACTCTTACCTCACTGGTCACTGCAGGCCGCAATTATCATAATGTAGGCACCACGCTATAGACATACTACTTCCTGAAGCCTTGCACAATTTTTGTTATAAACAAATACAAATTCACCATTTTGAACCTATGCGTACCAAATAATAATTTGGTAGCCCCTTTTAACAAAATGTCGCATCCACACGCTAAAACTATTAATCGGGAGATTTAATTAATTTTTTAGGCAGTGTTATTTAATTTTCAACACATTTTTAATAGATATGAAAAACCTTATGTTAAAAATATTATTTGGTAAAAATTAGCTAAGCAAGATATTGACAGTTGGAATAACAAAACTGACGTCAACTTAAAACCAGTGTTTTGTTGTTTTTGGCAAGGTGGACACAAATGCTTCCAGCAACAAGTATACGCAAAGGAGGTTTGCATGCAGGGTTGTATCATCATAAACAATAACACTATCCCCCTTTTACTCATGAAAGCCACAGTTGTGGCAGAATATATTTTTGTTCAGAAATAAATTATGAAAGAGTTCTTAAAATTGCCAATCTAATTTAGAGATGGGATATATCACGATGTATAATAATGTTATTACTACCCTCAATTACACAAACATTCGCTTGTATAATCACTAAGTATAATTTTGAGATGGAAAGTAAATTTTGTTTTAGCTAACCTAAATAAACGGTACTGGTTTTTAAACAACATCCTGCATTTTTTGTAGAAAATTTGAATTTGTACATCTGGCCAAGGGTGACTTCCATAAACATTTATATTTGGAAATAAATTGCTAGTAATTTGTCAATCTCTAATATGCTGCTGTCATGCATGAGAAATTTAATTCCATTTTACACTTGATGGCCTCTTTTGATCTATGGTAGTTTTTTCAAATACACTTGCAATACAACTTGACACGAAGTTTATAAGTATTTGTCTTTACACAATGTACTAATCATGGTTGTTCAATAAAAGCTTTTTACCTTAACATAACACCTTACAAGCTTTTTTTTAATCTGTTGTGAAATTTAAATGAGCTCTTTCAGGATTGTAATGAATGATTTAACGTGTTATTGGTTGCAGTGTAGTGCTCCTTGTGTAATTGACGGACTTTTTAGTTAGTTTCCTAATAGTGTAATGAAAATTTTATTTCTTACATTTAGCAAAAATTATTTTTTGGTATACTAACAGTTTGATTTGATGTATAATATTAAGTACGGGATACTACGTCTTATAATACTAAATAAGTAGAGTAAGCAGGAAATAATGACTGCAGCCGATATTTGTTAGTGAAGTAAAATAGTATTGAGCTCCGCGTAATCAAGGAAGCAAGTTGCTAGCAGAGGTCGCGACTCATTGCAGAGCCGTGGAGATTACTTGGAGGAAACTACTTTCTTTGTTCTCTTCGTAAATGTATTCACAGATTTTCATAACAGTATTTCAAGTACTTTCAACGGTAGTTTCGGAACTTGGGTAATAATTATCATCAACGTATTTTAAGTTTCAAACTTCTTCCAAAGTATCTCTTTAAAGACCATTAGCTGTTTCTTGTGAAAAGTTCACATCATCAAATTCTAACGTCACAGCACGCAAATTTATTGCGGATCATTACTTAAGTTTTACCTAAATAAATTTTTTTACAAATAACTTATACATTTTAATGATCCTATCATGAAGAAACAATCGCAAATATTTCCTTTGTGTTTTATTTTATCATTACAGGATCCTCTTATTGATACAGGATTTATACATCTATATTTTAAAGTTGCCTTGTCCCATGGACAGTATTCCTTGTAATCCTGAGACACACAATTGGATCTTGAAAGTTCCTGTTTCCTGGAGTTTACTGCTAAATAAAATTACGGGAATTCTGTATCATAAATAAAAGTTGTATGTGCCTACGGAATAAATAGCTCATAGAGAATAATATACCATGTCTTGGAAACACTGCGGTCATATAGTAACCTCTAAGAACCAGTAGTTAGGGTGTGGACATTTTAATACCTGTTTTGGCATACCACTATAATAGTGATACTAAAGACAACAAACATCCAGAATAATATTGGTTGTCAACAGAGTCCTCTGTAGTTCCCGCCAGTGTAATAATTAAGTCCAGCTTCTCATAAGCCACTGAACGGTAGTGTAAAAACACACGGCGATGACTTTATTAGCTGGCCAATGGTTACGTGGAACATTAATGCGTCGCTATCTATGCCGGTATTTTTCAGATATTTTTTAAAAATCAAATATTACATTTTAACAAAGAAATACAGTTTTATACTCGCTAGTAAAGCAAAGGGGGAACTGAGAAAATCGACTTCAAAGGTTGTTGCCCACCAGTGAGGATCCCCGTGACAAGCTTCCCTCACTAGCTTTCATCTTAAATTATTGTCGCTGCCTGCTATTCTATAAACATTCATCGCTGCAGATTAAGACTAATTTAGTTATTTTTAGTGAGGTGTATCAAGTATGACCTACTTAGTAAGTTAATGTTGCTACTGTTTTTAAGAAATTGGCAGCCTCTTTTTGCCTTACTTTGCCCGTTCTTGTAGATTTAATATCTGAAAGTAGAAAGTATTTAGAGAAATAAAAGACGAGCAGTTACAGTGCGACTTGTATATTACCGATTTTATTTACGTTCCAGGACTGGCAAAGTTGCTAGCGATACCCTCCTTGACCAATAGGCCAAAGACTCACTATTCGGCCACTAAGCATAGGTGTTTGTTTTATTAAATGCCACTATTACTTGCTCTATCACGTCATAATCTGACCTTAATAAGGTATGTTTATAATTGTAGTAAGCAAGACAATCGATGCAAATTCGTCAAGGCAACGGACCCAGAACTCGAGGCAGCGGCTTTGTCGTGTGTAAAATCTTAGTCTTGACTATACAAGTTAGCAGTGCTGTCCATGTCCAAAATCGCACCTTACTTCTTCATTTGCTGGACGCCTCTCACATACATGCATGGGGCTCGTTTGGACAGTCAAAGTAGGAATGAACAAATCACCAGCTTCTAAAAAAAGTTATACTTTCAAGCGTTATGACTTAAGGGTGCGCCGTACCTCCCTTCCGCACGCTCAAGTAAGGGGTTTGCATTGTAGGCTAAATTGTTAACCAATTAAAAATAATTTGATGTTATTTAATTCAATAAATGTTCATCTAGAGATCATACGATTTAAAAATCGTGATTTTAATTCAAAATAAGTGGTAGGCCATTAGTAATGTTCTCAAATTAAGCGTTTTTCTATAGATTCCTAACGTATGGAAAACAATTATTTTGGAGAAAAGGAACCGTATGATCCCTAGATTGGAATCTGAAAAGTGTGAAACTGCAAATAGTTTGGTAGAAATATGTAAAATAACAGTGCGATCGAGGAGAACAAAATGGTCTTCAAGCGTAAATATGCCTGATTGTTGGCGGCGCCGGCGCGGCGCTAAACAACAATGAATTCAATCTGGGTAGGGCGCACCCTTAATTCTATTCCCACCAATTAAAATAAACCAATCTGCCGACTATAATCGTCGTGAATTTAATCCTTACACCAAATAATAAATAATAAAAGACAACAATAATTAATCCTGAAAATTTGTGTATACATTGTCTAATTTCTTATTTAACTTGGTTATCTAAGTGGATTTTCGGCACATTTTTGCGTTATACAATCTACTGGCATATTCCAGTAAAAAAATACAAATTTACCAAAATTGTAACAATAATCATATATTACTTTTTTACGTCTAAGCAAAATATGTCCCCGTTCATCAACCATGGGGTGCATTACGTCAGTTTGTCTGCTTAATCTTCAGGTAAATTAAACTATTTAGTATTAATTGTAAACATATTTATTATTCATAGCTAAATATTTTTTCTGTTACAATTTGTAAATATTTGTCTATTTAATTTGAATTTAAATTTTCGGACTGAGAGGTGGACCCCATTTGATTTTCATTGGTCGGCAGATTAAACCGCAAAAATAGCGGTCTGTCATTTGTGGATGAAAAACTCCCGTGATCCTCCGAGTACAGAGCGTCTTCCGTCGTCTTCACCAACAGAAAAGACAGTGCAGTTTTTGGCGTCATATCTCTCAGTCGGCCTATTTCTCTGTTCTCGGCCCACTTCATTTCGCCGTTGGGCGTTACTTCTCTAATTATCTCTCCCTCATTTTAACGTTTGTATTTTTTCTCAGGTGTTGTGTTTTGTACTATCACTGTATATTTTTAGAATTGTGACTCTATTCACCAGCTCTTCTGTTCAGTGCGGGCAACTCGTGTTCGCGGTAAAGTGGCCACATTTGGACAAACTCTCGTTGCGTTGCGTTAAGCCGGCATCCGCGTATTTTCAAGAGCGCTTTCGTCCTCAAGAACTCAGTGCAGTGATCACTACCTCCCAATTAGTCTCCAGAAATCTAGTGGACCTCAGTGCTGACCTGCTAGCCACCAAAGGCCTCCTATGGTGATGGTGGTGATGCGACGCCGCTGCCGCTACCGATTCAAACCGACCATTAATCTCCATGGGTGAGTGACAATATCCATATTGTGTGAAAAGTGCTATATTTATTATATCCATCCTATTAAATCCATCCTATCTCATTCATACAGTCCACAAAGAAAGAACATTAATTTTGCATTAAACTCAAATTAATTTTTAATGCGGAAAAATCTCTCTCGCCTCAACATAAACTTTTGTAATATTCGATTTTCACCCGCATAAAAAGTGGTTAAGTGTGCTCTACGTACAAAAACTAGATTGATAACTATATTCTGTACAGTCGTATAAGACCAAAAACAGATAGGTAACGAACACGAACCCGACTAAATAAAGAGTTAAAATGGCAAAAGGAGAAAAGATCCGATAAAGCAAAAAATCGTAATTATGAAAATAAGTTTGATAAAGTGTGCACCAAGTTTCAGTTGCAGCTCTTCTGAGAATGGAACTTCCTTGTTTAACAAGAACAATTATTGCATTTTGAAGACACCTGTTTTATAATATGCATTTGCACTTCAGGGATATTGTATATGCCACAGTCATAAAACAATATTTTTGTTGGCGTTCACTATGAACAGTTTTAACACAAGGATACCTTTAGCCCACTTTAGCAAAACAATTCACAGATTATTAAGGGCTAGGAAGTACAGCAAATATTTCGTTAAAAAGGGTTTATTTATTTTGAAATCCTTCTTTTTATAGCTAATCTGTTTCCCAATTTTCCACTGACACATTATCATCATAATTTATTGAGCATTTGATTTATTCAGGTTTAACTGCTATTAACCGTATTTACGGTTTAATTAATACATATCTAACTCTAACTAGAAAACCAGTAGAACTTCAATGTGTTGAAATGGTCTTAGCCTATATATTATCTAACTCTATGAAAAATTTAATTTCAAACTGTTAATGAATTTTTGGGTGGTTTCGTAATATAAATAAAAAATATATGAAGAAACATTTCAAAATTGGTAATTAAATATAGAAGATTCAAATGGTGTGTTACTAAATAATGTGATATTTTAAATGTTATCCAAGAAACAGAATTGTACTTATTACATGAAGAGTTATAATGCTAAGGTAAATTTTTTATTAATTAGTGATATTTTTATATTTCCATGCCCTTAACAATATAACACAGGTTTTTAGTTAGACAAATTAGTTTTTGTTTGTATTTTGCTGCCTTCCTAAAATGTTAACACAAATCAACCTGCAATAGTTTAACAACTACTGTTGATGCTAATAAAATTTGTTTCTAATATAATATATCGTTTAATACTTCTCATATGTATTTGCTGATCACTAATACACAATATATTCACAGTTTGTTTAGTTTGGCGAAGGATGCGGTGGATCGAGATACCTGTGGGATTGTGGTATGATCAAGGAACCATTGCGTGGTGGTGTTTGCTCAGTGCAAATTGACTAGCAGATGGTGGATCATAGAAGTTTCATTAATTTTAACAAACTTATTGCAGACTTGTGTGATAACTATTTTGTTTTTACGAATAATAATATTCACTAACAACAAACAGTCATCGTTTAAAATAGTAATATATTAATTAACATAGTTATAAAGTGAATGTGTCCATTTGAAATACATATTTTATACTTCCTAATTGTGTGTTATAAAGTTGTTAGGCTCTAATAATAAGAAATCTCTAATTCTAATAACAAATTTATATACAAACAATTTGACGTGAGGGAAGTGAATTTCCACAAAAAAACTTTTAAAACTCAAGATCTGTGTAAAAACATTCATGTATTCCAATTTTTAATGAAATCTGAAAACACTGATTTTTTTACTGTTCTGATGCTCCTGGTTTCATTTACCTGCAAAGCTGGGAATACAATTTTGCGCATTATAATGTTAGGAGAAGGTCCAGACAGGCTTGAAAGTAGGCGTGAGTTTCTGGGGATGATAAAAGTACTCTAACAAAGGAATTACAGGTTTTTCTAGTGTAAAACCCCCATAAGACAACGTACTGTGTTTAGTTGAAACACATTTTCTTTAATAACTCGGTAAATATTTATACTAGAATGACGAGAGAGGGATTAAAACTATCGCCTCACTAATTCCCATCGTTTTACATGCATTCATTTTACATATGGGGCTTTTCTGACCCTTTTTGGGCCCAAAAACTCGAAATTTGAAAGATTAATCCCCAAAAAAGGGATTTAGAGTTTTCCGATTGTTTTGCCCAACGACCTTGTCCAACTGATTACAGAAAGGAACGTCCCTACCAAATTTGAAGTTATTCGGACAAACAATGCGACCACTAGAGTGCATACACACACACACACACACACACACACACACACACACACACACACACACACACACACACACACATATATATATATACTATTTTGAATGACCCCCCAAAACGTGTATAGGGGGTCACGTTAGGAACTTCTATGGTGGTCCCAGGCTTAAGTTTCACCGTGCGGGTCATGCTAATAGTTCACTTTCCAAAGGAAATTCACTAACAAAGCTATTTATATATACACACACACACAATCAGTGAAATTTTATATTCAAATGAATTGTTAACGTGAGAATGTTCAGAATGTGTTACATTTAGCTTGTCCTTTCAAGATTGACAATGCAGAAACCTGGCAGTTGTATTGGATTTTAACTTACCTATAAATCAAAATTAAAGGCCAATGAGGCCTTTATATCAATATCCACGTTCTATCCACCATCTGTTGAGTTGTGGTGCCTAGACACCCATCTACTCATCCAGTTAACAGGATCTCCAACACTAAATAAGTTTCGTTATTTCATTAATAAACGTATTGACGAACTTAAACAATATTAATGCTATATAAATAATTACAATGTGTTCAGAGGATTAGATTATTGCTATTATGAATAATAGTTTCCGTACTACAGATCGTTTTAGCGAATTTCCCCTATAGGGAAGAAGCTATTTCCGTAGGTGGCATGGTAAGACTTAAGCCCGAGACCATGATAACTTTTCGTTTTGAGGTCCCCAGATGCCATAAACACTATTCGTTCAAATGTATATATATGTATATACATAATATATATAAATATACATATATAAATACATAACGTATGTAATACATATAATATACATATATATAAATAATATGTAATATGTAATGTAATGTAATGTATATGTAATGTTATATGAAATATATCTATCTATATATATATATATATGTGTGTGTGTGTGTGTGTCCGTTTTTTTTTTTTTTTTTTTTTTACGTAGGAGGAACGCTTAATGCGCGAACCCAAAGGAACAGTGTGGGACTCCCTCTTACGAGGTATACCCACTAAACCTCCTACGGAGCCGCGGGGGAAAAACCAGGCCGGAACCCTTATCGGACAACTTCGGCACTGGCCCGCGTGTCTTGCGCCCAGACGGGTCACGTCACCGTTTCGGGAAACTTAGAGGTTACCTAAGCATCCTTCGTCTCGCTTTCCCCGAAGAACAGATTGCACGAAGAGCGCAACCGCTCTCCAGGAGTCTTCATTTCGAAGCATCGACCCCACCACGACGTCCGGGGACAGATCGCCGACAGCAGAGACGAGCCTCCTCCTGTCTTCAGCGAAACGACTGCACCGGAAGAAAGTATGATGAGCATCATCCACCTCCCCCGGGCAGTAACTACACTGAGGTGACCTCACCTTCCCCATGCGGAAAAGGTATTCCCTGAAGTACCCGTGGCCCGTCAGGAATTGACACAAGAAAAAGTCAATTTCCCCAAATGCACGGCTCAACCACGGGCTTATGTCTCTGATGAGACGAAACGTCCATCGCCCTTCCAGTCCACCGTTCCAACGCTCTTGCCAAACTCGCAGAGTTTCGAGTCTGGCTTCCACAGCAGCTTGGTCTCTTCCGAGATCAGGAGCACGGCGAAAGATGGTCTGCCTCTCAGCGACGAGCAGATCAAGGGGAAACACTCCAGCCACAACCAAACCTGTCCGGGGTCGTCGCCACGTGTACTGGTGGACGGACGAAATTGCGGAGCTCAGGAGAACGGCACTGATGCTTCGCAGAAGAGCGCAGAGAACTCGAAACCGACCGGAGGCTTTGGCCAGGTCGGCAGAGCACAAGACTGCGAAAAAAGCTCTTGCCAGTGCAATTCGCCTGAGCAAGGCTCGCTGCTGGAAGGAGCTGTGCCGGGACGTGGACTCCGATCCATGGGGGAAAGGGTACAAGCTCGTCACGAGAAAGCTCGGGGGAATGGGGGCCAGCAGTGCCTCTATGCCTGCAGGCACGATCACAGCCATCGTCGATGCTCTCTTCCCAAGTCACCCTGTGAGGCGAGAGGAAAGAGTAACGGGGCTGGTGCCTGATGTTCCTTTGTTCACGGAACAGGAGCTCGTGGCAGCGTCATCTGCCATGCACAACAACAGAGCTCCAGGCCCTGATGGCATTCCGGTTGAGGCTCTGAAGGTTGTGGCGGGAAGTCACCCACATCTGCTGCTGCGCATGTTCAACGCGTGTTTGGCGGCGGGTGTGTTTCCGTCACGCTGGAAGACAGCTAGACTGGCGCTCATCAGCAAAGGCAAAGGTGACCCGGAGTCCCCGTCGGCATACAGACCACTCTGTATGTTGGACACGGCGGGTAAACTCTTTGAGAGGTTGCTGAAACCCAGGTTGAGGTTGGCCGTCGAAGCCGCTGGGGACTTGTCCCCCCGGCAGCACGGCTTTCGGAAGGGCCACTCAACCTTGAATGCCGTGGCTGAAGTCCTGGGCGCCGTCCAGCGGGCTGACACGGCCTGCCATCAGGCCAGGCCGATCGTGCTGCTGGTCACCCTGGACGTTAAAAACGCTTTTAACTCGGCCCGTTGGGTGGACATGCTCGAGGCGTTGCAGCGGGACTTCAGGGTACCCGACTATCTCTTGGTCGTGGTACAGGACTACCTGAAGGAGCGCAGGCTGCTATATAGCACAGAAGCAGGGGTCCGTTCCAAAGTGGTCACCGCCGGCGCGGCGCAAGGGTCGATCCTTGGCCCTGACCTTTGGAAGTGGCATATGACGGAGTGCTTCGCCTCGAGATGCCACCACAAGCCTATCTCGTGGGCTACGCAGATGATGTAGCCGCAGTCATCACGGCTCGGAATCCGGAGTTGGCCCAGCTTCGCCTCAACCAGGTGATGTTTCGGGTCAACAGATGGATGAGCGGTCATGGACTTGAGCTGGCGTTCGCCAAGACCGAGATCGTCATGCTCACGCGACGGAGGATCCAAACAGTAATCCCTATGACTGTTGGTGACGTGGAGGTCCAGACGAAGACTGCGGCGAAGTATCTGGGAGTGGTGCTTGACCGCCGCCTCACATGGTGGGAGCACATCCAGGCGGTTTGCAACAAGGCGACGAAGGTTGTTCTGTCGCTCAGCAGATTGATGGGGAATGTTGGAGGCCCGAGGTCCAGCAAGAGGCGACTTCTCATGTCCACCGTCAACGCCACTCTCCTGTACGGCGCAGAAGTGTGGGCGGGTGCCATGAGAGTCAAAAAACACAGCAAGAGAATTCTCTCCGTTCAGCGCAGGGCGGCTCTTAGGGTTGCCTGTGCGTATCGCACTGTGTCTGGACTGGCTGAAATGGTGTGTGTCCGTTACCACGATAACTTTTGAAAGAAACACCCGATTTTGATGAAATTTGGCACAAATGTGGAGAGTAGCATTTATGATTTTAAGTTCAAAAACCAGATCGATCGCACTATGGGAAGGAGGTTTTATGGGGGTTTATAATTTTCCAAAAATCGTTTTTTTGAAAATTTGACCCCAGAATGTTATAAACATTCAATTTTAGAAGCACACAGCAACCATTATAGAGCCATTTTTATGAGCCATTTTATAGAGCTTAAAAAATTTAGTATTTTTAATAATTAACCTAGGTTAAGTGGTTGCGGAGAAAATCAAAAAAACGTGCCCCATGTTAATCTTATGGGAAAAAGGTTTTTAGATTTTTCTCAGATAGTTTTACTAAAAACTTCACATTTCTGTTTATTAATGTGTTTAGCTCAACAAAACAAACATTTTGGTGTTTTAATCGTTGTTCTACGTCCAACCGCTGCAGAGATATTCAAAGTGCTAAACACAGTACGTTGTCCAATGTTATCCTTATGGAGAATAAATAAAATTCTATATCTCGATTATTTATGAATGTATATTGATGAAACTTGGTATATGGCTTCAACTAGTTGTGGTATATTTATATTAGCACAAAAAACAAGTTTTATGTTGATAGTCCCCTTAGCAGCAAACCTGCATACTCGGCCCCCATGTTATTCATATGGAGAATAAGTAAAGTTGTATATCTCCCTTAATTATAAACCTACATTAAGAGAACTTGGTATGTAGCTTCACCTTGTTCAGTTGTATTGATAATTGCAAAAAAAACACATTACTTATCTTCCTCGTTGCAGCAAACCTGCGTCCTCAACCCTAATGTTATTCTTATGGAGAATAAATAAAATGCTATATATCACTTATTTATGTATGTATTTTTGTGAAACTTGGTAAACAGCTCTATGTAGTAGTGAGTCACATATATATGTATTGTAAATTCGCTGAGTACGCAGGTTTGCTGCGACGGGGGTATTTATATAATTGACTACTCGGAAATTGTTTTTATTTTTATATGTTGCACTGTAACTTCCTCTGTTTGGTGGCAGAATGAGTCCATATTTACTTACACTTGAAAATTACAGCAGTAATTCCCACGAAGCCTGACAGTTGTGCATTTATAGTTGTAGTGGCGATAAACCATAGTGGTGGCCGTAATGAGCGCCGAGTGCCGGTTCTGACATGAAACACGACTCTCGACCGTGTCCACCACAGGCCGCGTGTGAAGAGTAAATTAGGCAGCACTTTAGCTACGCTTGTCACATCTAATCAGGCAATCTGTGACTATAATGTGGATGTTAAATAATAAAAAAACAAATGTGCACTCCCATCCTCCAATACATACATCCTCCAATTAACACTTTGTTAGCATTGGACAATACAGAAACGTGATACTTAACGGCCAAGAGCTTTGGGCTTGATATCTGGTGTCTTGATAGTAAGTTGGGACTTGAAGTAAATTAATTGCTAGTACCGCCTTGTCGGCCAGGAGTACATGATCCGACGTAGAAACTCGTCAATCTATATTGTTAAATCCCGGAATAATCAATCAATAATTAATTAATGTCTAATCAAGGATAAAATAAAGTTTTCTGTAAGAATAGTTGTATTTCTTTAAATATTTAACATGTGTACATGTAAGTTAAACTCTAATGTTTAAAAATAAATAATAAACAAACAATAACAATAATAATATAATAACAATAATAATAAACAAAAATAAACAATAATAACAAATAAACAAACAATAACAATAATTGCAACATCGAATTGCAGCATCGAATTGCCTGCACAGATGCAACAGATGCATCTGACAATGTCAATCTTAACGTGCCGCTGCACATATGGACCTCAAGGGAGTCGTCTATAGAAAGTCTTCACAAAACTGACCTCGCTCACCCGTATCTCCCGTGTTATCCGTTTAAATAAAAAGAAAAACACTCTAATAAGTTACGAGATGTATGTTTTATTATATTTCATTTCGAAATCTAGTAAAGGTTTATTTATACCACACAAGTTAATTTTTAAATTTAATTATATATATACTTTATATAGAAATGTTATCACTTTAAATTTTTACTTTTAAACATGCCCAACTGTGAACGATTTTTTAACAAATTTGTTAGGGTGTACGTTCTAACCAATTACCTGATCATTCACAAAATATAAATATGTATAGGTCTTTCTCTATATATGTTTATACTCTGTATTATAGCGATTGAATAACACTTTTAAATTGCAGTTTTCATGCTGAGCGTTATTTATAAAGAGAAAATAATTACATTTCTATGATTTTTATGAGAGAAAAATATAAATCATGTCTGAGAAAAAATTGACGGGGATTTAAAAAATCTTCCGATTATGACAAACAAATTACAGAAAAAACTTGACCAATTACAAACGTTACTGGAATTTAATGTTATAGGAGTAGAGCTCGATGCGGATAACGACTTAATCAAGGGTAAATGACGCCAGTCCAAAGCTAGGAGCGGTTGGTTGTGGCGCTCACGCATCCGCCTTACACGTTTGGTACTCTTAAAATGAGGTAAAATAATTAATGATACTATCAATATTTACCAGACCTTGGATATAATAATATGCTCGAACACACATAAAAAAATCCTTAATTGTAGATTTATCATTATGTTTCCCTACGTTCTGCAAGTCTGTCGTGTATTTCTCTTCATAATGTCATGTCAGAAAAGCAAAAATAACCTGATTTTATCACTATTATCACTGTTGATTTAACTGTGGCGAAAAGGGAGTTTGAAACCATACATTTCAGACGTTGTACTTGGGAGATTGTGTATCGAGTTTGTCCATTTTGTAGAACGATCAATGAAGGTTTTACATCATGTATCTTTTCTGGGATTTTTGCGTAGGTAAATATATATATGCACCTTTACGTTGCAATGAATACACATTTAAGTGAATGTTATTCAAAACAATTATGCAATGATAATTTATTTAACTATTAATTTCTAGGTACCTTCATGCGGAAAACCTTTTGAAATTGAATTGAACTATTTCAGATTTTATTTATTTGTTGTGTGATGTTTCCTTTAACATTCTTTCAGTTTTTATGGGGTGTTTTCCATGTTCAGATTCCATTTGAATGTATATAGTGTACCGCTTCTAACAAGGCTTCGGTATGTATTCCTGAGATTAAGAAGTTGAATATAATAATAGAAACTAAAAGAACTTTTTGGAATTTATTAAAAAGAATTAAATATCTATCCTCTTCGAATAAAATAATATCGTTTTTAAATGTTGAAAATAAAATCTTTGGATATGTTTGTCCTTTAACAAAAAATTTTATTTTGTTTTATAAAACAAAAATTTACTTGACGCATTATTTAATGTACTCGCCACTTTTATCAGTTTGCCGCAACTTTAATCTTCAGTCAAGCTTTCCCCACAGGTATTAAAGAACCCAATATATCAACGCGCTATGTTCTAAATTATCGTCACAACTATTTTTACTAAGCAGATTTGCAAAATTTCAAAACATTTTTCTCATAAGGTTAATTTACACCTCACTTTTCGAGTCGAGACTAATATACGGCATTGTGCTCTGGGGTTCTGCGTCCCATCCTTTACTCACACGATTGCAGAAAAGAGCAATTAGTATTATGGTTGGAGTGAGTAGGCGAACGTCTTGCCGAAAGTTTTATAATCATTAAATATTTTAACTTTGCCATCTCATTATATCTATGAAATGCTCATTTTTTATAAATTTAAATACGCTAAATTCAAAACCGGAGCAGACGTTCATGCATATAACACCAGACAACGGCAACATCACAGACAGACCTCCCACAGATTGGAACTAGCGGCATCTCTCCCACAAAACAGTGAGCCTAAACTATTAACAAACTCCCTCAGCAAATAAAATCGCAAAATATTCCCAAAAATGTCAAAATTTTGTTAAAAGACTTGCAGATAGAGCAGTTTACTCTGTTGGTGATTTTTTGGCTGATTGAATTAAAATTTGATATAATGGTTATATTTTTGTTTGATTCATTTATTTTAAGTGAAAATGGTGTACTGTATAGATGTAAAAAACTAAACAAATTAATATTGTATGTATATTTATATATAGACACATTTTTGACGTTTGTAGTACAATTGTAATAAATTGTCATATGCAAATAAAGAATTTTGAATTTGAATTTTGAGAAACACTTCAAACCCTGGAAAGAAGAACCAATTGTTTTATAGACTGATCCTCTCTTTTGACAAATTCAATGATAAATGGAACTATGATTATAACAATGTCCCTACATTTTAAAAACCCCACTGTAATTCCCAAATTGAAGAAATTCATGCCTCTTGGTATAGCCTCTTGACACTTTCCGCACAGCAATAGCACGTACAATCCCGCGACCCCCAAACGAAAGTGAATTTATAACCTTGGACCTAAGCGTCCACGCTTATAATATTCTAGCCACGCCGACCGGCACATGACCACACTCATTGTTTTTCAGCCCAAGCAAACAATTCGAACCATCGACTCCATTTCTATTCCGATCCCCGGGACATGAAAGTCGCAATTTTGCTCCTACTTGCAAAACCAACGTACACCAGGAATTATGAATTTTCTCCTTGCCTTTTGTTTTTACAATCGTTTCATACATTATTTCTTTACAAATTATTACATTAGTTACATAGTGTTTTAATTGAAATTAAAATGCTATAATAGAAAACAACGATTTTTAAACTAGGGGCCAGATATCGTTAAAAACCGAACAATATCTGACCTGAAGTTGAGTGGAGGAGGCAATGCTACAACAAGAAATATCGACATCGGTTTCCCATCAGATCAAGATTAACGAGTAGCCAACGAGTCACAGTTGTATCCAAAATGACTTTTAACAGCTTAATCATACAGCTATTTCATGTTTAGTGTAGATTTATACACTCTGCAACACTTCCTATCAATAAAACATTGTTCGAGTTCGACATTATAATTGTTAGACTATTATTTAACAATTGCTTAATACCGTACACAACAATAACCTGAGGCTTAGCAGTAACATCCAGAGAAGAATTATTCTGTAAAATTAAAAAATACATATCTGTCATTCGTTGCGAGGGAATATTTAGGTGTAAGTCAACATTAGGTATTGACAGGATATGATTTTGAACAGTTATAAGAAAGTATGTGTCATAGATATCGTATTTACTCAAAAAGTAAATATTAATAAAACCTATGTAATCACAGGTAATTTAAATACTAGTAGTAGATCAGTATTACAGATCTATTTTCTGATAATTTTATTATATAATAAAAACAAATGGCAACGTCTGAATTTTTCATATTTAGATAATTGGTAACAAACAAAATCTCTATGGATCATTAACGCTAACATTCTTATTTTTAAACAAAAATGTGTTTGTAATTTGTCATATAGTTCGATGTCCTGTCTCACACGGCTGTTTTGTGTTATACGGATGGACACTTGCACTATGTTAATTTGCGCAAGGGAGACCTTCAGTACAATATTCTTGAAGGTGATATGAAAAAGAATGCGTTTAAAAATATTCTTCAAGACATCTCGGAGGGAAAGTGAACAGTTTTATTAACTTTCGCGCTGAGACGCTGCATTGCGGAAAACAGAGTTAAAAATGCTAACCTGGCTAAAGACAACAAGATAGATGAGATCTCACATTTTACAAAGCCCAGTTTTAATATTTGTATTTCTGTATGTTAAAATGAATATGTACAAACTCTGCATTACCTCAGGCCCATACTTAAAGTAATCGTAGTAATCATTTTCGTGTGGTTTTAAGTTTGTTCTATTACGTTTACTTAGATGCTTGCAATGTTACCTAAACGATTCCATAACTAGTCTGAATTTTTCCTCTAAAGCGGAAAAAGTAATATTTCTAATAACCTACTAAACTTATTAAAATATTTAGCAAGAAACTGGAATGAGTCGATAGCTGTTGACTGAAACTCGGAATAGCACACTGCGCTGTGAGAACGTGGCCTATAAATTATAAGACGAAAGGGGCAGTTACTTCTGCGTAACCTAACTGGTGGATATTAACGTTTCTTCTTAACCAACTGTTTTACATCTATTGTTCATTTAACGATTAACTCATGTCATGTTGGGGTGATTACAGCTTTCTGTATTAATTTAAACCTTCCTATCTATTACATGAGCCCTTTTTACATACTAACGTAATTATAGTTTGTAATAATTATTGCATTATTACGCATGACACTCAAAATCTTAATACTAAATTTATATAATTCTATATTCCTGCGCCGTTGGTGTCTGAGATTGCTGCACTTAGAAACCAAAACCCTCAACTGGAAGTAACAGTTTGAGCTGATGCCAGCTATT
This sequence comes from Allygus modestus, assembly GCA_963675035.1. Classification (NCBI taxonomy): domain Eukaryota; kingdom Metazoa; phylum Arthropoda; class Insecta; order Hemiptera; family Cicadellidae; genus Allygus; species Allygus modestus. The sequence goes on from OY776111.1 coordinate 144,661,371, forward strand.
CCATTAGGGTATCAGTGTCACTGCTGGGATGTATACGAGACCATAATACAAGGTTACATTATGAGACCATACATTATGTTGCATTTTCATTATCTTTACTTTCATTTTGTGTCTCACAAATTTGCTAAAGTTTGAAAACGTATAAAAACGGGTATATACATCCGCGGTAATCCTTATCTATCCAAACCAACTGGATTTAATATTTTTAAGTACTAAAAATAGTGGGATACATCTATTATTTTACAACTTCAGTGGTGTCCCTGTTATATACAAAAAATAATGACTTATAAAACAATAAATCTTAGCCAGCAAGCCTTCAAACCCCCTCGACCTGACCATAGCCCGTCCGGTATTGTACCCTTGGACTGATCAGATCCAAGGTATTTGGTGGTTAGGTCAGATAAACCTACTATTGCTGAGTGAAGCAAGCTGCTAATTTCTTGTTGCTTTAAATACAACTCGCTACTATCGGTTATTGTATGATTATCATGAAAGTGTATTTTATGTCAGTACTACCTATTGTTTTAAAACATGCTTCAGTTTTAACAACGCATATAGTATGTAAGAATCAGTAACAGCTTAATCTGAAAAGACTTTATTGTGTCGATCTCCCTCATGTGATTTGCTTCTCTTTCATATACTTTGATAAATATATCTAATAAAATCGCTGTATTACTAGAAAACACAGGTCCAAGGTGTTATTCTGAACAGGAGCCAAAGGTTAATGGAGTCCAATGCGACGAGATAATAAAGCCGTTCTAGGCAATTCATAATATCTTTGCAATCGTTACACAGTAGGATCGCATTATATAGCCTTCCTTGACTGTAAACCCCAAAACGTCAGGCGTATCATTACGTGGTTACGCCTCTGATGATATGAGAAGACTTGTGTTTTACACAACATTACTTTGGCATTTAGAGACCACTTATAAACTGTATAACATGTCAGTGTTAAGCATTCGTAATATACATTTCTATAAGGCCTACATAACGGCTACTGCACTGGTGTTTAGTTAATGTACTCTCCTTCTCCATGAGTAAGTCGTGAAAAGCTTTTCTATATGGTCTGTTCTCAAACAACGTTTCTCCACCAACTTGCTAAATTCAAACAAGTTTACACTTTAAAATTCAACTGAAACTAATAACAGATTTTCAATATAAGTTAAGCTGTATTAAGCCTAGTTAATAAATAATTTTAGTTTGACCGATGCACCTGTTTGATATTACTGTTTGTAATGTATACAAACGTTTTTATAAAAAAAGTACTTATGACTTATTTAATTATTTTATTTTATATTGGTTATTTTAAATTAATGACAAATAATATTTAAAATAAATTTTTTCTCTCGTTTTTTAAACGACAAATTGAAGTATTATACAAATAGAAATGTATAGTGAACTACTAAACTTACATTTAAATATTAATTTATTTTGAGGTTTACATATTTAAATACTAATCAAGAAGTTATTCATTCATTTAGTATTATTAGAAGATTAAAGTTGAAAAACTTGTGCAATTTTTGCCAAATTTTATGCTAAAATTCTGCTTTTCCCCTGAGTATTAGTTTGACTTGTTCCTGTTATTGTATTGTGACAGTGTACGAAACAATATTATTACATTAAACGTATGTGCATTATCGCAAACATAACTGGTGTGCATGATTATGAAAGAAACAATTTACTAACTCAAAAATATACATTATATGCAATTCAAACTTTCCTCAATCGTGCAGTAAACGATTGTGGAGTGTAAATAATAGTATTTTCCCCGAACCAAAAGCACTGTTTTGTTTTTCGTGTTTATCTTCGCCATTGGCATATTTTAATGTTTTCTATAGGGACTCTGGACAAACCCTGGACTACATAAGGTTGAAGCTGTTCTTACAAAGCACCATTAATTAATAGTAATATGACAAATTGCAGCTGTGTACAGCATTGAGCCTTCATCATGATCTCCTACTATGCTACCATTAAGCTATTAGGTGAGCACTTGAACTCCCTATACGCTACCATTGAGCTGTTAGGTCAGCACTGAACTTCTACTACGCTACCATTGAGTTGTTATGTTTATGTGAGCACTCGAACTCCTACTACGCTACCATTGAGCTATTATGTGAGCACTCGAACTCCTCCTACGCTACCATTGAGCTGTTAGGTGAGCACTCGAACTCCTATCACGCTGCCATTGAGCTGTTAGGTGAGCACTCGAACTCCTACTACGCTACCATTGAGCTGTTAAGTGAGCACTTGAACTCCTACCACGCTGACATTGAGCTGTTAGGTGAGCACTCGAACTCCTACTACGCTACCATTGAGTTGTTAGGTGAGCACTCGAACTTTTACTACGCTACCATTGAGTTGTTAGGTGAGCACTCAAACTCCTACTACGCTAGGCTACCATTGAGCTGTTGTTAGTGCCTCCTCGCTTTACAGTATTCGAGTTGCTATCTCGTGAAACTTGGTAAAGAGCAACTGTTGGTACTAGCGATGCAAAATATTTTAAGTGCAGTACTGAGTTTTAAAATAATATCACGTTTTCCAGCCTGATTACTCAATATAACCTTTTATTCCACACTATATTCAATACTTTATTCGTATATCGAATGATTGGGAATTATAAAACACGATCAGCGGTAAATTTTTTTTCGTAATACTGCTTCGAAAACAGCTGTTTTCAACACACGCATTGAGGTGATAAAGTTGTTCTTTTTACTCCTGGGATAAAAAGTATTATTTTGATGATTTCCGTAGGACCAAAAACATAATTTGATGACACGTTTTGGTCGAGGTCACGAGGTGTTATTCAACCAACCGTTTATTCAACTTTTAAACAATGAAAACAACTGGTTGTGTTGTAACAGCTGTTTGTTTAGAGGAGCACGATTAAGTTGAAAACGAAATTTTAATGGTAAACAATAAAAAACATTTAGTTTTTGTAAAATTGTTATTTTAACTTTATTTGCAGTATGACGAAAAATATAGTTCATCAATAGGACCTAAATGAATTTTCAAACCTTCCTCATTTTCCTTGATCCTCGCTCTAAAGTTAAACTTGAACTGGTATCGAAAAACTTCCCTTTTGGTCCAAGCTATGAAATATACCATTTTAGGTAGTTTTAATAATTACTAATCATGTCTTTATTACATAATGTATCAGTAAAAATATTATTAGTGGGTTAATATGTATCTAGATTTGGTTGAATATATCAGTAGCCAAAACCCTTCTCTTAACGATGGCGTTTCTTTTATAGGTCAATATAAATTAATATTGGCATTTCAAAGAAATTATCAATAACTATTCAATACTTTACAGTTTTCCATAATTTAAAACATCTAAAATCCCTTTATTTTTAAGCTTACCTCTTCATGATCTCATAATAATCTTAGTTCAAGGTTTTTATAGATTTCACGGTAAAAAAGGAGTGTTTATGTTTTTTTAACTGTATAAGTTTAAGAAAGTTTATCCATCAAAGATTACACTGACAGACTCTAAACAACTTTGGCAACAAAGCTTAACAAAGTTTAATTGCTTGATCATGAGGGAACCCGGTAATAACACCCCAATACTGTATAGATATTGCTGTAATTAGTTGATTAATAGAAATGATCTCAATATATTTGATGATATTTTTAACTACAGTAAAACTTCTGGTACTTAACTTTATTCTAACCACTTTGAAAAAGGAATCCTACTCTTGCTGTTATTATATGTTCATGGTAAACCAAAGATTTAACGTAAATCAATTTATAGTTTTGTATGTACATCTTAAAATTTTTCGTAACCTGATCACTTAGGTAACATCTTCAGCGATTTTGCCTAAATATCTGTCCATATGACTAGCTATATAAATTTCCAAAAATGAAATCAAAGACCTATTTCAATGTTCAAATAGTTAAACGGAATATTATACAGCAATATATTTGTATGATCAATTGGCCGCAACTATTTTTGTGTTTAATGTTTCATACTCATTGTTGTCTATTCTTATCCAACATCCCTGATTGAGTTTTTTTCCAATAAGTTAGCAGACCATGGCGAGGTCCAGTCAACTCACGCCTTTTCCCCCAGAGGCTCTTGTCACACGTTTTGAGGCTCAACTGAAATGTTCATCTTCGTTTACTAAGTGAAGAAATATGTTTGTGTTGTACACATATTTGTTTTTCATAAAGTCGCAAAACAATGTGTGTAAACATTATTTAAACATCTGAGACAACCTCAAATTTTATCGTATTCTTGGGAAGTGGAAATACTGACTATAGACATAACAATTTATACTCTTGTAGAATAACTTCTTACTTCGTGTCTAGATAAGCACGACTGAAAGCCATAAAAGAGGAGAGGATTGAGCTCGTTATTATTTGCTCACAGAGGAAATATTAAAATCAAATTAAAATAAGTGGTGATAATTTTGAATAAATATTAATTAAATATCACAGTTGTATACATTTATTTACAACATAAATTTATCAGTGGTTGGGTTGTTCAAAAGTGTGGAGAATTCTCAGTTAGAGGCCATAAACGGAGAGACAATATTTGTAGGTGCTACGAAGGAATCCTCCATTTGCAGATTACACTCATGTGCATAAAGCGATTTATTTTGTTGTACCGTTATCGGAATAGTATTTTTTTTTTTACTTTCACAAATGAATAATATCACACGTTGAGGTACTTATGGTTGTACTAGTTTAATAATGGCTACTTGGCGTAGTAGACCTGTACTTAGCTTAGTAATTTGACCTCCTGTATGTTGTCAAGGGTAGTGTCTCACAAGGATTGGTTAAGTCAGTTGTAAATTTAATTAAAACTAAAACCTTTTAGAGTTATTTTCAAATACAGATAACTCCATTAAAGCATTTTAATTCCAACCTCCGTGGAGGAATAAAGATACAAGGTGATTCCGAGCTCTCTCCAGAAACTTTTTATGTAAACATAGGGAATCATTTTCAGTTTTTGTTATATATAAATACAACAAATCTTAGGTACTTCAAATACATAAATCCATCAAATTGGCATAATATACTTGTTTAGTGCTAATTTGGCATTGAATTTGGCGTTTCCCGCTTCAATCGCGGCAGTTTCAGTTTGTTAAAGGCTAATATCTTGAAACTGTGTGATATTTTTCAGGAGCCGCTGTTGTGAGCGACAAGATCAGCATTCGCCGGTAACCTTACCTTATGTTTCAGAAAGCCACTGCTGAGAGGCAAGATCAGCATTCGTCGATAACCTTACCTTATGTTTCAGAAAGCCGCTGTTGAGAGGCAAGATCATCATTCGCCGGTAACCTTACCTTATGTTTCAGAAAGCCGCTGTTGAGAGGCAAGATCAGCATTCGCCGGTAACCTTAACTTATGTTTCAGAAAGCCGCTGTTGAGAGGCAAGATCAGCATTCGCCGGTAACCTTACCTTATGTTTCAGAAAGCCGCTGTTGAGAGGCAAGATCAGCATTCGCCGGTACCTTACCTTATGTTTCAGAAAGCCGCTGTTGAGAGGCAAGATCAGCATTCGCCGGTAACCTTACCTTATGCTTCAGAAAGCCGCTGTTGAGAGGCAAGATCAGCATTCGCCGGTAACCTTACCTTATGTTTCAGAAAGCCGCTGTTGAGAGGCAAGATCAGCATTCGCCGGTAACCTTACCTTATGTTTCAGAAAGCCGCTGTTGAGAGGCAAGATCATCATTCGCCGGTAACCTTACCTTATGTTTCAGAAAGCCGCTGTTGAGAGGCAAGATCAGCATTCGCCGGTAACCTTACCTTATGTTTCAGAAAGCCGCTGTTGAGAGGCAAGATCAGCATTCGCCGGTAACCTTACCTTATGTTTCGGAGAGCCGCTGTTGGGGGGGGGAGATCAGCGTTCGCCGGTAACCTTACCTTGCGTTTCGGAGAGCCACTGTTGAGAGGCAAGATCAGTATTCGCCTGCAACCACCTTACCTTATGTTTCGGAGAGCCAATGTTGAGAGGCAAGATCAGTATTCGCCTGCAACCACCTTACCTTATGTTTTGGAGAGCCAATGTTGAGAGGCAAGATCAGTATTCGCCTGCAACCACCTTACCTTATGTTTCGGAGATCCAATGTTGAGAGGCAAGATCAGTATTCGCCTGCAACCACCTTACCTTATGTTTCGGAGAGCCACTGTTGAGAGGCAAGAACAGCGTTCGCTTCTAACCTTACACATTATGTTTCGGAGAGCCGGTGTTGGGGGGGAAGACCAGCGTTCGCCAGTAATCTTACACCTTTTGTGTCGGAAAGCCGCTGTTGTGAAGATTCTTCTTTCTGTTTTAAGGGTTTGCTTCTATATCAACAGAGTGACGGTATAGTGTCATATGGGAAGTTGCGTGGCCATATACACAACATTACTGCGGCTGTAATTAGTAACGTTTCAAATAATCTTTTAACAATTTAGTTTTAGCGAATTTCCCCTATAGGGTAGAAGCTATTACCGTAAGTCTCATGGTGAGACTTAAGCCCGAGACCATGATAACTTTTTGTTTTGAGGTCCCCAGAAGCCAAAAACACTATTCGCTCAAATTTATATATATGTATATCTATAAACACATATATATGTGTGTGTGTGTGTGTGTGTGTGTGTGTGTGTGTGTGTGTGTGTGTGTGTGTGTGTGTGTGTGTGTGTGTGTGTGTGTTGTGTGTGTGTGTGTGTGTGTGTGTGTGTGTGTGTGTGTGTGTGTGTATGTATGTGTGTGTGTGTGTGTGTGTGTGTGTGTGTGTGTGTGTGTGTGTGTTTGTGTGTGTGTGTGTGTGTGTGTGTGTGTGTGTGTGTGTGTGTGTGTGTGTGTCCGTGAATGCGATAACTTGAGTAAAAAACTTCCGATTTAGCTCAAATGTGTAAAGTGACATTTATGACTAAGTTCGAAAACCAGAAAAATCAGACCATGGAAAGGGGGGTTTATGGGGGTTTTAAATTTTCAAAAAATCAGTTTTTTGCATTTTTCACCCTAAAATTTTTAAAACACTTAATTTTGGTTTTGACCATGTTATACAGCTTAAAAAAACAAATAATATAGCATTTTGAAATATTAACCTAGGTTAAGTGGTTTCGGAAAAAATAAAAAAAAAAACCTGCACATAAAATCTCCCATGTTAATCTTATGTGAAAAAGGGTTTTGGCTTTTCCTCAGTTAATTTTACTTTAATCTTAGCATTTGCTTTTCCCAATCACTTCAGCTCCACACAAAAATCATTTTGGTGTTTAAGTTGTGATTCTACGTCCAACCGTTGCAGAGATATTCAAAGTGCTAAACACAGTACGTTGTTCAATGTTACCCTTATGGAGAATAAATAAAATTTGATATCTCAATTATTTATGAATGTATATTGATGAAACTTGGTATGTGGCTTCATTTTGTACTGGTATATTGATATTTGCACAAAAAATAAATTTGTTGTTGATTATCCCCGTAGCAGCTAACCTGCATACTCAGCCTTAATGTTATTCTTATGGAGAATATGTAAAGTTTTATATCTCCCTTAATTATGAACATAAATTAATAATACCCCCGTAGCAGCAAACCTGCGTACTCAGCGAATTTCCAATGCATATATCTTAATACCACATAAAGCCATATACCAAGAATCATCAATATACATTCATAAACAAACGATTTATGACATTTTAATTATTCTCCATAAGAATAACATGGCGGTTGAGTATGCAGGTTTGCTGAAGCAAGGAACACAAAAAATGGGGTTTTATACAAATATCAATATAACTCATGTAGGTAAAGCTACATACCAAATTTAATTAATTTATTTTCATAATTAAGGGAGATAACACGTTACTTATTCTCCATACGAATAACATGGGGCTGAGTACGCAGGTTTGCTGCTACGGAAGCCTTTGGTAAAAAATTGTTTTTTGAGCAAATATCAATGGTCCACAACCAGATGAACCCGTATACCAAGTTTCGTCAGTATACGTTCATAAATAAGCGAGATATAAAATTTGTCTTTTCCTCCATAAGAATAACATTAGACAACGTACTGTGCTTAGCACTTTCAATATCTCGGTAACCAATTGACGTACAGAAATGATCAAAATATCAAATTGTGTGTTTTTTTAAGCTGAATCCAATGGAAAAAAACTAAAATTTGACTATTTCCAAAATTATATGTACAAAATTTGAAAAACCCATTTTTGGGGTACAAAACCCCCCCAAAATACCCCTTTGGATGGATCGATCTGGCTGGTTTTCGAACTTAAAGTCATAAATGTTGCTTTACACGTTTATACCAAATTTCATCAAAATCGGATAATTTTTAGAGAGTTATCGTGCTCACGGACACACACACATATATATACAGTTTCGAACGAATGGTGTTTTTGGGGTCTGGGGACCTCAAAACGAAAAGTTATCATGGTCCCGGGCCTAGGTCCTACCATGCCGACTACGGTAATAGCTTCTTCCCTATAGGGGAAAATCGCTAAAACTTGGTAATGTAGCTTCACCTGGTTCAGTTATATTGATAATTGCATAAAAACTCATTTCTTATCTTCCTGGTTGCAGCAAACCTGCGTACTCAGTCCTAATTTTATTCTTATGGAGAATAAATAAAATGTTATAAATCACTCATTTATAAATTTATTTTTGTGAAACTTGGCAAGTGGCTTTATATAGGAATGAGAAACATATAAATGCATTGGAAGTTCGCTGAGTACGCAGGTTTGCTGTGACGGGGTTATTTTAATAATTGATATTACTAATATTTTACGAATAATATGAAGAAAAATGTATTACGAGAAATAGTAACAAATCAATATAAAAATAAATTACAATAAACAAATATTTTATTTAAACTATTCTTGAACGCCTTTCTATATGATACAGTCTATGCGGATGCCATCTTTAAATATTTGTGTAAAATGTTTAAAGTGTAGGCTGTATAACGGGTACTACATAAGTAAAGGGAAGTACGGTCTGGCTAAACATTAAAGTTAAACTCTACTGGTAATCTTATTCTTTGCTTTGAGATTTAGTAACACTTCTTCAAATATTTGAAGAATCCAGTCCCTTCTAATTATTGGCATTTAGAAATGAATAATTTTAAACAATTATTTAGAGGGAACGGTATACTTTCCAATCCCGGGATCAGCCGCACAAGACCGGTCAGGAATGAGCTTCTAGCTGTGCAGCCTCGTGTAAAAAATGCTATTATAATAATGGCCTAAATAAATTAAAAAGTAATTAACCATATGTTTATTAATATGTCTGAGATATATAAAATAAATAGATGTAGGAGGAAGTTAGTATTTTACAAAAGTTTACGATATCTTCCCCCCATTGAACATTACTGTAATAGTCTCAAAACTCACAATGTTTGATTGCTCTCTTAAGAGAAAGTAACGGTTATTAACACTTCAAAGGATGTATAAATAGCTCTGTAATTAGTCGATTACCGAAACTTTTGCAACCCAATGTTTGACAACTATTCATTGCCAGCACTAACCATTTCATAACACTTTATATTTCAGTTTATTAAGGTTTTTTTATATCCTTTTATTATTACACTGAAAACCTAGCAATAAATGTATAAAAATAAGTTATATTTCGTTATAGGACATTTTACTAAACTCAATCTCTTTAACAAAGTGGTTCATTACATAACTTAATTTATTTTCCATTTTGTGTCAATAGAGTGTATACAGTGTATAGTTTTATAAACACGCTACTCTGGTCTATGTATTAAAATGGACGGTTAAAGGTGAAAAATTGCCAATTTCTCGTGCCAGTTTGTTCTCATTTTAAACATATTCCCACTGCGTGTTCAGTGCATAAAAAGTTTATTTTTAAAATATTTCCTCTTTGTGTTCAGATACTCAGAACGTTTCTTTAAACTTTGGTTCTTGGTTTCTGTGTCAGTTTATTACATCACCTATTGTTGATTTAATCAGTACGAGTTAATATGATATTACTTAATATTTTAGGTGTACATTTGAATCTGTTGTTGAAAATATTTCACTTTTAAACTCCTTTTTTCATTAAATATAAATTTACATTTACGTGGTTAACCAAGCTGGTTCATTTTGAAACCAACTGGATCTGCTTGTATAACGTAATAAGTTTGGTTATTACTTCATACGTTAATTTAAATTCATCTCCATCTTCGTATCAGAAAGCAATAGTATTGGCTTTTATATTTTCTATTGATTTTTTTGGGAAACATTCTTCTTTTTGCTAAATGGGTTTTGCAATGATATATCTCCGTATATGTATGAGTAGAAGGGAACGTATGGCAAAATTCGGAATACATGTCCAATGCTAGAGACTATAAGACATTTATTAAAACAGGACTTTTATGTATCACTAAAATAGAACTGGTAACAAATTAATCCAAATTGTACCACGATGGCCAATACTGTTTAGTTTAAACCGTTACGTTGATTTGCTAAGTGAAAGAGGTTCCTTAAAAATGATACAAATATGTGCTTGGACGAATTCAAGCTTATTAAGAATGTTAGCAGTAAGACCAAACAAACACAAGTTGACATATAAAACAATGTAATAAACTACCTAACAAAAATACTTCTCGTTCTTTTAACTTAGTATATCGGTAAAATAACATATTAATCATTATGATAAAAGAGTAACTAAGATAATTAGGAACTCATTATGATTAGGAAGCTGAGAAGTATTCCGCGTTTGCTAATTCTTCGTCACTATTTATAGGAAATAATGACATGACGATTGAAATAATTTGATTAAATTTCAATGAGAAAAGCTTCCAACTTTCACATTTTGTAAAGGATATTTTAAATTTCAGATAACCGTAAAGGAGATAAATTTTATTGCAAAAAATGTACAAAGTCAGATTAATATCATTGGAAAAATATAACAACCAAAAGAGATAAAATTGAAAAAAACATAAATCAAAACTTTATCGAAAATAAATTTCCATAAGTACAATATAATACATACAGAGGTATGTTATAATATAAAACTTAGAAGGAACCTAAAAACAAAAAAATAACTCTTTTGAATTTATCAGAAAAAATATAAATCCATCATACAGACTAAATCTGTCCAACGACTTTGTTTGCTTAATTACTCTCACAGTGGACATTGTTAAATTGAGGAATCAGGTATACCAACAAGATGAGATGTAAAAGAGATATACGAACAATTTAAAGTAATTAAAGAAGCATTATATATACATTTACAACATTGGACAACATAGTTTTATTCTCAGGCTGATTAGAAATTCCAATTTTCTGGACAACTAGTTACTGTCGCAGTTACTTTTTTGAGTTCTTTTATGATGGTAAACCTGCATTTAATTAAAACAAATGCTTGTGTCAGGCAAAATAAACTTCATAGAACTAAATAATAAAAATAAAAAATAATTACACACCAGTATTCATAGCAACTATGTACGTGTAAATGTACAGCCAGTCTTCAATAAATCTAACATTAATAATCAAACTAATAACGAGAGAGAAAAGTTACTTACGAATCTCGAACAATTCAAAATCAATCTCTACAAATATCAAAGAACTGCACCAAAGTAATTTATCCTTGTATTTTGTTATTTTTAAAGTAGATGGATAATTTTATTAACTTTTAAAATAACCTAAGAAGCGGAACATATGTTTTGGTATGAAAGAATTTATAGAACGGTGCGACCTTCCCACCTTATGTCCGTAAGAAACTGAATTTAATATAAAATTAATATATTATAGATTGTATGCACCTGTGTAAGTGAGCACGTGTAACTGAGAATTTCCTCAAATGTTATGTACCATAAAGTCCCCGTTACTTGGTAGACACTGCATGTGCGTGTGGGTGTATCGCGTCAGTGCGTGCATGTTTGTTTGTTTTCTTGACACAGGTTGAACACATAGCCGCAGTGCGTGCGTTATCGTGTGACAAGTCCAGCACTTCGACAAACTGTCTAGATCAAGGGGGTATTAATACCGGCTGTTAACAACAAAGTTTACTATAGTATTCTGAAACAAAACCTTCACAGGTTTTCAGATACTTTCAACCAATTAGATTAAAGATTGGTTGTACATGGAGATTGTTTTAAAATATAATGTTCGGTGCAGAAAATGTAATGAAATATCTTTTACTTACTGTTTATTCACGATGCAGAACTAAATGTTTTTGGATTTGTTTTAATTTCAACGCTTTTAAGACAATGAGTTTGATAGATGTAGCTTTACTTTAATCCTTAACCAGGAAACAATAAAATCAGATCGAGAAGGATGTCTTTCTTACATTTATCTCTTTACATCAGTCAGTGTCTGATAATTTAAAAAACTGCATAATTCTCTACTAAAAAGACCTTTCTTCATTAACTGAATCATTAAGTGTGTCAGTTATACACTTATTAACGTTCTCTCTTGATTTATAAATTCAAAGAAGCAGTCTAAAAAGCTACAAAAAACAATACATTTGCTAACGCCAAAGATATACTTTACACGGTTATCGAATCTTAATTTTAACTTCTATGAACTTCTAAAAACAATATACTTTGAACCAGAGTTCATTTTTTGTAACAGGTTGTTTAGCTAAAACCTTTGAATAACTAACAGTATACCTGTAAATAACAGCTCCCTCTAGTTACAACGTTAAAGGTTGAGTTGATGAACATGCAAATCTCAAGTACAATGGCATTGTAGCGGAGAGGCAAAGGCCGGTTTTATCAGGTAAGTGTGAGACGCCCAGGACCAACTATTAAAAAAACCGAGCCATGCCGCCTTTCCTTACAACCAGTACTGGGACACATGGGTTGATACAAGTACAGTGCCAGTACGATGGTACTAGCCCAGTACTAGTTTATCAGGTAAGTGTGATACTCCAGTGACCGACTACCACTAATGCCTCACTGAGTGATACAATTACAAGTACAGTGCCAGTACGATGGTACTAGCCCAGTACTAGTTTATCAGGTAAGTGTGATACTCCAGTGACCGACTACCACTAATGCCTCACTGAGTGATACAATTACAAGTACAGTGCCAGTACGATGGTACTAGCCCAGTACTAGTTTATCAGGTAAGTGTGATACTCCAGTGACCGAGTACCACTAATGCCTCACTGAGTGATACAATTACAAGTACAGTGCCAGTACGATGGTACTAGCCCAGTACTAGTTTATCAGGTAAGTGTGATACTCCAGTGACCGACTACCACTAATGCCTCACTGAGTGATACAATTACAAGTACAGTGCCAGTACGATGGTACTAGCCCAGTACTAGTTTATCAGGTAAGTGTGATACTCCAGTGACCGACTACCACTAAAGCCTCACTGAGTGATACAATTACAAGTACAGTGCCAGTACGATGGTACTAGCCCAGTACTAGTTTATCAGGTAAGTGTGATACTCCAGTGACCGACTACCACTAATGCCTCACTGAGTGATACAATTACAAGTACAGTGCCAGTACGATGGTACTAGCCCAGTACTAGTTTATCAGGTAAGTGTGATACTCCAGTGACCGACTACCACTAATGCCTCACTGAGTGATACAATTACAAGTACAGTGCCAGTACGATGGTACTAGCCCAGTACTAGTTTATCAGGTAAGTGTGATACTCCAGTGACCGACTACCACTAATGCCTCACTGAGTGATACAATTACAAGTACAGTGCCAGTACGATGGTACTAGCCCAGTACTAGTTTATCAGGTAAGTGTGATACTCCAGTGACCGACTACCACTAAAGCCTCACTGAGTGATACAATTACAAGTACAGTGCCAGTACGATGGTACTAGCCCAGTACTAGTTTATCAGGTAAGTGTGATACTCCAGTGACCGACTACCACTAAAGCCTCACTGAGTGATACAATTACAAGTACAGTGCCAGTACGATGGTACTAGCCCAGTACTAGTTTATCAGGTAAGTGTGATACTCCAGTGACCGACTACCACTAATGCCTCACTGAGTGATACAATTACAAGTACAGTGCCAGTACGATGGTACTAGCCCAGTACTAGTTTATCAGGTAAGTGTGATACTCCAGTGACCGACTACCACTAATGCCTCACTGAGTGATACAATTACAAGTACAGTGCCAGTACGATGGTACTAGCCCAGTACTAGTTTATTAGGTAAGTGTGATACTCCAGTGACCGACTACCACTAATGCCTCACTGAGTGATACAATTACAAGTACAGTGCCAGTACGATGGTACTAGCCCAGTACTAGTTTATCAGGTAAGTGTGATACTCCAGTGACCGACTACCACTAAAGCCTCACTGAGTGATACAATTACAAGTACAGTGCCAGTACGATGGTACTAGCCCAGTACTAGTTTATCAGGTAAGTGTGATACTCCAGTGACCGACTACCACTAAAGCCTCACTGAGTGATACAATTACAAGTACAGTGCCAGTACGATGGTACTAGCCCAGTACTAGTTTATCAGGTAAGTGTGATACTCCAGTGACCGACTACCACTAATGCCTCACTGAGTGATACAATTACAAGTACAGTGCCAGTACGATGGTACTAGCCCAGTACTAGTTTATCAGGTAAGTGTGATACTCCAGTGACCGACTACCACTAATGCCTCACTGAGTGATACAATTACAAGTATAGTCTCAGCACGATGCAGGGGTGGGTTTGCTATTGTGGAAATTAAAAAAGGAAAATGATCAAAGTAACATTTTAAATTACTAAATTTTTAACTGCCTGACTATATTTGTCTGTAAATATTAAACAAGTTTTCATTTTTCATTATGAGTTATGTAATGTTTGATCTAAGATATTGAGGGTTATTTGAATCCATAAAAAAATTAAAACTATTTAAATATTGTTTTTATATGTATGTGGTTTTAATTTCAATCTAGTAATATCATTTTTTATTACATTAGATTTTGTCTTATAACTAGATTTACATTATTAACATGTTTTATATAAAATAAACACGTTCTGCTTTCTTATAAAGAATTAGTATCTAAACATAATGATAAATCAACAGATCTTTGTAATCATGCAAATATTTAGCATCAAAATAAATCATAAACATGTTTGTATTTCTGTGTAAAGAATTGTATTGATTTTTCAGGTTCACGGTCTACTTTTGATCCAGTACCATGGACGAATCCATAATTCCAATGAGGGTCATGTTTCTTGGATTTCATTTTCGTGTTCCACACAAAGTTTAAGCTGGATCCTCAGATAGTTTCACCCGTACGAATAACATACTTATGCGTGCTGGTTTAAGGGACATTTATGTGTACTGGATGCTCTATTAAAACAATTTACTCCAATCTAGCACTGAATATTTATAAATGTCTTATAGTAAAAAAAAATGGCATTTTAAATGCTAATAAAAACGCTAGAGGAGCAGCTTGGTTATTATTTAGCTGGAAAAAAACTTAACTATACAAAGGGAAAAACAATTTTAAAAGTTTAATACTACCTAAGAACAAAAATTAAGTGTTTATTCATAAGGTCTTAAGTTCTGTATATCGTAGTTCTGTATTGAGAATAAACCGTTTATATTAAGCATATTTTTATTGGCCAAATACTTTGTGCATTTATCCACTATTAGATCTACATGTAATAGTGGACTGGATACAGTGTGTTTTCAAGCTCTCAACCGAAATGTCAGGAACTTGTTCTTAGGGCCATAACAAACCAAAAACGTTATGTTAGCTTAATTTCCCGTCTGTGTGCCTGTATATGTGTTAAAATCAATAAGCACATTTTAGAAACCACTTGTGGTACTGACTCGAAACGTGATTATGGGTAATTAGTTTAGGAATAATGTTATACATTTTTTGTTAATTATACCAGAAATTGCCACGATTTTACTCAACAAGATTGAAATTGCTCAGCCATGGATAGAGTGATCTTTAAAATCGTTATATAGTATATTTTGTCTACAAACTCAACTTTAATAATAATGTGTAAATAAGCTGCTAAAGAATTGACTGTTTTTAAGATATTAACCTTTAAAAAGTTTAGTTGACGCCATTTTA
Source organism: Allygus modestus (assembly GCA_963675035.1). Taxonomy (NCBI): domain Eukaryota; kingdom Metazoa; phylum Arthropoda; class Insecta; order Hemiptera; family Cicadellidae; genus Allygus; species Allygus modestus. The sequence goes on from OY776111.1 coordinate 144,677,319, forward strand.
AACCGGTTGAAGCTAAAAACGTCAAACTCAATATTGAATTAGCATTTAACTAGAATAATTCACGTGCAACGTTTTGAGTCAGTAGCTCCATTGGTTCATAAGATATGCTTTATTGATTAAAAACATAAAGACGTGCATATGGAAAACGGAGCAAGATGGCCCCAATGTTTATATACCCTGATTTCATTGTTTAAACACCATGTAATACTATATACTTCATTTTATCATGCACTTACAATTGCAGCTTTAAGAAATATTAATAGACGCAGATTATGTACGTATATCGGGAATACACATTGCATACATTGTTAATGAAATGGCAGCAACTTAGGAAGCTTTAATCATGAGACCCAAGGGGACTTGTACTATAACGCTTAGCCGGTTTGAACGAACATGGAATATACAACACAAACTGAATATACGGTCATTTACAATACATTATTTTAAAATAAATGTTAGACAACTACTCTTTAGTAAAATTTCACAAATTCAATCATATAATAATTATGGAAGACAAGTTTTATGGAGATTTATCTCTTGATCTAACAGCGCCATGAGATTAGGAACAATTAGAAACAGAAATAACTAGGAATTACATATTTTTTAACCAACGTATTTATATGTAAGTTCGATTCCAAGCCTTCTTGGAATCGAATGTAGTCAGACAACACACCTCGGAGGTAAGATTAATGTAGCCAAAATATTTTTCTATTTCAATAAATAAATATGCTAGGCCAGTTCTTTGATTGTAATAAGCTAGTTGATTGTACTAAATATTTCAGGGTAAAAAATTAGTTAATGTACAAGAAATGTGTAAAAATGTGTCGTGTTTGTTATCTGTTGCATCAGAAATTACATAATACTCACTATTAGCAATTTTGAGATTAATACGTGATAAGATAACAAAGGTGGGTACAATAGTTTAGTAGTAGTGTTAGGGTCGGGTTAACATTTAAAATTCGTTGTAATAGCTCCTTAAGTTTTAAATTGAAGAACTATACAACATTTATGAATTATGCCAAACTCAGCATATTATGTTAGAAATATAATTAAAGAAAACAATTTAATTTCCTTTGTGTAACTTTGTAAAAGCTGTGTTTTATGACCACACTAAATGTTTTAGCAAGGATGTGAAGAAACTCCGTACGCTCTAGCAATTAAACTTTCCCAGATAAACTTGTGAGTGTGCTCAGTCTCCTCTGTACGTCCTTAATCAGCACTAGTATAATAAATACACAATTACAGTCTATCACAAAAAACCTCTGTGTCTTAAGAATGTACTATGCAATTTTTAAGGAACGGTTTTAATTCTTCGATAACAGAAAAAGTACTTATTTTATCATTTGCAAAAATATATTTGATTTGGTAGTGATTTCGATAAAGATTTAGAGAAATACCGTCCTCCGTTTGATTATTAAAATACTATTAACATGAATTTTGTCAAACAGGAAATACAATTATTTGTTGAAATCTTATTTGAGGATATCCTAGGGCAGTAGACCTCGTATTTGCATACTTCTTGGATGAACTTTGTGGCCACTCTTATTTCAATGTGTAGTTTGTAATTAACATGCATTTCATATGGGAAAATAATGTTCTTAGCTGATTCCAAAAAAACTAAAAGAGATACAAGGTTGGTGTAGATTATAAAGTTGCTAGTTTTTACAGGACCTTTTCAATGGTACATTTTGGAAATACGCTAACATTTGACTTTTTTGAATTTTTGGCAAATAAGCATAAAAAAAATTATTTCCTGACATGTATCATACCAAAGTAAAGCTACATTTATCACGAGTTGTAAATTTGAATCGGGGAAAATATATGAGTAGTGGATTAGAAAATATAGAGTATTCCGTAAATGTCATTATTTTACACAAAATTGGCAGCCATTTTTGAACGGATAAACAAAAGTGAAATCTATTTCCGGCAAAATATTTTTTGTAACATCACTTTAAAAAAATGTATAATTTTCCCTATGTTTATATAAGACAATTTTGAGATTCAAACCCGTGACCTTCAGTCTGCAACATCCTGTACAAAGATTTTGATGAAAATATTTGTAATAGATCGCCAATTTGCATTTTAGTCAGGAAGTATTTTATTGGAGTTATAAAATTGTTTGTAAGAACATCTCTTGTTCCTCGTTTCACTGTTAATAAAAAAAGTTAATTTACAAAATCTTTATAAAATCAACTGTAAAATAGTTATTTTGCTAAAAAGACATCAATGTCGATGTGACCGGCTATCTTTTAAGTATGACGTCATAAACCGGCTCGGCCACACTTTGGGTCAAAAAACCCGGTATTACACAATTCTATAGCTCATTTCCACCATTCATATAGCTTTTTCATTCAAAATCCCACGAACTTTGTGTTATTTACAAATGTCCCTACACTATGATTAATACCCCCGTCGCAGCAAACCTTCATACTTAGCGAATTTCCAATGAATATATAACATAACACATTAAAACACTTAACAAGATTCTTAAGAAATATATTTACAAACAAGCGATATTTAAAATATTACTTATTCTCCATAAGAATAAGAATGGGGATGAGTACTCAGGTTTGCTGCAAGAAGGAACACAAAATCATGTTTTTGTCTGCAAATATCAATAAAACTCATCTTAGTGAAGTCGCATACTAAGTTTCATCCATATACATTCATAAATAAGCGATATATAACATTTTAATTATTTTCCATAAGAATAACATGGGGACCAAGTACCTAGGTTTGCTGCTACGGGATTCATAGGCGAAAAATTGTTATTTTGTGCAAACAACAATAAACCACAACCAGATGAAGCCATTTACAAAATTTCGTCAGTTTATGTTCATAAATAAGCGGGATATACAATTTTTATTTCTCTTCATATGAATAGCATTGGACAACGTACAGTGTTTAGAACTTTTAATGTCTCAGTAACCAATTGACGTAGAACAATGATCAGAATACCAAATTATTTGTTTTTTATGCTGAATTCAATGGTATAAATTAACATTTTATTTAAATAAAAATTACATGTGGAAACCCCAAAAACCCATTTTTGGGGTAAAAAACCCCTCCAAAAAAACCCCTCGGATGGTGCGATTCGCCTGGTTTTCGAACTGGTTAAAATAAATGGTACTTTACACATTTGTTCCAAATTTCATTAAGATCGGACATTTTTTACGAGAGTTATCGTGCTTACGGACACACACACACACACACACACACACACACACACACACACACACACACATATATACATAAATAAACATTTGAACGAATGGTGTTTTTGGCATCTGGGGACCTCAAAATGAAAAGTTATCAAGGTCTCAGGCTTTTAAGTTCTACCATGAGACCTACGGTAATAGCTTCTTCCCTATAGGGGAAATTCGCTAAAAAATAATTTTTCCTATTCCTAAACCGGAAATACGTTTTAACTATACAAATATCGATATTTCTAAGTTATTTACAATTCGATTATAAAAATCGTTAACAAATTATTGTTGGAAAAAACTAGTTTTTAGGTTGCATAAACTCATGGTTTTTAGATTAATTTAGCTTTGTAAAACAAAAATTGTCGCCTTTTAAAAACAGTGAAGAGTGCAAACTGAAAAATGTCATGCCAAAATTGCACTTAATATTGGTACAACGTAAGCGAAATTTAAAACAATTATAATTTTCCTTTCTGAATTTGTAATTCATGTGCAAATAAATTAGGACTGACGCTAAACGTTGTAAAATTGAAAGTAAACTTCAAATTATTTTTATTTTAGGTGCAACATGTATAGTCAGTTCACCTTGTGTACAGGTAACACTACAAAAAGAAACTTCGTAGGTTTTATTTAAATAGGTTAATATACTGATGATAAATTAAACTACGTGTAAGGATTCTAAAAAAAAAATCGATCCCAAGGAATACCGAAAAATATTTTTAACTTTTTTTTTTATCTAGAGTGTTAAAAAATCTGAGTCTATTGGAATATTCAAATATAAACATGTGCCATGTTGTACACCTGGGAACATTTCAGTGGGATCTGAGCAATTCCTCTTCTTTCTTTATCAATTCAAAATTTCAACCAAAATTGTGAAAAAAATATGTTTAAGGAATATCATGTCCATAACTGTTACATGTAAATAATTATGATTCAAATTTCTCAATCATTATAATCATTGAGCTTTACTTAAATATGCAATATGATAGTATTTTCAGTCTAGGTTTTACCGTGATGATTACACGGTAATAGACTATTTTATGTGTAAAATACTAACTTAGTTTAATATAAGTTTTGAAGTGTAGCTCTACTGAACTTCACACCGTAGCGTGTGCATGGAGGCAGACGTCATCCGTGCGTGTTTGTTTTCTTCATCACAGGTTGAACAAACAGCCGCAGTGCGTGCGTTATCATGTGACAAATCCAGTACTTTTACAAACTGTCTAGATCAGGGGATAAAATGTGTTTCCTTACAAACAAAAACGGAAAAATTTACTGTTAGGCGTTTATGATTAGTAAAATACTTAACAAACAATGACCGTTGTGTTGTGCGTATACTCATAGTATTTCAAAACCCTCTACCAATACTTCAGGTAAGTTGATCCTGATGTAAAAAAATAAAGAAGGCATATGGACGTATTGTCTAACTCGCTCTATTTTCCGTCTATGAGTAAGTAAGATTGAATGTTTTTTTTTTAAATACATCATATCTCTAGTCTTAACTTGAAACTTGGCACATGTATTATTTTTGTTTAAGGATTTCTTGGTTTTGAATTCGATGTTTTCAGCTGTTACCGTTTCGAAATGGCGGTTTTTTCAGTCTTTCTTTGTCGTATCTAAATAACGTTTTCTTAAAATTGCCGTTTTAATATTACAGTATTAAGCTTTAAAATATTGTAACAGCTGCCATTTTTAATCGATGAAAACTAAAACCATCAAATTTAACACAATATTTGTCTTACAAGAGAATAATTAATGTGCCAGGTTTCATGTCAATATCTTAAGTGATTCCTAAGATTGTGTATATTTATTACAGAATTTATTCTAACAAACAGATGGACCAACGAAGCGAGATAAACATGATTTTGTTGGTTTGTTTTGAGCTCAGGAACAACTTTATAAAGTACTGGTAGACATTTATTTCTGAAATACCTGTTCATGACAAATAAATATTGTGATCTAACAATAAGGAGATAAAAGTATTTTTCGAGCAAACAAAGTAAGTAAATTACCGTAGTGAAATGCCTGGAAAGAGTGCGTTTGTTTAGTTTAACCCTGCCGTTTCAACTGGTTTCGTATTTACTCTTATTACCAAAGTAACACCAGGTTATCTGTTATCTGTTATCTGTCATCTGTCATCTGTCATCTGTTATCTGTTATCTGCCTAAGGTAATCGTCCCCACAGTGCATTTCATTTATGGATGTCTGTATGAGGCAGCTGTTCTGATCGTCTCCAGATTGACATAGTTTTCTAACACAATTACAAACTACGAGTTCGAATAAACAATTTTTCTTTTGATTCCGTCCTAAAGTTGGTCAGTTTCGCTATCTCCAATTTTAATCTTATGGGAAAACCTTAAATTTGTTTCTGTACGCTATTAATTTAATTTATGAAGAAAATTTGTAAACTAATTGTGCTTTATGATGATTTAGTAAACATAACGATATAGAATATGCAAAGGACAGCTGTTTTATGTTCGTTCATCCTCGTACGACAATAATGAGCGAATACCTAGTTACATATAAAAAGTGGGACACAATATTACATACACCAAACACAAACATACATTAGGTAACTAAACATAATACACTTATTATGACAAAGAACCTAATGAAATTTGTTGAGCGTGCCTTGGAGTTTGTTAAGCACAATAGATGAGATAAACATATTCTTCATAGGCATAATTGAATTAGATTTATTTTTGTTTAAACATAAACTTATTCCAAGCAATCTAATATTATAAGGAAAGGTTAATACGGGAAATACATCAAAACCTACTGCATTTGGGCTCTTAGGTACCGTTTGAGGACATTCAATATCTCTTGGTGTTGAAAAAGAAGGTTCGTAAAATAGTGACACTTATTCATTAGAGTATACACTATTATTCGTTAAAATTATTATTATTAGTTTTAAAAATGTATTTTGGTTAAAAATGCATTTAAATGGTTAAAACATAATATTGATTAAACTCATTAAAGCGACGTAGTTTTATCTATTTTTAAGATTTGCCTGGACTTTGCCTATCGCTCCCAATGTTTAAAACTATCCTACGTTCAGGGAGGTAACGGAGGAAGTTTTCTAATCTCCCTAAACAAAGTGTAGATTTAAAAAAAATGTTGTTTGTTACAATTAAATATACCACAAGTGTACATTTCTAAGGTAAGGGATTTATAAGCTAGCTTAGAATGTCATATTTAAATATAATATATTAAATCTGAACACTATTAACATTTTTTTGTAGCCGTTGAATAATAAAGAAAGTAGCCGGTGTACAGGTATATTTATTATTAAGCTGGTTTTCCGTACGGTGGCGCTGCGGGTGGGCATTGTCAGAACTGCTCTCTGGAAACTCGTCTACACCGCCCTTTGTAATCTACGGCTAACGAATCACAAACCGGAATGCGTATAAAAATATCAACATATATTAATGCGATTTTATTCCACGGTTGGTAAATCACAGTTCCTTATGCGCTATTATCTTTATATCTATAAAAGGCAAAGCCCTGGCTGACTGACTGACTCACTCACTCATCACTAATTCTCCACCTTCCCATGTAGGTAGAGAGCTGACATTTTGTACACTGATTCTTTAGGCATAAAATAGGAAAACTAAATTGGTTTCATCCTGATCTGACCTTAGGGCTCCTCCAGAGACCTCAACAAATTTCCTATGTATTCCTTATGGACATTCAATTTTGTTTGAGCTGATGAAAATACAAACAGCTGATCTTGATTCGTAGTAGTTCCACCGGCTAACCACAGACTGCAGCACACACAACTGTCATAGTTTTAATAAATGATATGTGGGGCAAAACCTGCGGATATCAGCTATTAATATATAAGACTAGTTATGAATATAATTATAATTAAACAACAACAAAGCATAAGTAAACTATTATATATGATCAAATACAAATAGAATAGGATAGCATAGCCTACTGCTAATAGTTACAACATATTTATTTCAAATAATATAAACTTATTAATACTAGTTGAGAAACAAGCTTACTCGATAAAGTTATGTTGTACTTAAATAATTAAACAAGTTAGCAAAAATACATAGATATATTTACGAAGTCGAAATATCCAAAGAACATTCGTCAATTATTACATACCAATATTAAATCGAAATAAATAAATGTTAGTCATGAAACTAGTGAATAAATGAGCATATTAGTTCTACCCTGCGTTACCAGCATTTTCACAATTAAAAATAGTATTAATATTATATTTATTTTGAATAAGTAAACGAATGAATCAGTAAATATATAAAAATTAACTCAGTTTTGATTAACTATAATTAAGTGTACTGTATTTCATTAAGTTGTTCTTGATATTTTTACAGAAGAAAGTAGCTGGTGTTTTTACACCTTCTTTTATCATCTATTTATAAGTGTTTGTATATTTACATATGTATTTTACGATGTGATCAAAATATTTAAATGTTTAAAATTATTAATTGTCTTTAAATGTTAAAATTTATAATTGTTGTATCAAATTGTATCACTGCAATTATAGAATTGTTTACAATTTTATCCTAATACCTATTATGTTATTATACCACATGTATTTATCAACTATGGTTATTTTTGTGGTACTGTTATGTAGTAGTTATTTATTATATTGATGTAATTTGAACACTTAATAACCTTTGCATAATTTATTGTATGTATCGCTATTTATACTGACAATTAACTGTTAATAAAGAATACTAACGAATGCGTTATTGAAATACCGTAATAAACTAAAAAGTCATTTTATACATAAATAAGTTTATAAATTGATTTAAAGTGATTAGTTTAAAATGTTAGCAATGAGAGGATTGTGATAACGTTTCATCAAGAGGTTTATTCCCCACTGCAGAGGTAGCGTGTCCAGTTTGCACCCCTATTTGGACCGTAAATCTTCCAACTGTCCGTATCATAGCCTCTGATTGGCTCATCACGCCCCTGCAGCAATAAAACCCTCACATTTATAGCTTAATTATAGTACATGGAAAACAGTAGCAATATAACATCTAACAAAAGAGTACGTGTCTGTAGTACGCTAGAATTTGCGTAGGCTAAAAATATTGAATATAAATTACTTCATTCGCATTGTAAATAAGCGATGTAAGCTCGTCAAAATGCAAACGTGGCCTGCATTTAAATGTTTACCACTAATTACACTTAAAAATACTTACAATTAATCTAACGAGCACTCTAAACCGTGATTGAAAAGCGTTTGGATAGTTCCGAGGTATGTCGATACCTGTTCCTGAATATGACGAAGAAGAAAACCTAAGTAAGGTTTTGCAGGTTTTAGCAAAACCAATGGAACTGAAAGGTCAAAGGACTAATCCTTGCAGCCAAAATTAAATATACTTACCATCAAATGAAATAAGAACGAACGACGTAAATGGCGCCGACGAGTAATTTTCATCTATTGAACAATAAAAGTTGTTTTAACTCATGAAAAAGACAATTTTTGACTTAATCCATAATCTACGTGATTAGAAAAAAATGCGCCTGCACGCCTACGTTGCCGGTTGTTGTATAAAAATACATGGTGGATTTCAATAATTTGTTATAAGTCAAATTAATTTGATGGATAAGTACTATTACATGTAAGCAATGCTGATTAACACATTTCTAAGTGCCGTCTCATAAAAAATTCCGTAGCTAAATTTAAATATTTCATCTCCAGAAAAATCGGAGTTCTTGATAAATCACTGAGTGCTTTCGGGTTTATAAGAATGATTGAATAAACAATTTACTCTTAATTCCAGATTAACTGATTTCTTCTTAGTAAAAAAGTTAATATCCGGCAGAATTGTAAAACATTACAAAACGATTTATCGAATATCATATACTCGTACTGTTTGATTAACTCATTCCGTAATAAGCGTTTAACATTTGTATTGTGTAGGTTAAAACTGATATTAAAAATTGTTCATTAACTAGCAAAACTAAAATGTTTGCTTCGAATATTGTTATACAACAAATACGATGCAGACAATTTATTTTGATTGTTATTTTTATTTATTTTAGTGCCTGTTACGACGCGACGTTTATTAGTTTCGGACCCACTTACAAAAAACACGACGGTAATAGGTGTGGTGAGGTAAACTCTGAGTTGTGTAGGTGGTATGTAATGGCGAGGGCACAACTCTGCCAGCATTACTGTTAAACGGCCCCCGGAGAGCGACACTTAGACCTGATTAAGCCGTTGCTCGCTACGAGCGGCCCTCCACCAACAAACGGGCATTTCTGGAAATAATAACAACAATTTCTGAATCAAGAATTTCAATATCTATATTTTATTCCTTAGCCTTGAACAAAACTTCTATAAGCCTTGATTGTTCTAGTTAAAAAAAGTATATCTTTACATCCAACATTAAGTCCCATTGATTTTTTAGTTTGTTAAGATGGGAAGTTTGCTAGAGGGCTTATATTAATTATCACATCATAAATCATTCACAGGTGTGGCTGGATGTATTTAAAGACATTTACCGTATCCTCAGAAAAATAAGTGGCATTTTTACTTTCTCCCCTTATACATAGTATATGAAGAAATTATTGTTTTCGTCAAAATTTTCGAAATTGAGTTGTTAGTGGAAATATTCGTTTTGGTGCTCCCTGAACCCAAAAAAGGTAGTTTTACGTGATGTCTGTCTGTCTGTCTGGATGTGTACAGAGCTAGAACTCACACCAATTGGCCGATTATGATGAAATTTGGTATGTAGGTACTAAACCACGATATTTCCAGGCATTTTTTAATTTTTTTGAATTTTGGATTTTTAAGGGTAATTATACCTAAAAAAAATCAAATTTTCCCAAAAACGGCTCTAACGACGTTGATTAAACTTTAGTAGTTCGTAGAACTTTAGTTTTCAAACAAAATGAAACCACCTTCATTTCTGTAAAAAATCGGGTTCAGAAATTACAGGACTTAAAACATCAAAAATTCAGTATTTTATTTGTCATAAAAAATATAAATACAACAAAATATTACTATTCACCATTAAAAAGAGCTAAAAAACTAAATAATTTAGTATTTTGAATTACTATTCTACAATTGCTGGTTGCGGAGAAAATTTTCATTTTGCTGTAAACGCAGTACGTTGTCCAATGTTATTCTTGTGGGGGATACAAAAATTACAATTACTCTCTTGTTTACTGATCAATTTCGTTCAAACTTGATATGATTGTCAAGTTAGCATTGACCAACAGAGTAAATTCGAAACATTGCCCCTTAATAACCATTGGGGGAATAGGGGGCATTTCCCCTCTTAAAACCACATGTGTAGAAATGGATTCCGTAGTGCCTCCAAATCAGGGATTTGGGTGGATGTTTTTGAAAAAAACATGTTTAGAAGATTTTCTGTACATTCAACCGTGCTTTGTATGCTATATTTGGTAAATAAAAAGTAATTTATTCATTAAAGTTGGGCTAAAAGGGAGAAAGTATGTGTCAGTTTCCTGATACCGTTTATTTGACTGTATATACATTTTAAAATTAGAATCTAGTAGGCTAAAGTGCTACTGAAATGGGTCCTTCACACTTTTTATAAGGTATTACAAATTAAGTTGTTTATCATTGTTTTTCTACTCATTATATATAATTTAAACGGATTTTTTTTATAATATTGATTGGGGTCAAAAATACAAGTTTCATGACATTATTCTTAAAATGAATATACCGGTATTATATTGGTATATTACTGAAGACAGTGTTCATAGATTATAAACATATAGAGTTTCCTTCAAATATCTATTTTTATTCATGCCATTTAAATTTAACTGACAAAACAGGTGAAATGTATTTTTAATGAATTTTGTGACGATGACATAATAAACTACTAAAAGCGATTAAAAACTAATATTCTCCAAAAGTTTTGCCGTACAACTTTAGAAACACAGTTCTTTATAGCGTTACAGTCGGCTAGCTCAGCAAACAAGCAAGACCAGGAGCGGGCACGAGGGCCAATATAGGCTGCCGACCACAGTCTACGGCTGACCTGGCCGGAAAACAAATACCGGATTCTTTATAGAAGGGGCATATTATTAAAAGTTAGATAGAAAGTCAATAGCAAATATTGTTCAAAGCGGGGGAATAAAAACAGTTTTCATATCGGGGCAATATCTGGAAGGCCGCGCTTTCAATAAAGTATTCCAAATTGTGTCATCGTTCGGGTTGATATCAATATTGCCCTGAGATAGGAAGAGGGAATTTATAAGGTAAATATTGTGAGGGGTGCCGGCGCATGCCGTCCTGCGTGGTGTGACGGGGGTCGGCGCGTCGCGGGGAGGCAAGGGGGGCGGCAGCAGTCCCGGTCTACGAGTGACGCGGGCGACATGTATCCGTAACGCTGCTGCACGTGACGCACAGTGTGACAGTGACGGTGTGACGCGACGTGACGTGACAGTGTAGTGAGTGTGACATGGGGTTGTTGCCCGTGTTGGCTGTGGCCGTGGCCTTCGCTGCGGAGGCGACAGTCGTCTTCACCATCAAGCCCGTCCCTGAACACCAAGGTACCACATACGTGGATGTGGCATTGTAGCGTGCTTGTTTGTTCGTAACATCGTTTAAATTAAAAAAACGTCAAATGTACCACCTTCCTAAAGTAACCATAAAAAGTCAAAGTAACTGATCAAATGTCATTTTTGTTTAAATACTTGATAAACAAATATACTGATAACGTGAGATGTATGTGCGTATAACAGTAATGTAGATGATATATTATGTAACAAAAATTATTAAATAATAATAAAATTACTTCAGTTTAATGTTTTGTGTTAATGTTACGTTCGTTTATCAACATTCATATCAATGAAAGATTTATTAAAGGCTATGGAAGATGTCCTGACCTTACTGCGATTCGTTTGTATTTATTATGCGACATAAAAATTGTAAATAATACAAACAATTTTATGATCGCTGAAACGCAAGAAAATATTTGGTAGAACAGACAAATAAAATAAATAAACCAGTTCACAAGAGCGTAATTCTTTTAGAGTTATAAAATTGAGATAAAATTAATTTATATGTTTTATTTCTTGTTTTTAAATAATAATTACTATGAGGAAGTAATTATAATTTCATTCTGGGGAATTAAATCCTGTTGGGATTTAACAATGAACAGCTTACCAACCTTAAATAAACTTTTATTCTATTTGAGAATGCGGTAACATTTCTGGGAAACTCACGAGAACACAGCAACAATTTATAATTTATTGTTTATTAACATTTAATTATATATTAACTCTTTAAGGAATACATAGTCTTGGATTGGTTATAGCTATTGCGTTACAAAGTCCAGTTTCTCTTAGTTTTGACTATTTCTAATCTATCAATATACAAAATATTCGGTTTGTAAAAAGCAGAGAAGAAATCCTATTTAAAGGAATATGCAATGTAAACTAATAATCATGATTCGTTTTTATCAATTTGTGATTCGGTTTTTGTTAACTTTTCTTCGTGGACTAAATGCGTTTTAATCATTTAAAAACAAATCAAGACACGACTTTTTTGACGTAACGTCATAAGTATAACTAGGATTCTTTAGAACTTTGATATGAAAACTGTCCGGTCAACCTAAATTAAGATATAAATATCGGATAATGTTGTTATGAATATACATTTATCCTACGTTTGTATGCAGTTCAATAGTAGTCAGTACTTCAGAACTTTTGTTTTTTATTCTAAAATGGGTTTGTCAACCAATTGCCATTTAAAAAAAGGTTTACTTATAATTTTACTTACTGATAAGTTTATATTAAAAGAAATTTCAGACGAAGTTTGGGAACTCTTCATTTGGGATGAGGTTGTAACTCCATTAATTAGCTGACATAATTCTCTAATAATTTGTTAAACGCCCGGATATATCTCTCGTGGATTCGATTTTGTATGAAACTAGGGAGCTGGGTAAAACTTGGACTTGTAAAACGAACGAAATAGTATGTACTGTATATGTATATACATAATACTTTAAATAATATAAATTTATTTTTCTATTGAGGGTAATACTAAAGAATTTTTTTAACTATATTTTTTTATTTCAATTGATTGTTATCATAAAATATTAATTGTGTATAAATGAATACATACATATATTCTCTCTTTGTGCAAGCTATATATTTTGTGCTGTAAACTATTCGCACATAGCCTAATAATATAAAGATTGCATAACACACTGATTTTGTTTATTATACACTCTGTTTCAGGTCAGGGAAAAATGTGTATCAAGTTTGTGTACTAACTGTGAATTTAATATTAGTAGGCCTACACAAGATTATAGTATGATATAACTGAAAACTCTTTACAAGTTAATCTAATTAATTACGATTTAGTTTGCTAATCACGCAATATTTAAACAAGGAGTAGGTTAAAACTACCTTATAGAACTGCAATTGTAAATGTGTTTGTAAAGGTTTGTACGAAACACGACGCGGCGTAGATAGGGGATCTCCGCAACTCATTCCCATTCATGTTTCCCCGTCCTGTATTATACAACTTCCGGTTCCGCTTCCCCTGTAAATCAAACTCAACTTCATTCCGAACTGTAGGGGATAACGTAAAATCACAACAAAGCCCCACTTAACATTCGGTTAAAGTATTGAAATTTCTTTCTTTTTACTTACAGCTGTACAGTCCTTAATCAAAATTATTGGCGTATACGTATTTATGCCATTCTAGACTTGAACCCAGAAATTAAATCAATGTTGTGTCAATCGTTGCGATGTTTGTTTATTTATGTGTTTCGTGGCCACGTAGACGAGAATTATAATGTACACTTTAACCGTTTTGAATGTGTGAACCGGCACGGCTTCACGGCAAGAACACAAAGTTTAGAATATGGCGTAACCGGGACAAGGGGCACTGCCGAAATACGTATCCGGGAGGAATTTGGAATAAAGGATTGTTCAGATGAAAGTAAAAAGGTTTGTATTGATAAGTGATAATCTGTGTATGACAAAATTCCTTAATCTATATATCGTGGGCACATAGCACCGGCATTGGGCGCAAACCTTTTGGCCAGTAAGTATTCATATTGGATTAACATTATAAATTCAAGATTTTATAACCTATTTTACTCTCATTATTATATAACTTGTATTATATAATTAGAGGAAAACATGCTAGATAAGCTAGACAGTGTAATTTCAAAAGCTAGTGTTATGGGGTATTGGAGCGTAAACAAAATTTGTTCAGTGATGTATTATTTGAGAAGAATTTATTAAAATTACAATCCCACCGCTCGTATCAGTCTAAACACTCCTAACTTCAAGGACTGAATATAGTAGCAAAGGTGATGCGAGAAGCGGATTTTCCCGAGCTCGGCTTGTAATTGTGCTCATTCCTGGTATTGTTCTGCCTCGATTCACGGTAACCTTTGTTGGGGTTCGGCCTCTCGCATTACATGGAAATCGGTTTAAAAATCATTTCCTGTTGGATACCACCTAAGTGAACATTGTACCCAATTAAATGTGTATAGTTTACACTCAATTTGTTACTTACATATTGGTGTAAGATTAATTAGTGTAAGTAGCAAACACAGGATTTATTATCCTGGTAAGCTTTTATAAGTAAATTTCTTATTTTAAACTATATATTATAAAATAATTCCACTTTATAGGAAATTATTGCTTCTTTATAAATAATTTTATACAATAGCTAAAAGGTTTAAGTAGCCATTTTGTTATAGCGAATAATTTAAAATGAAAACAGATTTTAAATTATTTACGAATGTATTGTTTAATATATAGGGCAGATTAAAAGGTGCATGGCATTTGTGTTGTGATGAAAAATTATGAAGTGACGGGACTTAACATCGACTCAGCAGTCAACGAATCTCTAACGTCTTTTGGCTAATTCCAAGGTAGATATTTTATATAAGAACTAAGAGTTTCTAGCCAATTAGCAGTAATTTCAGCGCACAATCTACGCGATGCGGTACGATCCATTTACTATATCCATTTACTGTATTATTATTTTAATTTTAATTAGATCCTCAAATACGAGTAGTATATATTTTGAACTTTCCCCCCTATCTGTGGGATATACGAAAGTATTGATATCGTTAAAACTTTCGGATTTGAGTATTTAATGGAAGTATGTTTTTTATGACCTTTGACACCAAATAAGAGGTTTCTTATGGATGTGAGTCTGTCTATCTGTTTGGGCGTTAATATAACTTTAGACCACACTTGTAGCTCGATTTCGATGAAATGTGGCGTTCAGGTGTTTTCATAATTTTGAAAGGGCTATAATTAAAAAAAAAAACTCCTAAAGAAACGTAAAAATGAAAATTATCATAATTTATTCTGAATAAAATTAGTGAGATTTTGGTTTAAACTGGTGTTTTTGGTATTAAAAGACACCTAAAAAATTACATCACTCATGTATATAAAAATTTTGGTATAAAAAAGATAAAGCTTAATGGCTTCCAAAGCTATTACGGTAAACCCCTAAAATAAAATAAAACTATTATTTTGAATTATTATTCCACAACAAATAACTTCGGAGAAAATATAAATTTCGATTTCTTGGTAAATACAGGACATTGTTAAATACTACTATTATGGATAAAACAATAAATTGCCATAACTATCTTACTATTCACTAGGATTAACCAAATTAAATGCAAGTTGGTTATGCTAGCGAAAATCAGTTGACATGTTTGAAACGTTTTGCCACCTAAACTCCTCGGGGAGGGTAGGGTGATGTTCTCCTCAGAGTCTCGAGGAGGGTGGGTGATGTCCTCCTCAGAGTCTCGGGGAGGGTGAGTGATGCCCTCCTCAGAGTCTCGAGGAGGGTGGGTGATGTTCTCCTCAGAGTCTCGAGGAGGGTGGGTGATGTCCTCCTCAGAGCCTCGGGGAGGGTGGTTGATGTCCTCCTCAGAGCCTCGGGGAGAGTGGTTGATGCCCTCCTCAGAGTCTCGAGGAGGGTGGGTGATGTCCTCCTCAGAGTCTCGAGGAGGGTGGGTGATGTCCTCCTCAGAGCCTCGGGGAGGGTGGTTGATGTCCTCCTCAGAGTCTCGAGGAGGGTGGTTGATGCCCTCCTCAGAGCCTCGGGGAGGGTGGTTGATGCCCTCCTCAGAGTCTCGAGGAGGGTGGGTGATGTCCTCCTCAGAGTCTCGAGGAGGGTGGGTGATGTCCTCCTCAGAGCCTCGGGGAGGGTGGTTGATGCCCTCCTCAGAGTCTCGAGGAGGGTGGGTGATGTCCTCCTCAAAGTCTCGGGGAGGGTGGGTGATGTCCTCCTCAGAGCCTCGGGGAGGGTGGTTGATGCCCTCCTCAGGGTCTCGAGGAGGGTGGGTGATGTCCTCCTCAGAGTCTCGAGGAGGGTGGTTGATGCCCTCCTCAGAGTCTCGAGGAGGGTGGGTGATGTCCTCCTCAGAGTCTCGAGGAGGGTGGGTGATGTCCTCCTCAGAGCCTCGGGGAGGGTGGGTGATGTACTCCTCAGAGTCTCGAGGAGGGTGGGTGATGTCCTCCTCAGAGCCTCGGGGAGGGTGGTTGATGTCCTCCTCAGAGTCTCGAGGAGGGTGGTTGATGCCCTCCTCAGAGCCTCGGGGAGGGTGGTTGATGCCCTCCTCAGAGCCTCGGGGAGGGTGGTTGATGTCCTCCTCAGAGCCTCGGGGAGGGTGGTTGATGCCCTCCTCAGAGTCTCGGGGAGGGTGGGTGATGTCCTCCTCAGAGTCTCGGGGAGGGTGGGTGATGTCCTCCTCAGAGTCTCGAGGAGGGTGGGTGATGTCCTCCTCAGAGTCTCGGGGAGGGTGGGTGATGTCCTCCTCAGAGCCCCGCGATAGTACTGTAGTTATAAAAGTACGAAGATGTAGTCCTGCGAATAAAATATAAAGCTTTTGGTAACAAACCCTCAGCTATATATGTATTTTTTAGAGTGCTGTATGGTAAGACACTATTAGGTGGGTTAAGATTTTATTTATTACCATCCCACAATACACGAAAGCGTTTGGGTTAGAAGTTAAAAAAAAATACTAATAATAAAATATAAGTAAGATAATGTAACATTATTTTTAGTACACAAACACACTTAACTTCATATTGATATGTTTATTTATTTTATGACTACAATTCAATAGTCAATTGTCAAATCAATAGTTAAATGGAACTCCTGTTCAATGCTTTACATTATTTTATTTCCAGTTAACACAGAACCAAGTCAGACTAGCATTACATCAGCCACTGCATTACATCCGATGGGTTACCATGTAAAAATGAAATGTAGAACTTAGTCTTACTGAAGAATAAATCAATGATAAACAACACCTTGCTGATTTTACTGATAAATGGGTAATACAAACTCACGGTTTTGCAAAACATCCAAAAATAACTCATATTATAAGAGTAGCATACCCTAGCGTAGGTACTTGTGAAACTATTATATATGTAAACCATTACATATGTATCGTGCAAAACGGAATGGCGTTGGATGGAAACTTACACATTAATTGTGAATAAAGCTAAAACTGTGTATCCATAAATATTTGTTCCATATAAGCACCATATAGATCATTGACTAAACCTAAACGAATATAACTTGCTTCTAAAATAAAACCGTTTAATATGATTTTATGTATATTTTTGACAATTTTCATTATTAAGTCTACATTTAAACAATTTTTGAATTAAATTATAATTTTTCATCGAGGTCCTCAAGTATTCTGTCGATGAGATAATTTTCGTAAAAAAGTTCCAATTTGTGTGACATTTTGTACAAATATGTAAAACAACATTTCTGAATTTAAGCTCGAAAATTAGATGGATCGCTCCATGCAAAGGGGCAAGGTGAGGAGGGGGGTTGTACCCCAAAAATGTATTTTTTTAAATTGTTTACACATAATCTGCTTAAAAAGTTTTGTTTTCCCTATTGGATTCAGCTTTAACATGTATTTTTTATTGTTTACATACAATCTGTTTTAAATTTTAGTTTTTACTATTGAAACGTTACCCAATGTTATTTATATATAAAATAGGACAAATTGTGCATCCCTATTATTTTTAAACACATATCGATAAAACTGTGTATTTTACTTCCCCTGGCATTGATATTTGCATAAAAACTTAAGATTGTAGTGGTATCTGTTGCGGTCAATCCCCGAATTCCGTCATAATGTTTTGTTATGAAGAATAAATCAAATTATATGAATGTTATGATGAATTTTGGTAAGTAGATTCATGTGGTTGTAAGGTACCGTTTGACATTCGCTGACGAATGTAAGGTTTTCTGCGAAGGGAAAACTAAACAAAATGTAATTATATTTCCGTAACCAACAAGTTTAAAATTCACCTCTCTCTATTAAATGTGTTTAATAAAATAAAGGTCAAAATACAGAAATAATGAAAAAGTATTTCTAAGAAAAGTCTTCCTGAACCAATGTTGGGAGGGGCTCCTCCTCCTCTCGTTCTCTCTCTCTCTCTTTCCACACCTACGTCCAGCGTCGAGTGAACCGCGATATTCGTTCTTTTCTAAGACTTTTAAATATTATGATGGAGTTTTAAAGATTATTCTTTAAAATAAAATTTGTTTGAACTACAGTTTCATTCTAAAATCAATTTAAAAGAAGAGTATTTTGTGATTTTTGTGAAACCAAAGGAAAACAGTTTATTTTTATGTTTTGCTGAAACATATATGAGGATATAATTTACAATAAATCTATATTCCGTTATACAGGATGTTGCTGTAAAATTGTAATCTACACTACAGTATACAAAAAAGAGGGAATTACTTCATAATCAGCTATTCTAACCTAAGCAAAGTAAGGAAGACAGTTTAATGTGTTATAATCGTGTAATCGTTGTGTGTCGTGTGTTATAATAAATAACACATAATCTAATATGGGATTAAATAACACAACCTTCCCACCCTCCTAACACCCCCTTCTGATAGTACGATATCTCTGGGTTTTGAACTCGTAAACATGCTGCGTTACACGTTTGTAACACATTCCATCAAGAATCAAATGGTATCTGTTTTATGAAAGTTGTAGTGCCTACGGACACACATAATATACATATCATATATTTTTTAAATATAAATATAATTGTTTAGTTTACATAACATTGACGATTGTCCATGCATTCTTGTAATGGTCTATGACAATCAAGATTCTTGATTCACAAACACATACAAATACGAACGAATAGTGGTATTGTGGTCCGGGAAATCTAACCCGTGCCCTCTTGCACCAAAGTCCAAGACGCCATCAGTTAAACTAGCGAGACGCTCAAAATACAGCTGGGGCCTACATTTAACCTTAATCAAAGTTTCTGATTTTACTAAGGTTCGGGGAACCTCTGATTATGAGGCAAACACTCTAACCACTACGCTACATAGGCATATTATGTTGTATTTTCTTACTTCCAATTTTTAAAATCTGAAAATCCGAAATGTATTACCAATAACTGCTCATTGACATGTGCTAAAAATCAGAAGGATCAGCCCGGTATTAATGTTCTACTAGTAGACCTTTTGCTCGAAATCAAGCAATATTTCGTTTTGATGAGCAAGATTGTTATCAATATTATCATCTGTATCTTTAATTCAGTCCTTATTGTCTCAGACTAAAAGTATATGTGCGTGTGGCAACTCAGGTTTTCGGAATTCCGTTTGTGTATAAATGTGCCGAATATTTTCCAAATATATGATAACTCATTATTTTTCAAAACTAATTTTAATTTTTTTTATTTAATAAGTTACAACTCTGTAAGTTCTAGTTATTTTACAATTTTAACACATTTTGGGTAAAATGACATTATGAATGAGGATGGTTTAATAACATTTTGCACAAAATTCTCGTTCACTTTTTTGAGACTCTGAAAATAAAGATGGTATAATTTATTGTCTTCCAAGACGTTAATTCTGATTCTCAAGCTGTTACATCTGATTGAAACATTCTGATAAAGATCTGCTTGGGATCTGGTGGCTTTCTAATCTAATTCCCTTAACTCTAACATAACAATCAAAAACCTGTTAATTACGAATCAGTTGTTTTTATTTGATGTACTCTACCCATTTGAAATAAATGTTTTCGTTGTCGATAGCTCCCCCATCCCCCGTTACTTAAGATTATGTAGCCCGAAATAATTTGTATCCCCCCGTCCCACAAATGTTTTAGGGCTCTGCCCTCTTGACCTTCAAATACTTATTCTAACCATATTTAACCTACTACTTCAGTAGAAAGATAGCTGATAGCTCGAGGCAAATATAGGCCTACCACTGGTAAAATTAAACTTTAAGGACTTCGCCCCACTAGCCTTTAATATACCCAAGATCATAATTATACATCAAGGCTGAAACGATGGAGCTGAAATTTGGTAGGGAATTAAATAAATACACCAGAATCAAAGTAGACGTTCCCTAAATCCAAAAATCCTTTTGGACCCCACCCAACTGGCAATTAAAGCTGTTTACCACATCGCATCTACTACTCAACTGATAGGGCTAAAGGTCGGTAGTAAGGTGGCCAATTAACTCAAATCAGAATAGGCCTACGTCAGATCAAAATATTGTTTAGGGCTCCGCACCACAGAACATTATTATTCCCATGTTACCTATTGCACACCCAACTACTCTAATTGTGAGCAGAATCCAACACAACTGAACAGATAACACTAAAGTTTGGAAAAGAGACCATTCTTTAGAGTTAAATGTTGTGCTACTCCTGTTCCAAAACTCATATGGGGCTCCACCCATAATATAATCTACAGACCCATTCTGAAAATCTTTTGGGGCACCACCCTACTGGCATTCATCATGTGTATGCTTAAAAATTGTCAAAGCTAACCTCATGGGGTAACGATTTAGTTTTAGTTTCCATAGTAATAATATTTTTCCCAGCGGGAAAATAAACGTAAATCAGTGGTAAAAAAGAAAGGTCACATGAACAAAGTCGATAAAGTCGCACCGGGTACCAGTGTCAGTGCCGGGGCTAGTGTCAAATATTTTAACAATAACAACAAATACTTCCTTGAAAATCAACTACACTGTGCTATTAAGTTTGAAGAAAAATTAAAAAGTACAATGTTTAACAAATGTTTGGTATTATTAAAAAGGTAATGTTATTTTTTGCAAAGTCAAAGTTTGCCTTATGAGTATATTCCAACTACTCTTAAGAATACATTGCACTCTGGGATAAAGTTTTAAACTTACTCTCTGATTAATGCTAACATTCATAATCAAAATTATGTACATATTGCATTACCATTCATTAGTGAACATGTGTTCTTGCTGATGAATTGTGTTTCCTCTATTCAGCTGTTTGATCATACAATTCAAAATAATACTTTCTCAATGTTAATCTTATGGACAAATTACGAGCTTTAAGGGCGGTTAGGGCCCTTCCCTTTGGTCCGTTATTTATGATATTTAAGCACAAATAACTTCAGATCAAGATCTATCCAACAACACCAAAAATATCAAAATCGGTTGACCGATAGACTGTAGGAGGAGTTCCAGTCACAAAAAAACCCTAGCGTATCAAATAAGTATATAGATAATGATTATATTGTTAAACATAAGATCCCAATTCACTATTAAATAAGGCATAAGTCAGATAGATTTAATATACAGAGTTAGGCAAAAGTCTGGAAAATAGTTAATAACTCCTGAACTACTAACTAGAATTTAACGAAACTTAGTTTTTTTTTTGTATTTGATATTGTTACACACATCTAGACGTATTTCACTGTTTTTTTCATGAACAGGGGACGGCCCACAGAGAAAGTCGTAACATCTTTAAATAGAAGCCTATGTCGAGTTGTCCGGCATTTTAAAAGCATTTTTTAATAAATTACAACGGTGCAAAAGGTTTATCCAGTCAAAAGTTACAGCTTTTCAAAGTTTTCCATATTTTCTTAGGGAAAATCAGCTGTCTTTCAAGAATCAAGAATACTTTATTGTCACACGACAATATAAATACAGCATTGAAAATCGCCGAAAATACAAATTTAAATAGCTAAAATAACAGACTGCTTAGAAATCATACATTTCCAACTAAACATTCATTCTTTCAGATATGTTATCTTTAACGCTGTAGTACTCTTTTGCAACCAATTATTATTTTTGTCTATACCTACATTTTGAAACATCCGCCTCAGTTTTCATGTCTTGGAGGAGCACATTGAAAAGCATAATGGCAGAATAGTAAGTTTGGTTTTGAAAGGAAGTTGTGTTGTGTCGGGGAATGTGGATTAGGTTAGTGTTTGATTTTGTTGATTTTAAAATAAAAATGTTAATAATTATTTAGAGAACGACATAAAGAACGACAGTAATTATTTTTATTACCTTTGAAAATATTTAGCTGTCTAAAGATTTAAATTGAAATAGGTGAACAACAATGAAACACGTGTTTGAAATCAAATCAGACAGCTGTTTTGCACTAAGAAAATAAGGACGACTTTGAGAAGCTGTAACTTTTGACTGGTCAACCTTTTGCAACCGAAGTTACCCCATTGTGTCCTATTAAAGAATACATTGAAATGACGTATGAATCGTCAGAGGCTTCTATTTAAACAATATATGACTTCCTCCATGGGCCGTCCCCTGGTCACGAAAAAACAGTGAAATACGGCTGGATGTAACAGTACGAAATAAACAAAATTATTAAATTCTGACCAGCAATTTAGGAGTTATTAACTATATTCTCCAGTTTTATTTGTCCAACCCTGTATTTATTTTAATTCCAAAGTCTGATAAACGTTTATTTTATAATTCAAAGCTCTTGTTTTCAACTTAAAACTGATAACTATATTTTACCAAGACAAATATGTTTTCCCATTACCTTTTTACCTCAAAGTGATAAAAAAGGTATAGTAGAGTAGTTTTTTAAAGAATTCTAATGAATCCAATTATTGGAAATCTTTGAAGTAGAATCCAACTTATTGTCTGAATGCATTGACCCCATAAAAAAACGTTCAAAACTGTGTTTTTAATAGGTTCAAAACTTTAGTACGTTTTGGTTTATTAAAGAAGAGATTTTATTTTACCACAAAAATACGTTACAAGGTTCACATTACAATTTTATTTAATGAACGTTAAATGCACATTATTTAATCTTATTTTGTTATTTGTCACTAAAAACGGTATCTTCAATCCAAAATATATATTTCGAGTTAATATCAAAACTTAATTTCAGCCTAGGTCAACATGATAGGAAAAGTAAATAAAGTTTTGTAAAGTAAAGGAAATAGTTTAAATAATATTAATTTCATAATGACAAACAAATACCAGAATCAATATAATGCACAGTAGTAATACTATAAAATGGATAAGTGTAAACAAGTTTTTCAGATTAAATTAAAATATAAAAGAGCTTTATTAGGAAAATTATAACGTTTTGAGAATAGTTTACCACAGTGATAGTTAAAAAGTTCACAGACCTTTTAGTGTTCTTGTCATATGGAATTATTGTAATTGGACAGCCGGTGCGGCCAAGGGTGGGGGGAGTATTACCCTTAATGCCGCTTACCGGGCCGCTGAGTGCCAGTTTGTGTAATGGAAGGTTCGTTCCAAAGGCCTCGTACAAAGCGGACAGAAAGCCATGGCGGCATTATACACTGTAGGATACAGTGCATTGCTCTCTGCAAAGTTGATCTTTTGCGAGGTTTTTGTATTTGCTTTTACTAATAATGATTGTGTGAAATGTCTCCATATTGTTAACACAGGAACATGAATCGTAAACGTACGATTAAAGAATAGTCTGCATTCAAGCTGAATAACTCTGCGTTAAAAATGGATTTGTTTCATAGTTAGTAGACTTTATATTGTAAAGTAGTACACAAAATCAAATTATTTAAATAGTTTTAGCAAATTTCCCCTGTAGGGAAGAAGCTATTACCGTAGTCGGCATGGTAAGACCTAGGCCCGGGACCATGATAACTTTTCGTTTTGAGCCCAAAAACACCATTCGTTCGAAACCATATATATACATATATGTGTCCGTGGGTACAATAACTCTCGTAAAAAAGGTCCGATTTTGATGAAATTTGGTATAAACATGTAAAGCAACATTTATGACTTTAAGTTCGAAAACCAGCCATATCGCTCTATCTTAAGGGGTATTTGGGGGGGGGGGTTGTACCCGGAAAATGGGTTTTTTGAACATTTTACATATAATTTTTGAAATAGTCAAATGTTAGATTTTACCATTGGATTTATCCTTAAAAACACACAATTTGGTATTTTGATCATTCCTCTATGTCAATCGGTTACAGAGATATTGAAAGTGCTAAACACAGTCCGTTGTCTAATGTTATTCTTATGGAGAATAAGAAAAAAATTATATCTCGCTTCTTTATGAACGTATACTGACGAAACTTGGTATACGGCTTTATCTGGTTGTAGTCTATTGATATTTGCTCAAAAAAAATTTTTGCTAAAGGTTCCCGTAGCAGCAAACCTGCGTACTCAGCCCCCATGTTATTCTTATGGGAAAAAATTAAAATGCTCTGTCTCACTTAATTATGAATATAAATTAATAAAACCTCTTATATGACTTCACATAGTTGAGTTATATTGCTATTTGCCTAAATATCCATTTTTTCGTTCCTTGTTGTAGCACACCTGCGTACTGATCCCCCATGTTATTCTTATGGAGATTAATCAAAATGGAATATTTCGCTTATTTATGAATGTATATTGATGAAACTAGTATGTGGCTTCACCTAGTTGAGTTATATTGATATTTGCTTAGAAACCAATTGTTTATGTTCCTTGTTTCAGCAAACCTATGTCCTCATCCCCAATGTTATTCTTATGGAGAATAATTAAAATTGTATAAATCGCTTATTTGTGAATATATTTTTATGAAACTTGGTATGCGGCTTTATGTGGTATTAAGTCATATATTATGCATTAGAAATTCCCTGAGTACGCAGGTTTGCTGCGACGGGGGTATTTAGGATTATAATTGTATTTTCTAGTAGGCGTAATTGTTTTAAATGTTTAAAAATATGAGCCAAAGCCCAGAAAATATATTTCTGTAATGTCTAAACAATAAATTAGGTGCAAATTTGATGCATTCTGGACTATTTCCTACAGACAAGGTACTAATTACATATTCCGTCCCCTTTTAGCGAATTTCCTCTATAGGGAAGAAGCTATTACCGTAGTCGGCATGGTAAGACCTAGGCCCGGGACCATGATAACTTTTCGTTTTGAGGTCCCCAGACCCCAAAAACACCATTCGTTCGAAACTGTATATATATAAATATATATATATATATATATATATATATATATATATATATATATGTGTGTGTGTGTGTGTCCGTGAGCACGATAAGTCTCGTAAAAATTATCCAATTTTGATGAAATTTGGTATAAACGTGTAAAGCAACATTTATAACTTTAAGTTCGAAAACCAGCCAGATCGCTCTATCCGAAGGGGTATTTTGGGGGGGTTATGTACCCCAAAAATGGGTTTTTCGAATTTTTTATACATAATTTTGGAAAAAGTCAAATTTTAGTTTTTTTCAATTGGATCAGCGTAGAAAAACACAAAATTTGGTATTTTGATCATTTCTCTACGTCAATTGGTTACCGAGATATTGAAAGTGCTAAACACAGTACGTTGTCTAATGTTATTCTTATGGAGGAAAATACAATTTTATATCTCGCTTATTTATGAACGTATACTGACGAAACTTGGTATACGGCTTCATCTGGTTGTGGACCATTGATATTTGCTCAAAAAAAAATTTTTTACCAAAGGCTCCCGTAGCAGCAAACCTGCGTACTCAGCCCCATGTTATGCTTATGGAGAATAAGTAACGTGTTATCTGCCTTCCTTATGAAAATAAATTAATGAAATTTGGTATGTGGCTTTACCTACATGAGTTATATTGATATTTGTATAAAAACCCATTGTTTGTGTTCCTTGCTTCAGCAAACCTGCATACTCAGCCGCCATATTATTCTTATGGAGAATAATTATTAAGTCATAAATCGTTTATTTATGAATGTATATTGATGAAACTTGGTATGTGGCTTTATGTGGTATTAAGATACACATATATATATATATATATATATATATATATATATATATATATATATATATATATATATATATATATATATATGCATTGGAAATTCGCTGAGTACGCAGGTTTGCTGCTACGGGGGTATTTTTCCTTAGCTATCACTTACTTATTACTGTAATATAACTTTTATTTAAACTATTCCACTTAATAAACCATCCAAAGGCTTTTATAACAATATCAAACCACTAAGTAGTTACTTTTATTAGAAGTTTCCTCTATAGGGAAGAAGCTATTACCGTAGTGGACCTGGGAAGACCTAGGACCATGATAAATTTTATTTTTGAGTTCCCAAGATGCCAAAACACACACATATATATATATATATATATATATATATATATATATATATATATATATATATATATATATATATACCGTTGCTATCTGAAAAAAGGTATTTAGCGTTATTCCTTCGGTCAAAACAAACTCATTTTATAATATCAACATGGGTCTTCCAAAACTCCCATGGCTAGTTTTGAGTTTGTCATTGCGTATGTGTTTTTTACTTTAAAGTTCATATTTTAAAACTATGGAGCGGAATCAAAGCAACCTTAAGTCAATTCTTTATGGTGATAGAGTATATACACACAAAGGTTATGGTGTAATGATCTCTGATAATTTCAAAATGGCGGCCATTTTACATTTTATATTTTAAATGGCTTGAAACCAGCCATTTTACAAAATTCGTACAAGAATAACTTATTTTAGAAACGTTTATGACAAATGTAACGATACTAAAACTTGTTGCAATCAAGTAATAAACAACCGAGCTGTTGCAATTTGTGTGTAGTAGACCCTATCACCACAAACAATTGACTTCAGTTTGGTTTGATTCGGTTCTGTAGTTTTAAAAATATGAACTTTGAAGTGAAAAACACATAGTACATAGAGACAAACGGAAAACTAGGCATGTGAGACCAATGTTCATATTATAAAATGTGTTTGTCTTGACCCAAAGGAATAATACCTTTGTCCAGAGGGTTACGGGACACCCTGTATATATATTTATATTTATATTTGTCCTTGAGCACGATAACTTGGGTAAAAATGATCCAAATATTTGATTCAATTTGGTACAAATATGTATAGCAAAATTTATGTCTAAGTTCGAAAACCAGACCGATTGTTTATCCGAAGGGGTATTTTTGGGGGGTTAGGGCGGGGTTTGTACCCCTAAAATTGGTTTGTTTTACATTTTACATAAAATATTTTGAAAATTAAAATTTCTGTTTCCCTCATTGGATTCAGCTTGAAAAACACACAATTTGGTGTTTTTATCATTTTTCTGCGTCAATCAGTTACAGAGATATTCAAAGTGAGTAGTGTGGGTTTGTAGGTTTTGCGCCGGAAGTGACGTCACATCCGGTGAGTGACCGGATGCGCTGAGTCATGAAAGACGTCATCTGAGGCTGAGCCAGTGACGTAGGCGGTTTTGTGACGAAATGAGTAAAAGTTCAAAGTTCAAGGTCACGGTGAAGTTTTTTTAAAAAAATCTACCTCGCACTCGTAAAACGATTGTGATTCGATAGTTAATCGATAATAAATATCGAATGAAACAATCGAATGAAGCAATCGAATGATACGAGTGCGAGGTAGTACAATTACAAATATTACTTTATTTTATTTACAATAAGTTATGTTTACAATAATTCATGTTTACAATAGTTCCCCGTTGTTGGTTGTCATCGATGTTGTTGATCCGGACGAGTTGCGGCCATCACTTTGCTTTCTGATGAAAGACGGTAGATACTTCGATCCCTGCGCAGAGTCCATGTTGTGTTTTTGACACCTATCTGTTCTGTTAGGTGTTTGCATTTCATTGCTGTCAGGAGGAAAGAATACGTGACGGCAATGAAATAGAAACATCTATCAGACCTTGAGTGAAATGATATTGTTATTTTGTGAAGAGCGTCTCGGAGAGCTCGATGTTCACCGGTCGAGAGCCGGAGGTGTACTGACTATTCGCTAGCTAGCGTTTTTGGTATCAAACAAAATGGTGGGGGTAAAAGTGTAGTAGAACGAAGCAGATGGTGGACAGCAGATGGGCGGCGGCAGGTGGCAGGTGGCAGGTGGCAAGTGTGCGGCAGATGGTAGTCCCCCACTACACCAGTCCCCCACTACACCAGTCTCCCCACCAAGTTTTACATCGCACAATAACTAGTTTACATGTGTTAGTTAGGGTTTAGCTCTTAGACTGTCAAGACCTTACCTCCGTAACTAAAAACCTCAATAATGTTTGCGCTTCAACGCTGTATAAGTATAACAGCTACTATGATCTAAACCGGTGCATGTATTCATATGGTTCTTTTTGCGTAGCAAACAACTGGTTAAAAGTGTTTCAACCTCAATTGTTCTTCGACGAAACCGCTCATTGTCCACTAAAAGTGTAGACCTTCTGTCTTCATCGTCAGGGAAGTAGAAAGTAGTGTCAAGGGGACTACTGAAGGTCACCTTCCTCATGTTCCTGTAAAACTGCGACATTTTTCAGACCGTCTAGGTAGATGTTCATACGACAAGAGCTGGAAGAATAATGATGTAGCGTTATCGTGTATAATAGGCATCTACCCCCACCACAACGTTACCTTGTCCTTCAAACCATCGTTTTTACGCCACGGATGCTATACTGTTGGTTAGATTTAAATTTAAATTGCACCTACTTGTTCGCCTTGTCAAGCTGCGTAATTGAAGTACCCACATGTTAGACCTCGAACCAAAAACAAAGAAGTTATTTAGGTTTGTCCTTGAAAATAGTTGTTTTTTCGCTGTTGCTGCTATACCCTTTGTTGGATCTGAATTCTGTTTGCACCAACTTGTTCGTCTGATCAATCCGCGTAATTTTAGTACCCACTTAATATATTTTAAACCGTAAATAAAGAAGTTATTTAGGCTTGCCCTTGAAAATAGTTGTTTTTCGCTGTTGCTGCTATACCCTTTGTCGGATCTGAATTCTGTTTGCGCCAACTTGTTCGTCTGATCAATCCGCGTAATTTGAGTACCCACATGACATACTTTGCACAAACTGTGTACCCCCCCCCCCTTTTTTTGGGTCATGTTCAAGGTCAAGGTCAAGGTCAAGGACCTTGGGACTTAGAAATTTTCACAAAGTGGGCTGCACACAAACATAAGACTAATAGTCTCCTGCCTATGTACAGGCCAAGTCCCTAACTTGAAATGCTTAGGGTGGTCCTGAAAAGGACCGTTTGTGGAGGGAGGGTGGGATGGTAAGGGATTTTACTTTACAGTCCACTTCACTCTACTCTCTTCTTTTACCAAGGACAAGGTCTGTTTGTATGACACTTCTGGTGGTGCCGGAATTGATCGTGGCAATTCCACCTCAAAGAGAACTTCACCGGCAGTTAAGTAGTAGGTGCTTCCGTTCTTCAGCACCGCTCTGTACGGGAAGTTTCTTCTCAAATGTTTGAATTTTGTTTTGGTAACTGCAATGGGAGATACCAATTCGTCTTCCGTCAAGGTCTTCATCTTCTGCAACACGTCCAGATGATCCCGTGTGGCAGAGTGTCGTTCCGTTGTTGATGAAGAAGTCGAACCAGAAGAACCTTGTTTGTAGTAAAGAGGGTGGTTTTTAAAATCCCTCTTTAGCCTCATTCTGAGGGAAGAAGGTTGTTTAAATCCGCTTGTCTTCGGAGCTGTCTTCTTCAAGGATTCCTTAATCCTTTTCAGTTTCTCGTTGGTTATCGGCGAAGTCATTTTGTAAGAAGAGAGAGAGCGAGAGCTGTGAAGTGTACCAGTCAATGGTTGAAGCTGGAATGAGGTGGCGGAAGGAGTAAATCGAGTCGCAAGGTAAAACCTTGCCCTATCCATATATGGTTAGAAAGCTGAGACAGGTTCTAGAACCGGTCCCCCCCCTTCCTCAAGGTCTCCCCCCCCCTTTGGGTCATGTTCAAGGTCCCCCCCCAAGGTCCCCCCCCCTTTTTTGGGTCATGTTCAAGGTTCCCCCCCCCCCTGACGTCACGGGGCGGAGTCACCTCCCACCACTGACCGCCGCCTTTATAAGCGGAGCAGTCCGCGGTCTCTTCGCAGTAGCTTGCCGCCCTTTACTGACCAACGTCCGACTGGGTTGCATTCTGCTGCAGCGTAGGTCTGTTAAGTGTGCGTTGGGCCCGACGCGCAATTAACAGATCCGCGCCCTTGCATGTGTTTGTTAGTTTGTTATGCATGGTAGATTGTTAGATTAACGCTTGTAGTTTGCTAGTAAATGTAGTTAGTGTTTGTAATTAATGTTTGTGTTGGTGTTGGTGTTTGAAGTGTTTTATTTACTAATATGTACCTTCCCTACAGCTCCCTTTTCTTATGGATATTGATCCAAACTGGGTAAAGTGTCCCTATTTTTATCCGTGGGGTTTAACTTGTAAATATAAAATCGGTCCTTGTAATCCTACCTTGGTCGAAACTTGGGTTCGCAGTAGATTGGCGCCCGTTACTGACCCACGTCCGACTGGGTTCCAGTGTGCTGTTGACCTTTGTACAACCGACCTTGGTTTGATCCTTGAAAAATAACTTGTAAATATAAAATCGGTCCTTGTAATTCTACCTTGGTCAAAACTTGGGTTCGCAGTAGATTGGCGCCCGTTACTGACCCACGTCCGACTGGGTTCCAGTTTGCTGTTGACCTTTGTACAACCGACCTTGGTTGATCTTTGAAAAATAAACTTTAACTTTAACTGTTCAATTTGTTTAAATATTTGCGGGTAAAGTCTTTATTTTTGTTTCAAAGTAACATGTTTCTCCTCCTTTCTTAACCCCTGACAAATAGGTTCGGCCCTGAAAACCGGACTTGTCAATACGGCCATGTAAACCGGTTGACATTACCTTTCTTAGCCTGAGAAACTGTTGTGATTTTTTCTTTTTTGGGTTTTTCTTTATTTTTCGTTATTAAAATCATTGCTTGTAATTCCCTGTCCCCTAATACAGAGCGGGGAATAGAGCACCAATTTGTGCTCTATTCCCCGCTTTGGCAACAAGTTCAGATGACCTTGACCCACTGACAGGACTTATAAACTTTTGTCTGGTCACATATAGAAAGATTAATATTTTAAACCATAGCCTATCTCCATCCCCCCCCCCTTCCACTTATATTGGGTATAAAAGAGGCTTCCCATCACTGGTAAGATCATTCTGCTGCTTGTGCTTGCTCACACTCAGAACTATGGAGTCACACCCGATATCACTGCCGACTTCTGCATCACCCTCGACTTCTGCATCACCCTCGACTTCTGCATCACCCTCGACTTCGGCTGCTGGTTCAATCCTTCGTCAGGCTCTTTTAATGGCCCTGATCATCCCTGAAAAGACAACTTCACCACCCATCATGGATCGTTCAACATCTCGCTCACGTTCAACTTCTCCTTCACCATCATCCTCAAGATCAAGGTCTTCGTCGAGCTCCTCCTCGTCATCCACCTCGAGATCAAGGCCTTCGTCGAGCTCCTCCTCCTCATCATCTACCTCGAGATCAAGGTCTTCTTCGAGCTCCTCCTTATCACCCACCTCAAGATCAAGCTCCACCTCAAGCTCTAAAATATTTACAAGACCCCCAATTGAAATTCCACCTTCCACTAGTTCAACCAGACCTTCAGTAATTTGCACAAATATTCAATCTCCTTCAGAGAAATTCAATCAATTAAAGTCATTGCATAGGAGGTGCATACGTCCTGCACAACTATGTAATTATGTGTTCAAAAAAGGTGCAAAGAAAGGCGAACGCTGTGCAAAACAGTGTACTTTAAATGAAGAACTGTGCAATCTTCATTTAAAAAATACCGCTTCTCCTTCTTCACCACATCCGACAGTGAAACCAGCTAAGACTCGGATTAATAGGCTAGCTAAAAACAAACAATACGTCTTTGTAAAAATAATGGGATTCCTGAAGGTCATGTTAAAATGTGGAGACCGTCTTTACATTTTAAGATTACCTAAAGGCATGCGTCATCCCAAAAACCCTACGAAAAAGCACTATCTAATCCGAGGCGATTCAGGAACCACTGTGTGGAGAAAATTGTAAAAAAAAAAAAAAAAAAAAAACATTCTTTCCAAATTAAATAAAGTTTTTTTCCAAATTAAAAAAAAAGTGTGGACAACCTATTTACAATTTGTAGCATATGCTGCAGAGTGTAAATAGGTTGTCCACACCTTTTTTTACAATGTTACAACGACCTTGACCTAGATAACGGACTTTTTACACTAAGTCAAAGATAAAACTTAAAAGGAAAAAAAGGAGAAATATTATACTGGAGGGGGAAATGTTTTATATACTGCAACAGCGTGGTAAAAATCATCACATCGCTATGGAAGCTGTAGGTGTAAACACTTGGCTTGTTCCTTCTGAGCTTGCTTTGTCAGAAGCATTTCTCACTATCCTTGCTTTTGAGTATCGAGGGATTAACTTAAAAGTAGAGATGGAGCTTAGACCGTTACACAGAAATGATGTGTATTGTGTTTTGATGATATGGCAATCACCTTCCAACATGGAAATTTTCCATTTTATCAAATCATTGTACAATGAATGTTGTGTAAAACGGATAACTATAACCCTTGTTTGATCTTAGAGCTATCTTGCGTTTCTTAAAAAGTAAAATAGCAAAGGTAAATCCTTTGCTATTTTACAAAACAGTTTACTTGACCTTGACCCAGTTAACGAACTTGGAATATATCAATGTGCACTTTATATCGTCGCGACAATAGTGTACCCCCCCCCCACCTCCCTTTACCTCCCACCACGGATTGTCGGCTATAAAAGCGGGGGCTGACCGCAGAGGTCTCACAGTCTCAGGCTGACAGCCTAGCTAGCTGTTCGCCTTAGCTGTCTGTAATAGCATCTTTAGTATATAGGTGGTACCCCTGTATACTAAAGATTCTACCTTAGCATATTAGTATGTTATGCATGTTAGTTTGTTAGATTATAGCTTGTAGTTTGCTGCTAGAAAATGTAGTTAGTGTTGGTGTTTGTAATTATTTGTGGTGTTGGTCTTTGAAGTGTTTTATTTACTAATGAAATATGTACTTTTCTTTCACGCTTTAAAACTGATCTTGGTCAAAACTTTGGTTCGCAGTTGCCTGGCGCCCGTTACTGACCAACGTCCGACTGGGTTTCAGGATGTTGTTGACCTTTGTAAAACCGACCTTGGTTGGTATGTCCTTTTCTTACACGCTATAACTAACCTTGGTCAAAACTTTGGTTCACAGTTGCCTGACGCCCGTTACTGACCAACGTCCGACTGGGTTTCAGGATGCTGTTGACCTTTGTAAAACCGACCTTGGTTGGTCTTTGTAAAATTAACTTTAACTGATCAGTATGTTTCTCATCCTTTTCCTAACCCCTTACAAAAAGGTATGGCACGAAAACCGACCTTTGTCAATACGGCCATGCAAACCGGTTGACATTACCCATCTTACCCTCGAGAAACTTTTGCAAATACTCCCTGCAAACTATCTGTAACTTCCTTTTGTTTGGATAAATTAATAAAAGGTTCTGTTATCAGGTTTATTGCCTATAACTGTGACCTTTCTTCAAAATTCACTTCCCTAATACAGAGCGGGGAATAGAGCAGTTTGTGGTCCAAGTGAGAATCACTTACTGCTCTATTCCCCGTTTTGGCAACATGTTCAGATGACCTTGACCCACTTCGGGACTTAGAAAATCTTTGTTTGGTAAGATATTGGAAAATGTATTTATTTCTTGCGGTCAAAGTGAAACCGCTTACTGCTCTATTCCCCGTTTTGGCAATATGTTTAAGTGACCGTGACCCACTGACGAGACTTGGAAAAAATTTGCGGATAGTAATTGTTAAATAACATATCCTTTCCCTATCACTTACACCCCCCCCCCCATCTAAATCCTTTGACTTTAATAGTGGGGGTAAACATATATAAGGCGTACAGCTTTAGAGTATAGTTATTCAGCTATGAATAGCCCAGCAGAGTTGATGCAGCCTACAACATCGACGCAGCCTACAACATCGATGCAGCCTACAACAAATAACAAGGAAAAGAATGATGAGGCAAGAAGAAGGAATGCTAGAGAAAGAGGAAGGATTAAAAAAATAAATCAAACATATAAGTTATTACAATCAAAATTACCGTTTATGGATAAAAAAAGTTCAAGGCATGCCATTTTGATACAGGCGATAAAATACATTAATGCGTTAGAAACGTTGTTAGAAGGTGCATCACTTCAACAAGATCTTCCTGAAGACCTTCTAGCATTCGTAATTGACTAAAGATGTTTTGGAAATACTGAACGGGGGGGGGGGGAAACAGAACGGGGAATAGATCAGTTTGCGGTCAAAGTGAGAATCGCTTACTGCTCTATTCCCCGTTCTGGTAATAAGTTAAAACGACCTTGACCTACTTACAGGACTTAAACATCCTTGTTTCATAAACATTGTTACATATATTTGATACAATAATACCCATTTCTTATCACTAGTTACCCCCACCACTTAAATCGGGGAATATAAAAAGAGATTTCTCATCAGTGCTTATCTCATTCTGCTACTTGTGTTAGCACTAGAATATATAGCAGCTATGTCACCAAAGGATAATATATTTCCTTCTGCAAAATCAATCGTAGGAATTATAAAACATATTGTGATTGAAAGTGAGGATGAAAATGAAGACGAATTGGAAGATTTTGAATTATTAAGTGATATGGATGCAATGGAAGATTTTGAATTATTAAGTGATATAAACAGTGATGATCTTGAAGCAGGATATATGGAACAAATTGAACCGTTAAGTGACGGGGAATCTGAAACCTATAGAATCTATCAGCATCTTCTCTGTTCTGAAGAAATACATGATGAAACTCCAACCACTAGTAGTAGTAGTTTGGATGGGTTATTTTTAGATAGTGCACGAGGGGTATATCATATTCGTCGACGACTATTTCTTTCCGATGCTTCTGATACAACTGATTCCGATTCATCAAATAAGTCTGATTAAGTGTTGTCTTTTTCTTGTCAACTGACAAACTTTAAATACAGAGCGGGGAATAGATCAGTTTGTAGTCAAAGTGAGAACTACTTACTGCTCTATTCCCCGTTTTGGTAATATCGTTGTATAACCTTGACCCAGTTACAAGACAGAAAATATTTACCAGCTTTCAATTTTTTTTTTTTTTGTTTAGAAAAAGTGGGGGTAACTTATAAATTTAATGGTGGGGGAACGTCTATTTAATGTCGATGCAACAGTGTATATTTATCATATCGGCATGATGAACCCACCAGGAAACTCCGTTTGCTACAGCTTTCCCCTCATCGATATCGATGATGTGATAAAACTTACATCAATAACAAAACGGTTTGAACTCGAAAGGCGACTCATAAAAGTCGACGTAATTCCACAAGATCTTCGTTCGGCAATGTTGACTATTGAATATGTTAAAGATGAATCTACAACTGAAGATCCCTATTGTTTTATGAAATTTTTAGTTGATCGAGATGCAATGTGTACAATCCAACTTCACATCCGAGTTTAAAATTTATCAAATGTTCCTGTTGGATAAAATTGTCTTAGTTAAATACAGAGCGGGGAATAGATCAGTTTGTGGTTTAATATGAAATCATTTACTGCTCTATTCCCCGTTTTGGCAAATTTGTTCAATGGCCTTGACCTAAATACAGAAATTTGTAGCCTCCAGCTACAATAGTAAATATAAAATGCAAAAAAAAAAAAAAAATAGTAAACTTAACGTAATACGTACCCCCACCACTTTTGCTAGGGTATAAATAGAGGGTCATTTGCAGTGTTGTTCATTATTGCCTTGACCCTTGTGGAGATCGCACCTACATTATGCATCGCTGCGATATTTGCAAGTCTTCATTTAAGGATGAATTTATTTTAATGATTCATAAAGAACTAAAACATAACAAAAACCAAGATGAAGAATATGAAGAAGAATAATTGAAAGAAATAGATCAAATGTTAGCTCAACACCAAAATTCCAGACCTAGTGTTATTCAATATGCACCATCAACATCGACTTCTACCTCTGCTCTGTCTACACTTCACCGTCCTTCAACATCATCATCTGCATCGACTTCTACGCCTGCTCTGTCTACACTTCATCATCCTTCAACATCATCAGCTGCATTGACTTCTACGCATGCTCTGTCTACACTTCACTGTCCTTCAGCATCAACAGCAGTAAATGTAGAACTACATGCCCGAGCACTTCCGGGTAATGTAGTAACCCACTTCAAAATTGACAATGCAAAATTACACTCAAAGAGTTTTTAAATAACGCAAAAGGATTGGTAAGCAACACTTTGCAAAATGAATTAAAAAGATTAAATTTTATCAAATTTGGACTATTAATAGATGCTTTATTTACAAACATTCAAAATGAAACTTCACCGAGAGGGTTTTTAACAAAAAACCGAACTATTATGTTTTCGTCAGATATTGATTCAATCGTATCTGAATGTTTTGAAGAGCTAATGACAAAAATACAAGAACATGAAGGAAGAGGCTCTGGATGGAGTTTGTTAAGCATCACAGGGCTAGACTTAAGAGTACACAAACACGGCTATGGAATTCGAGGAAGTAGCTACATCCCTCTACCAACAAAGATTAGAAATACCTTATCCTGCGTCAACGTACAAAATCAAGATACTGAGTGTTTTAAATATGCTATGTTGGCCAAATATGTAACAATTCATCCGGAAAGACCAAGTCACTATTATGAAGAAGTACAACATAGATATAATTTTCAAGGGATGACTTACCCTGTTGATATAACAGACGTTTCAAAATTTGAAAAACAAAATCCTTCAGCTTCTGTCAACCTATTTGGATTGGATTCGTCAAACAATGTGTACCCCTTGCGTATAACACCAAATGAGCGCAGAGATCATACGGATTTGCTATTAATCACTAAAGGGGACATATCCCACTATGTCTACATTAAAAAGTTTGAAGCTCTTGTTTCTAAACAATTATCTAAACATGAAGAAAAGAAAACAATTTGTAAAAGATGTTTTTGTCATGTAAACAAAGAATTAAGAAGAGGAGGTTCAGAATGGTTAGTAGAACATCAAAGGTTA
The DNA here is from genome assembly GCA_963675035.1 of Allygus modestus. NCBI lineage: Eukaryota > Metazoa > Arthropoda > Insecta > Hemiptera > Cicadellidae > Allygus > Allygus modestus. Next base: position 144,714,628 of record OY776111.1, read on the forward strand.
TGTAGTGGAAACTATGAAGTAAGAATTAAATTGCCGCATCCTAGCAGAGCGCAGATAAAATTCGACAAAGTAATACAACAATACCGTGTACCTGTTGCTGTATACGCTGATTTTGAAGCGTCTTTACTTCCACTCGAACATCAAGAAGAGAACGTAACAAGAAGGAGCAAATACCAGCAGCACACACCGAACAGCTATTGTTTAATAGTAAAGTCCACGCTTTCTGAAGATCATCTTTGTAAATACGAACTGTCGTCTACGCCGAAAATTTATCGTGGTGAAGAAGCAGCTCGACACTTCGTTGATGACTTATATATCATAGCTGGGAAAGTTGAAGAAATGTACAGAAATGTGGTACCGATGATTCCTATGAATGAAGATGAAATTCAACAACACGATTCAGCAACAACATGTTATCTGTGTACTAACACCTTTACACCGGATAATGTTAAAGTGCGAGACCATGATCATCTTACAGGAGCTTACAGAGGTGCAGCCTGTAACTCTTGTAACTTAAACTACAAACTTCCAAATTTTATTCCCGTTGTTTTACATAATCTTAGTGGATACGACTCTCACTTTATAATCCCGGAATTAGGGAGGGATAATGGAGCAATAGATGTCTTGGCAACAACCATGGAAAAATTTATTAGCTTTTCTAAAAAGATCGGTAATATAAAACTTAGATTCATTGATTCCTATAGATTTATGCCTTTCAGCCTTATGAAATTATCAGAAAATTTAAGAAGAGAAGATTTGATCGAAACAAGCAAAATTGTACCAAACAGTAAAATGGATTTGGTTCTTCGAAAAGGAGTATTCCCATATGATTACATAGATGGACTGCATAGATTTGATGAAACATCACTACCTCCACCAGAACACTTCAAAAACAAACTTAATGATTTGGAAATATCACTTGAGGACTATCAACATGCACGTCGAGTATGGAACGAGTTAGATATGAAGACCTTAGGAGATTACTCGGACTTTTATGTCAAATTAGATGTAACTCTTCTTTGTGATGTAATGGAAGAATTCCGAAACACCTGTTTTGCTGCATACGGTTTAGACCCTCTACATTCGTATACTTCACCAGGATTAGCTTGGCAAGCCATGTTAAAAGAAACAAAATGCAAGCTCCAACTTTTAACAGACATTGACATGGTTTTAATGGTTGAAGCTGGAGTAAGAGGCGGATTGACCCAAAGTGTTACCAGACATGTCAAAGCCAACAACAAATACCTTCCCGATTACGATGAAACCAAACCGTCAACCTATTTAGGATATTTCGATGCAAATAACCTGTACGGATGGGCAATGTCAAACCCACTTCCTTTTGATAACTTTAAATGGATTAATCCCGACTCTATTGGAGATATTTTACAAATTCCGAAACATGGTGACACTGGATATATTTTGGACTGCGATTTTGAATACCCAGAAAATTTACATGATCTTCATTATGACCTACCACTTCTTGCTAAAACAGAAATTTCACCAATTGGAAAACACCCCAAATTAATGATGACATTAAATAATAAACAACGCTACGTGGCTCACTTTTGGGTGGTTCAACAAGCTATCGAATTAGGACTACGTTTAACAAAAATTAATAGAGTTTTGGAATTTTCTCAATCATGCTGGTTGAAACCCTACATTGATTCAAATACCATCAGAAGAGCAGCAGCTACATCAGACTTTCAAAAAGATTTCTTTAAATTAATGAATAATGCGATATTTGGAAAAACATTGGAAAACAAAAGAAGACATAAAAATGTTAAACTTGTTACCACGCAAAAAAATTACAGAAACTAGTACAGCAGCCAAATTTTGGAACATCGATAATTATTAATGAAAAACTTGTAGCAGTGTCCATGAAGAAGACGAGTGTGAAGATGGATCGTCCTTTGTATATAGGCATGTCAATCTTGGACATCTCAAAAACACACATGTACGATTTTCACTACAACAAAATGGTGGCGTTCTACGGAAGAGAAAATATATCTATTACATATATGGACACTGACGCTTTTATATATCGCATAGTAACATTGGACATGTATAAAGATTTACGTACATTTATTTACAAGAACGACTTTGATTTCTCCGATTATCCAAAAGATCATCCAAACTACGACAATGACAGACACAAAAAAGTACTAGGCAAATTCAAGGATGAGGCTAATGGTGTTCTACTTGAAGAGATTGTTGCACTGATGTCTAAACTATATTCTTTGAAACTCTATAATGAAAAAGAAGAAGAAGAAGAAAAGAAGAATAGCTATATTAAGAAAGCTAAAGGTGTAAAGAGTTTATATTTAAAGAAGAAAGTGCATTTTGAACACTACAAGCAATGCTTATTTGAGGATAACATCATTACAGCTAAATTCAACACCATCAGAAGTTTTAACCATCAGCTGTACAGCGTGACTGAAGTTAAAAAGGCGCTATCCTGTAATGACGACAAAAGACAAACCCTTCCAGACAACATCCACACTTTACCATTCGGTCACTATTCCCTCAACCCTATTGACTAATAACCCTTTCATCGTCCTAGATCCTCTATCATTTTCCTTTCCGTAAAAAAAAGGGGAAACACAGCAATGTTAAGCTGTGTTTCCCCTTTTTTTACACAAGTTTTGAATGACCTTGAACTATATGTATATATATATAAGCAGATTTATACAAAAGAATATTTAATACCATATCAGCTGCCTTCGTGAAACCATCATGTCAGACCTGAAGGAGAAGATTATTAATGAACTACACAAACCTGCAAGAATAAAGTTTCCAAGAAGAAATACTGTTATAAAAGGGATAAATGATCTATATCAAGCGGATTTAATTGAAATGCGACCGCATAGCAGAATAAACAAAGGATTTTAATATATACTCACAATTATTAATTGTTTTACAAAAGTTGCAGACGCTTTGCCTCTAAAGGACAAGACTGGTAAAAGCGTAACAGAAGCCATGGAAATAGCCATAAAAAGAGATAAAAACAAAATTAAACATTTACAAACTGATGATGGAACAGAATACTTTAATACAAACTTTGCACAGTTAATGAATAAATATAAAATAAATCATTATTCTACAAATTCAGAGAAAAAAGCAGCTATTGTAGAAAGATTCAATAGAACCTTAAAAGGAGCACTGTATAAACAATTTTCAAAAAGAGGTTCTTACGTATGGTATGATGTTTTACCACAATTAATAAATGATTATAACAACAGGTTTCATAGAACTATCGGTATGAAACCTAACAAAGTAAATAGAAGAAATGCAAAAGATGTATTAAAACGCATAAAGAAAAATACAAAGCCTAAAGTAGAAAAAATGCAGCCAAGAAAATTTAATGTAAGTGATAAAGTACGGATTAGTAAATATAAGGGAGTGTTTACCAAGAAATACCTTCCCAATTGGACGAATGAAGTTTTTACAGTGTATAAAGTGCAACCGACTGTACCTGAAACGTATATCTTAAAAGATAACAAAGGAGATTTGTTACAAGGTGCTTTTTATGGACATGAAATGTTAAAGTCAACAGTAGGTGATGTATATCTTGTTGAAAAAGTGTTACAAAGGAAAAAGGACGCAGTTAAAGTGCGGTGGTTAGGGTTTAACAAAACTGAGGATTCATGGATACCTATAAAGGACTTGGTTTAATGCAAGCAACTCATTTCATCGTTAACCTTTGAGCAGGATGGAGATTATTCACCATAAAGATCGATTCAATATTAATAACATAGATGATTTAACTGTGGATAACGTTAAAATCAACAATGGTAAACACGGTAGTTTACTTCCAAACACTGTTCGATGTATAGTAAGTGGCCCCTCAAACTGTGGAAAGACCAATGTTGTCTTTAATTTGATCACTAATCCGCAGGGATTAAGGTTTAGTAACCTATATATTTTTTCAAAGTCTCTACATCAACCAAAGTATCAATTGCTGGATAAAATCCTATCTGATGTGTCTGATGTTAATTTTTACAAATTTAACGCTAGTGATAGCATTATGCAACCAAACGAAGCAAAACCGTATTCTGTATTTATATTTGACGATGTATCTTGTGAAAATCAGGATACTATTAGAAACTACTTTGCCATGGGAAGACATAATAACATCGACAGCATATATATAGGACAAACTTATAGCAAAATCCCAAAACAACTTATCAGAGATAATGCAAATATTCTAATTGTATTCAAACAAGATGATACTAACCTAAAACATATATATAACGATCATGTGAATGCGGATATGCCATTTGAAAAGTTTAAAGAGCTTTGCGGAAAAGCATGGGCGGAAAATTATGGATTTTTGGTTATTATAAAAGATCAAGCTATAAAAGATGGTCGTTATAGAATAGGTTTTGATAAATTCGTTTTAATACACTGATTAGCGGTATTACTGTACAAGTCGTCAAGGTGTGAAGATGGTTAACCAGGAAAAGCTATTAAAGGAAATAAAATCACTTAGTGATTCTATTAGACGAAAAAACCGAGCTTTAAAATCAGGTATAAATGAAAGAGAGCAATTTTTAGAAACAACATTCAAACCTGTTACTGAACCTTTAAAGCGATTAGCACAAAATATGGAAAAACCTTCAATTCGCTTCGAAGGAGACAAAATGCTACCAATTTCCAAATATGAAGAAGAATTTCAGAATGATGAAAGTTCTGACCAGTTACAAACATCTGAAGAAAGCGACGAGTATGAAGAAAGCGGAGATATAGGAGATTTAAGGGAAAAGAACATTGCAGGAGATACAAGTACAGAAGATACAAGTGCGGAAGATACAAGAGCAGAAGAAGAGGATATCAACCCATCCAACTTAAGCAAATTAGGCACAGATATTATGTTTAAAGGAACACTTGGAAGAAAATATACATTAAAAATGTTACATGGCACACATGCTAATCGAAATTATCATACATATGGAGCTAGAATAGAGGATAAAGGATTAATGATTGGAGATAGAAAGTTAGATATAAACGAAAATGATGATATAGTTATTGGTGATAAGAAATATAAAGGTACAACAGGTTTGTTTGAACTCATCTTTAAAAATAATCCTGGTAAATATACTAAAAAGGATTTACAATTGTTTAAAAATATACTAGAGTATACAAATGCACATAGAAAAAAATATTCCAAAGACCTACCTATTCATAGAAACAGGTCAATAAAATACACAAACATTATATCTAGTCTTTTCCCCTCGAAATCAAATAAAGCTCCAATTAAAAGAAGAGCTTTATCTTCTGCTGAATTAAATGTTTTGCATAAAAAAAGAAAAACAACTGATCCTACTACATCTGGAAGGGGATTATTAAAAAATTTGTATAAAACCAATATAATATATTACAACGATATAAATAAGTTAGTTGATCGAATGAGGTTATTACATGAAGCTATGGAAGCCGGGCACACTGGTTTAGAAAACGAATGGGTAGCTTTGGTTGATGAACTGCGAAAACGAGAAATAATTGTTCAGTAGACGTATATATATATATATATATATATATATATATATATATATATATATATATATATAGTAAGAACCTAAACGATAGCGATTCAGTTACATCATGAGTGTGGACAAGTTTGGACGGTATTCCGAGTTTGGAGTAAAATCTGGATATAGTGAAAAAAGAGCTGGGTTTCCGTTAACACCTGATGGTAATTATAATTTTGAAGGAAAAGTAATTCAAAATGTTGGTGATCCGCTTTTGTCTTCTGATGCGGTTACGGTACAATACATGGATAAAAGAACCCCGATTGTACACGAAGACCATTGGGGATTTTCCGGTAAAAGGTTAAGCAATATAAAACATCCCATTTATGATGGTGAAGCAGTAAATTTAGCGACTTTAAAATTGTTAACGATTTACAAAAAGAATGAAACTGATACAAGCTATGATGTAAAAAAATTAAAATTGTCAAATGTAGGTGATTGTGAGCAGGATGGAGACGCTGTAAATAAGAAAATATTTGATATAGTACACAAGAAATGGACTACAGAATATGAAAAACATATGGAAAGGTTTGGTGCAGCTTTATTTAATTATATCCATCGGGCTTCAGGAAGAGCTGTAGCTTCAGATGTTGACAGCCACAATTATTTAGACTGGAAAAAGATACACAATCCAGAAAAACCTAATCAATTAGATAAACCGTCTGAGCCTTCTAAAGTCAAGACATTAGGAAAGGGGGATAAAGTGAATGTGATTAATGAACCAACAGAAAACGATGAAGATTATATAAGAGAAAAAAGAATTTAAATACCCATGATAAGGGATAAAGCATCAGTTATATTCGAGAGATGATACAGAGAGGATGATGGAATCCAATATTACTGCGTGGAGTTTAATATCTCAAGAGCCGAGATTTCCCCAAGGAGTGCTGACAGATGGTTTTGTTCAACGGTTTGATAGATATATGGATTGGGAACAACTTTCCATACACTACCTCTTCACAATGACTATGTTAAGAATTTATTTTCACAGAGTTAACTGGATTCATATTTTACAAAGACAACAGTTTTCAGAAAACTTCCTTGTAGAGATGACATCAAATTTTAATAACTGTTGGGAAGTAATAAGTAAATATCAAAATCTCTCTGAAAATTACATTGACAATTTTAAAGATAAACTAGACTGGAATGTGTTATTTAATTACCAACGATTAAGTGGCAAGTTTCTAAGGGAACATGACAACTATTTAGATTTTATTCATTTTACCGAAAACAACGATACCATCACCAGCGGAGAAACATTTGAAACATCTTCAATTACACCTTATTTCTATTTTTACTACTTTTATTTATTATGTCTACATTTAATTAATTAATCCATTTCTATATAATAAATGGATTTTAAACAGTATATATAATACAAGAAGCCAAGACTAATATTACATTCATTGTAAAACATTTATAGAGTGCACCTACTGATTGTAAGTTTGGCTATAAATAGTCATGCCGAGGGCTAAACGCATCAGTCATAATCAAGAGAGATTACAGAGAGGAAGGGGAATAGCATCAACAGCATTTTCTCTATTAAGTAAACCGGTTGGAGCTATAGTTAACAAGGCGATTGATTTATTACCTGTGGAATTACATTTACCTGGAGGATATCAATATTGTGGTCCTGGAACCAAATTAGAGAAACGGCTTGCTAGAGGAGATCCTGGAATAAATAAGCTTGATCAGGCTTGTAAACAGCACGATATAGCGTATTCCAAATTTGGTGATACAAAAAATAGATCAATAGCAGATAGAGCACTTTCTGAGAAAGCTTGGCAAAGAGTAAAATCTAGTGACGCGAGTATTGGTGAAAAAGCAGCGTCTTTAGCAGTAACAGCAGCAATGAAAGCAAAAACTACGTTTGGAGGAGGAAAGAGAAGAAGGCGTGGGAAAAGACCCGCTAAGAAACAAGGAGGTAATATCAGAAGAAAACGTCGATCTACTAGTGGTAAAAAGAAACCAACAATATGGTCAATGATAAAAAAGGGAGGAGGACTATACCTAAGACCGTATCGTGTGTATTAAATAAGAAAGAGCAATTAATAATTAAAAACAAAGAATTAACCAATGAAGAACTGATTACATATGCTTCTTGTTTGAAAATCCCATTTTTTAGAGGAGTATTTATGAAAGATGAATTACCGGTTAAAATGTGGAAAAATGAGACTGGTATAGTAAATTTGGATAATAGTGAAGGATTAGGCACTCATTGGGTGTGTTACAAGAAACTTGGTGAAACGATTTATTATTTCGACAGTTTTGGAAACCTTCCACCACCGAAAGAACTTCAACAATACTTTCGTGCGGCAGAAAATGTTTTTTACAATTATACAAGAAAACAACCTGATGATACATCCATTTGCGGTCATTTATGTTTAGACTTTTTAGCTAAAAGTGTTAGTCAACTTTAAGATGTCTTCGTATACAGTGTCATTAACCGGTAACTCATGTACTTTGCGCAGTATTCTGTTTCCAGCGCTACGTTTGCAAAAAGGAAGACTATGGGAAGCCGCATTATTGGATTTAACAACATATAACTCTATTCCAAACGTTAGTGAAGGAATTAATAACAAAATACATTATTACAAGACAAAAGATAATAAAGGAAAATATTCAGCTTTGGAAGAATTCAGTTTACCAACAGGAGCTTATGAAATTGATAATATAAATGAAGTTATACAAAAACATATGGGAAAAGAAAATATAACGATAAAAGGCAATAACAATACAATGAAAGCCGAAATTACTTCTAAGTATTATATTGATTTTGGCCAAGAACGTTCAATTGGTAGTTTATTGGGGTTTTCTAAGGAAACAAAGGTATTAGAACCTAATACAACTCATTCTGGGAATAGAACTGTGACGATCATCAAAGTAAACAGCATAGACATTACATGTAACATTATACAAGGATCCTACAGAGATGGAGAAAATCGGCATATATTACACACATTCTACCCATCAGTCGCACCGGGTTTCAAGATAGTGGAAAAGCCTCAAAACCTTGTGTACCTACCGTTAAACACCAGTTTCATTTCAGACATCGTGCTGAACATAGTGGATCAAGACGGAAACCTTATTGACTTTCGAGTAGAAGCTATTACTGTAAGAATACATATAAAATCATCCGCTTAGATAATGGGGTTATCATTTAAAAAGAGAGAGCCAACCAGCAAAGAGGTCAGTAGCTCATCAGCTGTAGAAGGATTAACAAGTGACAACATTCGTTTTCTAGAAGAAATTGGATTAAAGGTCATTAACAATGGATATACTGGATATAGCGCAGGGCCCAACATTCGACGAGACCTTATGGGAAAAGGAATATCACACGCACAACCCTTACGCTTCGTCCAAATTAAACAATAACGATGAAATTAGGATTCCTATACAACAACAAGACATTTATACTCTTCCATGCGAAAGTTATTTATATATTGAAGGAAAAGTAACAAAAGCTGACGGTACTGTTGGAACCACTGTTCCGTTCATAAATAATCCTATGGCATTTTTGTTTGACGAGATTAGATATGAAATTTCAGGAGTTACAGTCGATTCAACAAAAAAGGTTGGAATTTCCAGGACATTAAAAGGATTAGCGTCTTTAACACCAAATGAGAAGAATCTGTTAGCTGTTGCAGGATGGGTTGCACCAGACAAAAGTATAATTACTCCTGACGCTTCGGGAAACTTTGATTTTTACGTACCTTTAAGATTACTTTTAGGATTTGCTGAAGATTACAGAAGAATAATAATAAATGTAAAACAAGAACTAGTTTTATTAAGGTCATCAAACGATAATGATATTATTAAAGCATCTGCTGGAACAACTGAAGCCAATTTAGACTGGAAACTAACATTAGACAAGATTGTTTGGAGAGTACCACATGTGCGACTAAATGATGAACACAGGATTACATTATTAAGAAAGTTAAAATCAGATCGAGACATTGTAATGCCATTCAGAAGCTGGGAGTTTCATGAATACCCCGTTTTACCTTCAACACAACGGCATACATGGACTGTAAAAACTTCTACTCATTTGGAAAAAGCGAGATATGTAATCTTTGGATTACAAACAAAGAAAAAAAGTATATTAACTGAAAATGCTGGTGAATTTGACCATTGTAAATTAACAAACTGTAAAGTGTTCCTGAATTCACAATTCTTTCCCTACGACAACTTTAATATCTCTTTTGATAAAAAAAGGTACAGTGTTTTATACGATATGTACGCTAGGTTCCAAAATTCATATTACGGCAAAACAAACACACCTCTACTATCTCCCGTACAGTTTGAATCGAAAGCTCCGATTGTTGTAATTGATTGCTCCAAACAAAACGAATCTGTAAAATCGTCTAGTGTTGATATAAAGATAGAAATGGAATTTCAAGAAAACGTACCTGCAAATACATCTGCGTATTGTTTAATTTTGCACGATAAAATTGTTACATACACACCGTTGACTGGTATCGTAAAGACGGTATTGTAAAACGTTGTACCACCACCGGCACCGCCACTGTCGCTAACCTATAAATAGCGGAGCAACAATGCAGGTCTTCAGTTGATCGTCTATCGTCGCATGGGCAACATCTTCTACAAAATGAGTTCTCCATCTGTTGTACAAGGTGATGCAGAAATAGCACCGTTATTGGAACGTGATAATACCAGCGAAGCAGAAATTATCAAGGAAATAACTGCATTTTTAAAGTTTGGTAAAAGAGATAGAGAGGAGGAAAGTAATGCAGACCCATCAAAGGTAGTACCAAAAAGGAAGAAGAAAGTTGAAGAAAATATTCCTCCTCACATTTTAACTGAAGTTTTTTTGCGAATCTTTTACCCCATCTCAGCATGCATCAGTAAAAGTGTATCAGTTGGATTGATGAAATCATTGGATTATTCCCCTACAGTAATACTACACCACGGAACAAAAAAGGTTTTATTTTCGCAAAATGCTTGGGAGTCATTTTTGAAACATGTGCATTTAATAGAATGTTATTTAACTAACAGTTTGTGTGGAAGGAAAACACATATTCGACTTTTGGATTGTGACAATGAAATTGATATTGTTAAACATCGCGGACAACTACAAGTGCGAATTAGAGACTTGACTCAACATGAAAATAAGATTCTACTATCACGTGAAGAATTCTACGTTTTAAACTACGCAACGGAACCTATTACAAGGTACATGAGACAGTTGGTATTTGCAAACGCTATTATTAAAGAATATTTGGTCGATACCTTAGAAAAACAACCTGATAGCACCATCGTGTACGGACCTGTGGATACATCTATTTTTAATAGAATACCTCATGAAGTTTGCATGTGGAGAAAGTTAAAGGATTTTGAACCACTTGTAGAAATCGCTACAGAAGAAACAACACAGGAAGAAGAAACGAAGAAACAAGAAGAAGAAAACGAAACACAAGAAGAAGAAGTTAAAAAAGACTAAAGTTTGACTTAGTAAAGAAGAACACACGTGGGGTAGGCCTATTGGGGACGGTGCCCACGTTAAATATACACCAACGCGCCTGCAACTGTACGGCCTGGTATTTAACCTACCGTGGTGTGGAAAACAGTTTAGTTGATCGTTAGGTGTCATGATGAGCGGAGGGGATGAAGAAGTGAGTGTAAAGCCTTGTGTAATAGAATTTCAAGCATTTCGAAATAATGATGATAGGTTTATTATCAAGGAATTAGTAATTTTAGACTTGCTTACATTTGTAGTTTACCCATTCACGTTTGAAGCTCCTTTTTCTTTTAACAACCTTAACGCCAAAGCAAAAAGTACAAACAAATGGATAACAAACTACTTTCATCACATACATTGGTATGAAGGGTTTATAAGCTACAGTAATCTGCACAGTATTATGTTTAACTTTTGCAAACAATATTCACATATATACACAAGAGGATTAGAAAAAAAGAACTGGATAAAAAAGTACACGCACGGTGATGTTTTCGATATAACTATCGGTAAGGACTTTAACATTAATCTCGGTAATATTTGTGTTGCTGCAAAAGATCCTAAACACGGACAATCAAACTGCGCATTGCACAACGCATATCGTTTGGCTGCTTACTTGGAACAAACGCAGAAATGTGGTGGGGGTAGCGAAGAACCGGAATGTGGTGGGGGTAGCGGGGCCTATAAATACGAGGAGCCAACACCGCTCCGGCACGAGTATTATTCGAGACTCCGAAGAGGCAACATCACAGAAGACATCGCAACCACCACTGACGAAGATGGCATCACAACAGTTTCTACAAACACTGGTTGATCAATTCAACACTTATTCAAAATCCGACCTTCTGCTAACTAAAAAGTGTTCAGAATTAAAAGAACAAAAACACTACATTATTCATAACATCAAGAAAGTGGAAACCACACATGGAGAAGCAATTCTAGTTTCATTGAGCGAAGGACCTTTCACTCCAGGAGATGAGCCGAAGTTTCAAGTATTTCTTCCAAAACGATTTGTTCAACTGCTACAAAATGAAGATTTGCGAGATATTCAACCGGGGACGTTGTATTTGGTATCACACGGTGTAAGCGGCAACAACTCTACGGAACTCACTCTGCACCTCACGCATCCTTGTACATAATGTCTCTGTTTGTATTTTTTTGTTTGTATTTCTAGTCATCAATATTAGACTTAAGCTTATTGTATTGTAAGATGTTTGTTTAATAAAGAAAATATAAAAAAAAAGAAATAAAACAGCAACACAGCAGTATATTATTTTATATACTGCTGTGTTGCTTTTTTTTAAATTTCAAATGGATGACCTTGAACTTTCATTCAGGGTTAACTTATGAAGAGGTATAAAAGAGAGGGAGCAGTGAAGTTAGTCTCAGTCTTGTCTAACACACGCTGCAGCTAACATGTCGGTGCCACCTATGAACAATTTATTTTTCGATAACAATTTGAAGACATATTGTTGCGAGTTACAATGTTTTAAAATACCAGGCGATCAAGTTGACGGGAAAGCTTGTCGTAAGTGCAAGTGTTTCAGCTATTGCATATGTAGATGTAAAACGTATCAAATGAACCGACAAGATAAAATACAAGAATTACGCCGAAGGATTGCATTACTGTGGCGGCGAATGTAGTAGCAACCATCTGCCTCGCACCACCTGCCGCCTGCCATCTGCTGTCCGCCATCTTCTCCGCCCCACCACACTTTTACCCCCACCATTTCGTTTCATACCAGAACGCTAGCTAGCGAATAGTCAGTACACCTCCGGCTCTCGACTGGTGAACATCGAGTGCTCTTCACAAACGTAAAACATTATATTAAAATGTCCATTAAAATTAGGTGTATTCATTATGACTCTATTCATCTTGCGACTTACCAAGACCTCGAGGTGTTTAGTGAAGAGTTAAGACTTCTTATTGCGTCCGGTTACGATTTATCTTTGGAACTTTACGCATCAAAAAACAACATGGACTCTGCGCAGGGAAAGAAGTATCTACCGTCTTTCTTTAGAAAGCAAAGTGATGGCCGCAACTCGTCCGGATCAACAACATCGATGACAACCAACAACGGGGAACTATTGTAAACATGAATTATTGTAAATAAAGTAATATTTGTAATATGAATTATTGTTAATAAAATAAAGTAATATTTGTATTAGTACTACCTCGCACTCGTTTCATTCGATTGCTTCATTCGATTGTTTTCATTCGATATTTTATCGAATTAAAACTATCAAATCACAATCGGATTTTACGAGTGCGAGGTAGATTTTTTTAAAAAAACTTCACCGTGACCTTGAACTTTGAACTTTTACTCATTTCGTCACAAAACCGCCTACGTCACTGGCTCAGCCTCAGATGACGTATTTATTCAATCAGCGCATCCGGTCACTCACCGGATGTGACGTCACTTCCGGCGCAAAACCTACAAACCCACACTACTAAAGTGTTAAAAAAAGTGTTATGGAAAATAAGAAAAATTGTATACCTCGCTTATTTATGAACGTATTCTAACGAAACTTTCTTATATGGCTTCATCTGCTTGAGGTCTATTGCTATTTGTACAAAACCACATTTCTTACTGATGGATCCGTTGCAGCAAACCTGACTACTCAGTCTCGATGCTATTCGTCTGGAGATAGTAAAGTATTAAGTCTCCCTTAATTAGGAACATAAATTAATAAAACTTGGTATACAGCTTCTCCTGGTTGAGCTGTATAAAAGCATAAAAACCTGTTTTTTGAGTCCCCGTTACAGCAAACCTGCGAACTCCCATGTTATTCTTATGGAGAATGATCAAAATTGTATATATTACTTATTTATGAATGTATATTGATGAAACTTGATGTGAGGCTTCACCTATATATGGATGAGTTGCATTGATACTTGCATAAAAATCTACATTTTGTGTCCCCTGTTGCAGCAAACTTGCGAACGTAATCCCCATGTTATTCTTAGGGAGGATAATTAAAATGGTATAGCCTATATCACTTATTTATTAACGTACATTTATAAAAGGCAGTAAGCGGATTTATGAAGTATTAAGACATTTTTATATACGCATTGGAAATTCGCTGAGTACGCAAGTTTGCTGCGATGGGGGTATGTGTTCTGATTGACGTTTTCATTGAGCTGGTAAGAAATTATACTTATATCATAAAACATACCACCATATTTATAGGGTATACGAACATAAATACAACATTTGTAAAACGTTAAAGATGCGGTGAAGGATGTTCCAATAATATGGAAATATTTGTCGTCCGATGTTGGTGGGGTTTGTGTAGCACTCGAGTGTGTGCATGCTTGTTTGCCGATCAAACAAGAGAGAGTGAGTCGGTGGTGTAACATCCATACATTTTTTCGTCGACGTTTCTGTCTGTCTATCAAATTATAATAAAATGGGTGTAATTAAACCAAACCCAGCTGTGCCATATGTATTGATATGTAATATCAATCAGAGGTAAATAACAAAAAGAGATGGTACTTTATGGCAGTATATTGTATACTTTAAAATAGAAGCATTTTAATACAAAACACGCATTGGACTAAAGAGAACATCGTATGGAATACCACTGGTTTGGCTGGGTACCAGTTAATCTTATTTTGATGCAATTTTTTTCGATTTCACAAACAAAAAGGCTATGCACGCTTATATTTTTATAGTAACGCTTTCAAAACTATAATACACATTGAATACAAAAATGTAACTAGAGCTATTAAAACATCCATTTTATTTAGTTTTACCTTAAAAATTAAGAATTAACACTGGGGTAATGTAACATGAAAAAACAAGAGTAAATGAAAATACTGTGAAGGCAAGAGTATGGTTTACACAAGTATTAAGAATCAAGTCACGCCAAGACGGCCGCTCTTATAAAGCTTCATATTTTATTCAGCCCTCATATCTGTGGCAGAGGAAGTGATCGGAATCTGAAAGGATTTGAAAAGGGTTTTCTCCATGTCCCAAGTATTATTACACCAGAAAATGTTATGTACATTATCGTGTGTTTTGTTATAACCAAATGCACTATAATTCCTCATAGGCGAAGATTTTGAAGACAAAATATGATATCACTAAATAAAGTTAAGTTTAATGTTCTTAAGATTAACACTGAATCCCCAAATTATAATGTGACTCTATCGTGCATAAAAAAACCGTGAAAATCACAAATGATATGTGGTACTGTAGATGTATTTTATGACAACTATTTTTTAAGTAGCCAGAATAGTATATGTATTGGAATTAATATTTAGTTTCAGTTCAACTGTTTTAGGGTTTTATCCATGTCAGTATAAAGTGCAATATAGTGAAATCTCTTTGGAAACTTTGATATTTTATTTAGGTTATCTGCGTATTTTTTTTAAGAAACATAAACTAACTATCTGGCAGACATTAAATTCAGTTCAGTCCAAACTTAAATCGTTGCAACTGAGGTTCAGTATGCATTTATAATTGTCCCTTTTAACATTAAATTTAATGAAATTAACCAAGGTATAACTCCATCGTGTCATAAATACAATAAAAATACTCCATAAGAATGACTTGGGAGCTTTGAAAGCCAGTAAGTTGGAACCATGAGATCCCAGCGAAAATTAAATTATTTTCGAATCATATAGAGGAAAATCTTTTTATTTTGTGACCTCAATCGCCCAAATCAGTAATGTGACATAGAAATAATTGACCTGGCAAAAGAACTTTCAAGAAGTAAGAAGGTTAGCCATATTAAAATTACAAATGTGTCTTTATGACAAGCATACATTTGAACAAATAATGTGATGTATCACTTAATAACCGTGGATCTCGAACAATAGATAAAAGTATTAACCCTCCAAGGCCACAAACTATAACGAGTTCGCACGCAGCACGCTGACGTGAGGGAAGTGAATTTCCACATAACAAACTTTTAAAACTCAAAATTAGTTTAAAAACATACATTTATTCCAATTTTTATTGAAATCTGAAAAAATTGATTTTTTTTGCTGTTCTGACACTCCTGGTTTCATTTATCTGCAATGCTGGGAATACAATTTTGCACATTATTAGGTTTGGAGAAGGTCCAGTCAGGCTTGATAGTAGGCGTGAGGTTGCTGGGGATTATAAAAGTACACCAACAAATGAACAACAGGTTTTTCTAATGTAAAAGCCCCATAAGACAACGTACTGTGTTTGGTCGATACACATTTTCTTTAATAACTCGGTAAATATTTATGCTAGAATGACGAGAGAGGACTTAAAGACTTCGCCTCACTAATTCCCATCTTTTTATATACATGACTCTTGGTTGATTATTTGGCATACTCATCTTCTTTAAAACTATATTAAGTAAAACAAATTTTAAATTTTAAACCAATACAGAAGATGAGTATGCCAAATAATCAACCAAGAATACAATCACCATCTTCAACCAAAACAGAAGCATTTAGAAGACAAATTTATATACATTAATTTACATCCAGGGCTTTCCTGACCTTTTTGGGTCCAAAAACCCGAAAGTTGAAAGATTAATCCTCAAAAAAGACGATTCGAGTTTACCGATTGTTTTTCCCAACGAACTTGTCCAACTGATTATAGAAAGGAACGTCCTTACCAAATTTGAAGTAAATCAGACAAAAAATGCGACTGCTAGAGTGTAAAAACATAAATATTACATATTCACAATATATATTCTAAATATATATCTCAATATCACAATATATATTCTACAATTTTGAACGACCCCCTAAAACGTGTTCAGGGGGCCACATTAGGAACTTCTATGGTGGTCCCGGCTTAATTTTCACCGTGCAGTTTATTCACTTTCCATAGGAAATTCACTAATAAATCGAGTTTACCTCAGGTGAAAAAGTATATTATTCGACAAATGCAAGTTATTCTTTTATAATTAGCATGATTTAAAATTATCAATTACAGCTGTTTGTTGTTGCAGCCATCAATCCTAACAAACCGAACGTTTCGGCCTATTAATTTATTTAATCATATATTTGTCTCGAACTCGTATTTGTCTCTACTGGTATATGCTTACTATTTTTATTTCGTATGGTCTTCATCTATTTCATCTCATCATTGTAGTTTTAAATTTACGTTTAGTTTACTTTCCTATGTATATTTTTTCTGCAACTCTTATTATTTAACATATAAAATTTAAACCAATACATTAATAAATAAACTCAATTACATTTAAAATTTGATATAAATTAAATTAAATTTTAATATAATAAAAAATATATATAATCTAATCCATCACGTTTTTATAAAACTAAAATAATTAGCGTGTTTTGACTACTACTATTCGATATTTAAAACACAACTATCTCTGGCTATCCCAGAGTTTTTATACTGTATGAAAGTTATTAATTCCCCCTCATAAAACCCCCGATGAATGGAATTTTGATCAATCAGACGTTCCCCAAAGAAGCACAACCGCTTGCACAATGTGGAATTTGGTGAGAATTATTTTAATTACTAACTGACTAGGCATTATAAATTAAAAACAATTTTTGACTGGTTCCAGTGCTAATCACGCACCAGCACACTTGCAAACCCATCTTATCTATGCATGGTCACGGATATATACTTGATGAATAAATGTTCCAAGGATGGAATGAAAAGAAACGAAAAAGAAGATTGAACGCAAGCAGTAATTAGTGATTCCTTTGTCATTTTAAATTTCCCCTGAGATACCTTTAATGATAGTATCGGTCTAACAGCTTTTAAATTTTTTTCAATGAAAATAAGTATTTTGTTTTATTCAATATGTCTTAAGATCTAAGTAAAATCCCATACATTTTTTGAAAAAAGGTAAATACAAGGAACTTAAAATCTATAGATATGTTTAAAAATGAATATTTAAATTGCTAATGCAAGCAGACATTCAAAGCTATGAATGTCATCAAAGTTATCAACTTAATACAAATTTACTACCTTCTATGTCCTGTTACCGTACATGTATTAAAAAGTAAAAATATGCATTTTAGATAAAAACAATTGTAAGTTTAATAAAAATAACTCAGTTTGTATATAATTTGGTATAAATATCATGTGCTTCAAACGCGCCAAATTAGGAGACATGAAGCACAGTCAAAGATGAATTATTTTAACGATGGTCTTGTCTGTTGACCATTCGTCTTTTGTTTATTCATTTCCAATAAAAACAAATTTGGTCATCCCATTCGGCTTTCTGTCAATTAAAACAGAATTTTCTTTACTTTTTTTATGTTTTGGCTTTACATTTTTAAATATAGATCTGAACCGAGGGGGGTTATTCATTTTATATATCTGAGTTTTTCATACAACTAATCATTTTTATGAGAATCAGTCTACATTATGATGAAAAGTAAGTAAAGGCAAGATTTTATTGTTTCATTCATTCATTCAGAATGCAAGTTCAGCCGGGACTGAAGACGGTAAGCTTGTTGAGTACCTTGTATTGTATGCTGTTTTGAGATGATAGGGCTTCGTGCTAAAAGAGCATTACTAAAAAGGCAATTAAAAAACTTGTGACTGAAACTCCGATATTTTAAATATTGTCCTAATGATATTATAAACATATTATACCATTTAAATTTGATATTAATACAAAAAACCGCCGAATTTACACTTTCCACGAATCTATGAAATTCCTCACTGAAGAATATTCTATGTACTGTTTTGTATTCGGAGGAGGCAGTCAACGCTCACGATCAAAGTCGTCTTTTGTTCTGCTGTGTCAGCGCGTTTCTATTAATCACCTTTGTTTTTTAGATTAAGTAATTTATAACAGTCTGTAGTTATATTCGCGTTCCTCGATAGAGTATCTATGTATGACCATTTTAAAATCATAGAAATAATACAATTCAATAAGTTAATAGTACAGTATAATACTTTCGATGTACGTTATATCGATTACTCTTCAGATTTTCGTGGTAGGTGATCCTAATGCAATTTCTTTTGCAATCCAGTCTTATAGTCAGTCAATAGTCAATAAATCCATTTACATTAAACAAATTTCAATGATAAGATCAAGCAGAGAAAAAGCTGAAAAAGAAAATATTTTAGAACCAAAAAGTTAGTATATGTGTTTTCTTTAAAGTACAACACTTAATAAAGCCATCAGAAAGTCTTTTGAAAAATCGAATTACAAAATAAGTTTCAGAATAAGGAATAACTCATTCCAACTCATAAACAAGTTTTCCAGTGATTAGAAAGAAACATCCAATATTTATGAAATTTCGAGATTTTATAGAATCAACTGCAGCGAATGCAATAAATATTACATAGGTCAGACAGGCAGAAACTTGAAAAAAAGATACAATGAGCATATCCAGGCCATAAAATAAAACAATAAGACAGTCAAAATTCTGCCTTTGCTGACCATATATTAACAACTGATCATAATTACAGAAATATTGAAGAAAATATGACAGATCTTGACATCCAAAATAAAGGGTACACAAAATGTATACCAAAGAAGAGTGTTATATATATATATATCAAAATATCAAATGGACAAAGATAAAATGTTAAACTCGATGCAAGTCCAGACAAAAAACCCAATTTTCGACCAAATAATACACATTAGAAGTGCTCCTAACAACCTGCAGTGATAAAAATTCATCATATGATTTATAATCACAAATGAAAATCTTTACTCTTGTTGATAAGGATTAGTTTTAAAATAAGGTTAGGTATTATAACTAACACTGTGAACATGGCCTAAGAGCTGAAACACGTTTAAGTGTAATTAAAATGATTTTACCAGGGTACTCAAGTTTATTTACTTTTTGTTTATTTTATTTATAAGTATATAGTAAATTTTTAATCTGGGAATTTAATGTTTTGATAAAAATATTTAAGTTTCCATTGTAAACAAAATAATTAAATATATACTGGATCCAAAGATTTTAAGTTCAGATCTCGGTTCGGTTTATATTGATCTGGAATGTAATGCAAATAAATGCTGTCCATTTTAATACATGTACCACCTAATGTTTCTAGTTAATTGGTACTGACGAGAGTAATGGCTATGTATTACTTAGCCAATACCATGTAGTAATAATCCTTTCTAATCTATATTTGTAGCGAATTTCCCCTATAGGGAAGGAGCTATTATCGTAGTCGGCATGGTAAGACCTAGGCCCGGGACCATGATAACTTTTCGTTTTGAGGTCCCCTGACCCCAAAAAAACCATTCGTTCGAAACTGTATATATGTATAAGACCAGACAGATCGACCCATCCGAAGTGGTATTTTGGGGGGGGGTTTGTACCCCAAAAATGGGTTTTTGAAGTTTTTAAATGTAATATTTGAAAAAATCAAATTTTAGGTTTCACCATTGGATTCAGCTTAAAAAAGAATTTCGTGTTTTGATCATTGCTCTACCTTAATTGGCTACTGAGATATTGAAAGTACTAAACACAGTACGTTGTCCAATGCTATCCTTATGGAGAATAAGAAAACAAATATAGCTTGCTTATTTATGAACGTATAATAACGAAACTTGGTATACGGCTTCATCTGGTTGTGGTCTTTTGTTAATTGCACAAAAAACGCAATTTAACCGATAATTCCCGTGGCAGCAAACCTGCGTCCTCAGCCCCCGATGTTACTCTTATGGAGATTAATTAAAATGTAATGTATCCCTTAAATATGAACATAAATTAATAAAACTTGGTATGTTAGTCCACCTAGTTCAGTTCTATTTATATTTGCATAAAAACCTATTTGTTGTGTTCCTATTTGCAGCAAACCTGCGTACTCATCCCCCATGTTATTCTTATGGAGAATAATCAAAATTGTATATTTCACTTAGTTATGAATTTATATTGATGAAACTTGGTATGTGGATTCACCTAGTTGAGTAATATTGATATTTACATGAAACCCCATGTTTGTTGTTCCTTGTTGCAGCAAACCTGCGTACTCATCCCCAATGTTATTCTTATGTAGAATAATTCAAATTTGAAATATCGCTTATTTGTGAATATATTTTTATAAACTTGGTATGCGGCTTTATGTGGTATTAACACATATATTTTGCATTGGAAATTCGCTGAGTACTCAGGTTTTCTGAGACGGGGTATTATTATTATATACTGTATAACGACTTTATATACGAGCCATTTCTGTTTGTTGGTTTGTTTACTAAATTTTCTTGGGAATTTGGAGGACAATAAACTTGATAATTATAAATTTGTATATATTGCTAATGGAGTTTGAAATAAAAAACGAAATAATCATAAAAGCTGGGAGTTTAATGTACAGTAAGTTTTCAAAGAAACACATAAACATAGTCAAGTATCAACATGTGATTTCTTGATAACTTTGGCTAGAACCATTGAATGAACATTGCATATTGAGTGGACATATATTCAAAATGACCCGACTGTGAATACACCAAGAATATCTCCTGAAGGGGCATTGCGTTGTAATAATAACTGGAGTGACCATCACATGTGGAAAAGAGACAACTGAAGAAAGCTAATCTGCTCGTTTTTAAGGAGGTTGTGGTGAAAACTACTCTATTACACAAACTAACAAACCTTTTCAAATGATGAGAAAAAACTATCACAAACAAAGAAACATAATATGTCCTATATATGAAAGAGGGAACATTAATTAGCTTTGTTGACTATACACAACAATTATCTATTGAATTGTTTTACCCCAGTAATACTAATGG
This sequence comes from Allygus modestus, assembly GCA_963675035.1. Taxonomy (NCBI): domain Eukaryota; kingdom Metazoa; phylum Arthropoda; class Insecta; order Hemiptera; family Cicadellidae; genus Allygus; species Allygus modestus. The sequence goes on from OY776111.1 coordinate 144,736,303, forward strand.
AAATTCACAGTATAGTACGGTCCCCCAGTAATATTAAGATCAGTCACTTATTTATCATTTTTAATCACTTGTATCACTTGTACAATCATTTTCACTAACATGTAATCAATTAAGCAATCCTTCTTACAGGATGTTTTTAATATATTTACATATTTTGAAACAATAAACCCTTAAAACTCCAGAGTTAGAAATTTCAGCTTCCATCGATAGTTTGGTTTAGCAATATATAAAAAAAAAACTATTTTTAGTTTAAAATATTTAAGTTATTTTTAATGGTTTAACCGATTGTCGGATGGATAAAACAAGAGAATATTCCTAACAAAACGAGAGTAAATCGAACAAAAGTGTACCGGTTGGATTGCAAACACAGAACCAATCAAGACAATTACACACACTACATGAATAACGTTTCAATCGATAACGGTTCACTGGACCTTAGAGTCAAGGGTCATCGACTGTGTAAAGTTTAAGCTAGGTAATTAAATATCAATCAGTTAATGACGGGAATGTTATATATCAGTTTATATAAAATACACAGGGTTGTTTTAGTCTATTATTTCCGTAAGTGTAATGTTGTGTAGCAGAACACAAAACGACATGTAATTTAATATTAGTCAAAGCTAATTGACAGACTACTAGATACATGTTTTTTTAAATGTAAAATATACAGTTGAAAACTAAATTAGATCCAGCACAGTTTTTGCAAAAAATCGTAAATACGTAAGAGACGACATTAATGTAATATTTTTAACGACAAATAAAATCTGTTTTAACGTAAAGAGGAAACGAAGGGAGAAAGAAATAAAAATACAGGCCACAATTAGTGATTCCTTTGTCTTTTGAAATTTCCCCAGAGACAGTTTTAATGACGACATCGGTCTGACATCTTTTGAGAGACTTGCAATAAAGTCTTTCTCTGTTATAAAAACAGACTGAAGTTTCTGTGCAACACTTTAATAAATACATACTAATACTATATTAATAATGAATTAGAATGTCTGTATTATGTGTGTATGACGAGTTTAAAAATTGAATCCCACGTATTAGCCTAAGTTCGTTGTTTAATATAAATACTCGTATCATAGGTAAACGACTCGGACAAAAAAAGTCTGAGATAAACAGGCTGTCTTGTCTGTTGATTTCGGGTTTTCATTTGTTTTGTTAGCTCCATGTGTTTATAACTTTGTGTCATATCTTGGGGACCAGTTTAAATATTGAATTTAACCTTATATCCTAAATGAATAACTAAAAATATGTATAATTTTTCCTAAAAAACAATCGCATAAATAATTCAATAATTTCCATAAATATTTTCTTCAATTGTCTTAAATAATTTATAAATTAATTATAAATTCAGTTTAAATGATTTGAAATAAATACTCTTGAGCCGGAGAAGCAGTCACAGTTATGACGGTTTCAAAATGCAGTTCGACAGTCGTAGGACCGAGCCTCAGACCGACTGATCCCTGATCTGCCCTCGGATTCTGCCCGATGCTCGAAACTGCATTCCCTACTAAACATGACAATTAAGAGAACCTATTTATAGTAGATCCAAGATTAATAATATAACTGTAAATAGTTGTGAGGCATTATTCTTACTTACCTTATGTACAGTTTAGATAAAATAGTAGAATAGTAACATTCGTTCTAAATATACTTCATGTAATTGAAAGGATTCATGCATGCCAACTAATCAACGTGATTCTGTTCTGTTTGGTTCTACACTATTAAATCGCACTTCTACATTATTAAATATATGAACAATAATTATTTGTTATAATATTCGACAGACTCGACTGTTTTTGTATTATGGTCACAGCTTCAAAGGAATATATCGCTTAAAATTTCACTCCACAAACGTCGTCATTTCATGATTTAAAATAATAAATACGAAACAGTTTTAACACGCCAACACTAACGTACTCGTGGCGATAGAGCTAAATTGCTGATGAGTTAAACAAAACTTGGAGTAAAAAGATTTCCATTGTAAAGCAACAGTTATTACAATTTACAATTTCTGTGATTGATGCTGAGTCATGTTTATTATTGATCCCGTGGTTATGTTGCCAACTGCGAATAAGGATTGTCTCTCTCTCTTGTAATTACTTAGTCAAATACTAAATTATATAGTTTATTCTGTATTCACGTTAACTAGTATCAACGTATTAGATAGGATTTTGTAAACGGGCAATTATGAAAACTTTACCAAACACACGCCAACTGAAAGAATCTCAACTCCTTGTTTTTGCGAGAAATAAAATTTAATCCTCGGAAACAACCGCTAAAGAGCGGCGACCACAAAAACGTGTTTTGCACTGACGAAACCAATTACAAAGAACCTGAAGAGTCATATTTAATGGAGGTGTGACTTAAATAGACAAGTATTTGAAGAATCGTGTAGGAACAATTTAAACACTTTGACTTGCAATAAATTTCAAAGTTTACATAAAAATGTAGTTTTATTATAAATTAATTAATAGATTACTGACTCATCAGAATCTAAATCTAAAACTAAAAATAGTACTACCGGTTTTAAGTTACTGCGTAAACGTTCCTTATTATTTGTTGCCATAAAAACTATTTTTGAATTAGTTTATATACATTTCTACATCATATATAAACGACGGCCTACAGATAATATGACTTTTTTCGGATAGCACTTGCCTTTTAATTTATACTTAAAAGTACTAACTCCCTTTTATAAATAAAAATGATTTTATTCAAGAATACTATAAATAATTAAATTTAAAGGTGTTACTTCGCCGGCGTCGCTTAGATTCGTATTCGAGTTCGACTTCGTATTCTTCTGTCAAGATAATCTATCTGCAGATAAAGTAGTCTCATGAATTTTCTTTTTAATTCACCGAAACTAATATTTGACGATGCTGCTTTATAATAAATGCATATGTATTATTTTTGTCGCGGCAAAACATTAAGTTATTAACAACATAATACAAAACAGAGCTTACAAAAATATTATAAGAGTACTGTTTCCAATCAAATAATAGTAATTTAAGATTAATATACTAAATTACCAATTGGAGGTGATTATCTATGTGAATGTAGAGGTTTCCCACTCAAACATCGTGTTGTGACCATGTCGTGACAAATTAGGCCACTCTTAACATGTATCTAGAATCAAAGAATGATGAATTGCCGTGGCTTGAGTCTATTTACTTAGTTATTTCAGATCGCAACGACACGAACCGCTCGTATTATTTATTGAAGCCATTATTTAATAGCTTAATAACTTTCTTGGAAGGCTATTTTTGCTACATTATTGACGAATATCTTCAGGGTGTCCAGCTACACTGTTATCTGGTGAAAAAAAGCAAATAATTCATGTATAATATGCGTTATCTGGTTCGGTATTTTATATTTGAGTCTTTATACGCTATTTACAAAAACAACAGTGTCTTAGAATATTTTTAAGATGGATTTATGAAACTTTTAAATACTAATCAAACTGATTTAAATTTTTTTTTATATTCAACCGTCCTTTTCAAATTGGTAGCCGCTTAAGATCTCCAACAGTAAATAGCTAAACAAATAAATTTAAAAAAAGATGTCATTTATTACTACAAAAATTCTACAAAACAGGTTTATAACCCAATTAAAAAGTAGCATTACTACGGACATTAATTTTTAGGGATTCTTTCGTCAAGTCCAGTTTTATGCAGCACTACTCAAGGTCTTCCAAGCTTAAAAATAAAACACCTTGCACATGGCACATGCAATCTACTGTACATGCATAGATTCAAAGTTTTAAAATATACACTACAAATAAATAACTATATTAACTTAAATTATTCCATACTAAATAAACTGAGTTATCAGTAACGTTCAGTTGAAATGCATAAACTTAATAAATACTTATATGTAGCAATAAGACAATCCTAATCTAATAAATGTTGTATATTTGTTTTCTAAAATTTCTGAGTGAGTCTCCAAATATCTAAGATGTATAGAACTCTGAGGCAATTCAAAGACTAGTCCAACAGTATATCACTTACATGTATTTTGTTAAAATCACAAAGAACCATCATTTTGTAATAAGCAAATTCAATAATTTAGCTATTAATTTTGTGATATATACAAAAAAATTCACACCATCTTTTATCGCATGACATTTTGCGCGTTTTTTTGTGTGCACAGATGAACTTTTACAGTTTTGCCCATTTTTAACACATTTAGCTTTGAAGATTTAAAAAGGCCCCCATTTTGAAAAATTAAAAGATACAATATTTGAAATATAAAAGTTACTGCTAATCTACGTTTAAAAATGAACTACGTTGAAAATGAAGTTTTAAGCCAAAATGTTATTCGGTTCCTAAAATATAATGTATTTATAAAAGACAAACTTACATACAGACCGACAGTTTAATTTTGATTTATTTTTATGAGAGGAATCAGCTTCCGCAGTTGGTGGGTTTCAGATACACCCTCTATATTAGGCCTATGTTTGCTACGAATTGATTATCATTAAACTTTCATTCATACTACTCGATTACTATACATTTGTATATCCATAATATTTAATAACGACTTCTTTCAGCTTGTGTGCTAATTAGGTAAAGTACTAATAGTCTTATCAAGGAAACAAAATAAAACAGTTTATAAATTTGGAAGACTGTGCAATAGTCATTTCATATCATATCATATCATAGTTATAGTTTTAATATATTTTGAACTGTTTCGTGGTAATCTCGTACTTAATTTTGTTCAATTCTTCATTATAACTTTTTAATAGACAAACCTTTGGTTAGATTGCTTTGTTCTTGGTTCAAATGTGTTAATTAGTCGTTGTGAATGTTTCTCATTATAAAAAAAACATACAAAGTTTTAAATGTTATTAAAATGATTGACATTTTAAACAATTCTGTTCTCGCAGGTTGATTATCTAAATGGAAAATATTTAAAATGACCACAAGGTTTTTTTCAACAGCAATAATAATATTTTATTCAAATAGAGATTGTTCAGTGAACACGTTACTTTAATCTAGGCATGCTTTCAGAAAGGCTGAAAGCAACAGAGCTGAATTTGCATCTATTATACAATATGATTATATTATAAAATGCCTTAATCTGTTTTCTTAGTGCCTTTCAGAACTAAGAATCTCGATGCGTATACAAAAATTACGTCACAAGATCATACATCAGAGCTTAATCAATATATTAAGAAAATCTGAAACAACTGGGGCTATTAAGTTGGTTTAGTTTCTTGAAATATTTGTAATGCGTTATTTGTAACGTTACAAATAATTACCTCATGTACTAAAATACTATTGCAATCGAATGTTTAAAAATAATTCCTGAGTATGTTTTAACATTTATCACAATAGAATTAGAATACAAAGTACTGAAATTGAGATAGTGTATAATATATTTGTTTATTCCTTGTTCTCCACCTAGTCTGTGGACCACAAATGTGTTACCAGTCCCTGGAGTGATGAAAACATTAAGGCTCCACAGTCCTACGTCTGTACACTGCCGGGGAGATCAGCATCGGGATTAATTATCAGTATCCCACCGGCCTCCTGGACACCGATATTCATGGAACTGACTGTTAAAATGGAATGTAATACTATATTACACTAACCGTCTCTTTTGGCCTCGATATCAAGGTTTTTTGTAGTTTTTTTACTGACACCATTACATATTTTACAATTTTTCAGCACAAATGCAATAGTCAACCAGCAGACAAAATATATGTTTATGTTAAACTGTAGTTCCATAATGCAGTTAGGCGATCTCTTATTACACTGTTAAATTACGATATACCTAAATCTAAATATTGTAGTTCACATTACATTATAAATTAAGTAAAACATCGATTATAAAAGTATATATTCGAACGAGTTATTTGATTGAAAAAAGGTTAAAATACCTGGTATACTACCTTTAGATTATTGGAGATCCCTATGGACTACGCGTTTCGACGGTTTACCGTCATCTTCAGGTCGCACAACAACTTGAATTTTTGACACATTCCAAGGATGGTCACGTTACAGTTTAAAACACAGAATACCTAACATAAAACACATTACGAAATACGGACGTAAAAAAAACAGTAGACCTACTTTAACAATTTTGGAAAATGATGCGTGCATCTCGTGTGCTGAGTCTCGACTGGTTGGTGATTTGCTTCTATGAACTAACCTTTGTCCCCGATCGAAACGCCTAGTTCAAGATGGGATCTACAATAATCTTGAGGCAGTATCAGGTATTTTAACCTTTTTTTTTCAATTACTCAATGAGATTCGGAATAAACAACACAAAATGGAGTTATTTGATGCTAAAAAGTGTTTCATACAACGCCGAAGATCAAGTATTTGACAAAATAAGGTAATTTGTTCATAGTTACATGTAAAATGTCGTCAGTTCAAAAACAACTGAAACATAGCGATCTTAAAATAGATGTTATATTATATTAGCATTCTTACTTTGCTTTTGCTATTTGTTCCTTTAGCCAAGGAAACACAGTCACCTAATATACGTAAGTGAACATATTTACATTTCAGCCTGCAGGTCTGTTTATTATTTTACAATTAAACCATACATAAGCTATATTTTGTTCATATGTATGTCTCCGTTCGTAATACAACTGAAATTTCTGTTATTTCTCAAGATCTAACCTGTTTAAAGATGGGGCGTTTGAACTAACGTTTCAAATTTGGGGATTAACAAGTATATTGGCTACAAGGCTTGGCGAGTTACCTGGATCTTAACTGATGCCCCAGATGTCAAACTGGCTTCATGAGAATCATATCAATAGCCTAGCCTAACATTACTACTACTATTAACTATAACTAAAGACTGTTTCAGCTAATGACCTCTCTTAAATCAGTTTAAAATAAGATATCTAAAGATAGTTAATTTTGCCTTGTTAATACATAAATGCTTACATAATATTAATAAGCTTACGTTTATAATATTTAATTTATATGATAATTTAGTTTTTAAAGCAATAAATCGAGTATAAAATAATAGCGAAATTCACCATAACTATTTTTGAGAAAATTTGATAGATTTTGTAATAACTGTGAAGAAGGTAAACAAAGTGGTTAACTTCCGTCGTAAAGTTTTGCTTAATTTACTTAGACAACTTAAATCGAGTTTTCTCCGTAACCGTTTGACGCTGTTAACTTTATAGTGTGATTATTTGACGCAGTATTGCGGCACTAACTATATAAATAATTGGTAATCTATGTTAGTATGTAAATATGTCCTTTGCTTGATACAAATCGATGTGTAGAACATCACGCATTCTTGTACAGTATTTCCAATGACTTACGTTTGTAATCACCTTTCAATAATAATTTGTGAAGCTTCACTCGATTCTCTAATTCGTTTATGATTAACCGGTTTACTTATGAAAAATTAACCATAAGAGAATTAAAGTAAAACTATAAGGTAACGTAGTAAAATTTAGATTTCTATTTATGACAGATAATTTTGAGTATTAAATAGTTTAATTTGTAACACTCTCATATGTCTCATGATGAAATGACAACCCATATCACGGCTAGGCTAGGCTAGGCTTAACACATGTGTGAAGACCAGTTCTTCATTTAATAGCATTTCATCAAGAGTCGTTCCAGTTTTAAGTCACCAAAGGTGAAATTTAAACTCCAAAAATATTAGACGCCAGGTTTCAAGAATGAGTTGTATTCAAAACTTTGAGAAGCTGCCATTTTGGATAGAAACACGTTACAGACCTCCAACCTCCACCATTCGCCTATTTTTTTAAAGGTCTTTAAAATGAGGGGTCACTTAAAAGGGTTTACATTTGAACATTTTGAGTTGCTCCCAAAATCCCCCATTTTTGGGGGACACTAAAAATTTCCAATAATGTCAAAAGATACTTTGGGTTAAGTTAGTATCGTTCCCCAAAGGTGATTTGGTTTGTTTTAACAAACAAAAAAGTTAAAGGGGGGGGACGGACTTTTTTTACACACTGTATTACACTGTGTATAACTGGCTGAATTATAAAGCATCAATATTTGTATAGTTTTCGTGTTATCAACATTCCTTGTAAATCCCAAAAGACTGAACAGAGCAGTTAAAACTACTTATCGTTGTTGTACTACATTTTTATTTGCAAAACATCCCGAACTGTTTGTATAGAAAATAAATTACACTACCAAACTCGCTGAACGATGAAGAATACCTTGGCACATTTAGCGATTATTCAAAGTTGGTAGCGGAGTTCTGAAACCTCAAATATACCTGTGGGTTCAGAGACACAGGCTTGAGCGAAGCCAAACTATGTTTTAGGTGTTTATGTCATGGTTATAGGCCACCATATCCCAAGGTTAATTCTAACAATATGTAGCGAATTGTTTGACCAACTATCAAGTAGCATTTAGATGTTCATCTCACATTACGTTTACCGTTAAGTAGGTTCATGGCAAACCTCTTGCGAAAATAATAACTTGTAAAACGAATTTTTAAAATAACAATGAATTAATGAAAACAACATATAAAATCCACTAAGAGTAATAGTTTAAATAAATATAATCCATAGATATAATCTTATAATATGACATGATTGAACGAATGCTTTGACACATGAAAAAGTAATTTTGAAATATTGAAGAACTATTCGTATAGTATGTGTATTCAATAATTGCTGCTTGAGATTATTCTGTGTTTCCATTACCTCTATTTTAAGACTATCGCCTTAAACCATCAGCTAAACCACTAACCACCGTAAACCTCACACCACATTGAAGTATATGATCAAGAGTATTTCAATTGTATAAGTCAAATGAACTTGTACAAATTGTTCATATTCATTAGCATTTGATCGTACTCGTATTTTGTATTATTACATCTTCCAAAGTACTCTGAAGGCCTAAATACGATTCCAGTCAACAAATGATTTCTGATAAACATTTTGTGTTAAACGATCAGTAGTTGAGGGAAGCTGAAAATGAATTAAGTGTACTTGGGAAATAAATTTAAAGTTAACAAAAGTAATATTTAAAACCAATTATACCATACAGACAATCCAGAATTGAGTGCCGAGCTCTTTATTATTCAAGGGTGAAGGTAATATAGGGGGTGACCGCTAATGCCCTACTCAGGCCCAGCAACCGCCAACATATTAGTGGCCCGCCTACAAAATGCCGCGACAAATACATGGGCTTACTTCGGGATGCTGCTGAAGGAAATGTAGTGGGAAAACAACCAATAGCCTTGTCAGCAATTTAAGATAAAGTGATTTGATTAATTCAGAGGTAGACAAATTTTAGGTTTTATTATCCAAAACACAGAAATTGTATTCTTATATCTTATTCGTTTACTTAAATATGCAACTTTTAATTAAAAATAGCTTAAAACTACAAATTTAGTTTTTTGAGTCGTCACTCTACAATTACTGCCTGCAGAGAAAAAGGACACATATTTCATAAAGATGGTACATCGTCTCAATCGTCTTTCCCTACTAATTCATTGCATATTACTTAAGTAGTTTAATATGAGTGGCAGGGGGTTTTAATTATAACACCCAACACAACACATAATTAACAGATTTTTATCTGAAAATGTAATAATTACACCGTAAGAATAACATTTATAGAAAAAGAAATGCATATAGTACCAGCAATTTTCTTCCCTTTAGTCGGGAACCACTCAAGACAAAAATGTGATTCCAAGAACCAAATAGTTGCGTTTTTGGAAAATATAAGTTAACAAACTGTTTAAAAATGCGGACAGATACAATTTTATTGTAAAATGAGTTTTTCTAAGTCTCATAATATAAAGTATATAGGAGTTTTACATCTTTATGTAAAACTTCAACATAACGGTATGAAAGGTTCGATGACCTAAACGTATACGCCAATTGCTATTAAGCCGTTAAAATGTAATTCTAAGACCTTAGTGCTTACTTTTCAACAATAAATATTTCGACATGTAATTTTTTATATTTTTAAAACATATTTTAACTGGCTATTATTATTTTGGTCAGAGTTATTTTAAATTTATAAGTCTTACATACAACTTGACAAATGACATGTTTACATTAAGAAGATTACGTTTTGAAGTGATTAAAAGTAATGGCTTCATAGAAACTGGTTTTGCCAGCAATATTTAATTCCTTCATCGTATTAAACACTGTCACGAATTTGTTTACTATACTTGTGTGTGTGTTTCAAACTAGTAACCTTACACAAGAGGAGGACTAATTATACGATAAGTTGACATTATTTATGAAGGTTAACTCAACAGGATTATTTTCACAACAAAATACGACCTTGTAATGTAATCTTGTGGTGATAACCTTCAATAACCACATTATTATTGCCAATTCTGATCAATTTGTCTTATAAAAAAACAACACTAAGAACAAATAGTTCTGTATAGACAATTGATCTGTCACCCAATTTTGTGTATTACGTGTGAATAAAATGGTTTATACGATAAGTAAAAGCATAAAAAAATTGATGATTATTAAATAGATTTAAAAACCGTTGAAACAATCGAGGCATTATTCAGAGGCACGCGTCAATAGAGTGTCAGCCTGATAGAGGACCATTGAGGCGACTCAATTGGTGACGGCAACGACGTGACGACAAGAATTATGTTAACACAGCGTGTTTTTACTGACCTTTTACAACATAGCCTTTAAGTTGTTCTTAGTATTTTAGCTGTTTATTTTTTGTTCACATACATCACACTTGTTTGTAAGGACATTTTTAAAGGTTTTAATTGCCAGAAAAAAATCCATACAGTTTGAAAGAGAGAATATAGTGTACAGAATGCGATGAGTTGTTGCATTTTACAACAGAGGGCGTCTATAATAAATCAAACCTATCAAGCTTCATTTGAATTCAGTAGCTTTACTATGTAGCTTAACTTAATTTCTGAATTCATGCATACATAAATTAAGTGTATTGTAATTAATACAATGCTTACGCTACAAATACGTAAATTCACTTAACTTAGGTTAGTTTTGCTTGTAGCAAAACTTCAATTATTAATTATAAATCTTTCTCCATTTGATATTATATTTATAAAACTGTCATATAGTTTATTTTTATAAACTGAAAATTTTTGTTACGGTTTATTATGTTAAAGAAAGAGACACGCGACCATTTCATAACCTTTTATGGTTGATACTCTTTCTACTGTACTGATTGTAAGATTGTATTTTAGCAGGACGTATTTTACATATGTAATATGTTACTGTTAGATTAGAGTTCTGTACGTTTTATAGATCTAAAGCAAGCTAAAAGTATCAATTATTTTAAATTGGACATGAAGCAATATTACTAGAGTGCGTGTGCGTGTTTGCATTCTAGCAGTCGATCGTATTGTCCAATTTACTTAATTTTAGTGAAAATATTCCTTCCTATAAGCAGTTGGGCAAGGTATTCGGGTGAAACAATCGGAAACCCTAACTGTATTGTTTTGGGTTCTAACAAATATTATTTGTAAAAAAATTTTATTTTTTCAATTTTGTTTTTGGGTCCAAAAATGGTCAAAAATGACCCGGATCAAAAAATATTATGCATATAAAACGGTAAAATGTAAAAAAGCTAAAATGTCAAGGTAAACTCTGCCCATATCGTTACAATAATTCACGCGAGTTATTAAAAAAAAATTAAATTAACAATACATAGTATGTTTTCTTAGGGGGAATTTACAATGAAAAAGACTGTTACAAAAAAATGAAAGGGCTCTTGATGTTTTACATTCCATACTTTCATCATGTCCAGTATTCCAAACCCTACTTTTACTTCTGATAGGACCTCTTCCGAGTTTTATAATGTAAAACATTGCCATCACTGTAGAGAATTATAACTAGGTGCATCAAAAAGCCAAAAAAGGTTTTCAAATTAAACAAATTGACATACCGTCACGTAATTGTTTAATACCATGTTTGTTTATGTTATTATAAGTTACTTTAGAAAATGATTTTGGAGTACAAGGGTTGCACGTGAGGGTGCAAAGTCTTTTGAGTACCTTTGAAATACAGAATCTGGACTTAACTGTTACAATATTCCTATGTGAGACTTTACTCCATAAAATATGCGAGATTACAAATATTTAAAGAAGCGTAACATAAGAAAACTTGAATTTTATTTAGAAGTCATATGAAATGGAACCGAAATTGAGTGCTGTATGATTTACTTTTCCCGCTTTTATAAGGATTTCCAGAGCCTATATCCGGCTTATTGCCAATAAAGTTACGCGCAGGTGCGCTCTTAAGTTATCCCAAGATGGTATGTTCGTTAGCGGCGAAGTTTGTAACGGACTTAAGGCTTTGAGAGCTGGTATGAAAGTCGTGAGGTACAAACTTTATCTTTTAACTTTATCAGATATAAACTTAGGTTGGTACATGTTTATTGAAGATTCTGTTTTAAAGATGTGTCTAACAGATAGACTCAACACTTTACGTAACTTATTACGAAGCATTAGACCAATTATATTAACCCAATTGGCTTAAACCCGGCCAAACGACTATAAAGACTGCTACCCTTTGGACACTAAATAATTATAATGTGCACTAAAATTATCTTTTGTTTAGTAATATAAATATTTTGATGACTGTTGAGATGAGTTAATTACACAATGATTATAGAGGTTAATTACACTGCCTACGACGTCTTCTCTTTCACCTTGTAGTTGTATTGGAATTGTTTGGAAATCTTTCTGTAGGCAAAATAGCAATTTTGTTTTAACATTCAATTTTACACCCGATAAAACAAGAAATGATGTGTACTGCTTAGCAAATAAAGTAAGTTGACCACCATATTGGAAGAGTGACAGGGACAGGACAAAAATAAAATAAAATAGATCTCATAATACAGATTTAAAAAGCAAAGGGGGCCCTGCTTAAGAAGTTAAATATATGATGTGAAGTAATAAAGTACAAATTTTATCACTTGGCAAAGGTACCAGCCCCCAGCACCGCCGAGTCCATAGACAGAGTTGAGTACTCTAGAGCCTGTATGATTTAGGAGAAAAACACAAAGAACATAAAACTTTGTAAAATTACGTTTTCAACGATGAAATAAAAAAATTCTGCACATTAAAAAACTGGAAATTTTTTAACTTTAAATGGACCTCCTAACACAACTTACAAAAATAACTATTTAACTATGGGGCATAAAACAATAAAGTTAGCTATTAAAACACTTCACCCTATATGCTCTGATGACAAAATGTACAAACTAGCGACAGGAAAGAAATGTGATTACGTTCTGCGTTCAGAATTTACTAGCAAAAATACTTGAGACTTTATAAAAACTTATTCAATTTTAAAGTGTGTATACCCTAAGATTTTAAAGGACAATGAGGAGAAATTCAATCAACCAGTTCGAAATCCCAAACACCTTTAATCATTTAATAGATTTTGGGGTCCTGGGAAGTGATCAATCGATGACCTTTAAACTTCCAACAGTGCCTCACCGCAGTCCGTGGGGAGGCCTGGGCATTAATGGCCTAGCTTCACATTGCATTTCCAAATTAACTATGTTGGGTACCCTCCCCCTCGTTACATTATGAAGTCTATAAAACAATTGTTTTAACTATAACATCAATTTTAATTTAAAATTTAACATGCCATCTGTTTTAAGCTGTGTTATTGAATCATTCAGGATTAATTGCACTGCTGGTGGTTATTGAACGAGATGCATCAAATGTGATTGTTTATTTTGTGTGTACTTGTTTTTGTTCATACAAATAAAAACTCCATATAAATATATGATAACGTTTTGCACGCCTCATCAAGCAAATAGCAAGCTCAACCTTCTAAACACGTGAAAAAAATGAAAATTCACGATGCTCGAAGTTGGGAGAACAAATAATTGTTGTATTGCTTTCACGTTCAGTTAAAATTATCGTACTTGAAAGGCACATGTTTACTAAAAGATACACCAAAACGCCAACACGCATGACATGTATGAAAAGCTGTCGTTAAAGTTAGGCCCAAAGATTTTGCGAGGTGCCACATCAGGAAGATTGATCTTTCCAACATAAACCAACGCGAAATGTTCACAAAATAAAATGATTGAACTCGCAACGCATTGTATTCATAACGGATTTGTAGGCTTCATATAATCGTATCCATTACGCACGAACTCGGGAAATCTGTGGATCGTTACACACGACCATTTAAAAATAACTATTAAAGAAATATCATTAGGAATCTAATACAGTCCATAGTTGTAATGTTGTAGAAAGTTACTTATACCGGTACGTGTTTTAGTCGATCGATTTGATTATTATTTGTTAAATGCTGATAAATTAGATCCCACATAACTGAAAAGTAGTGTTTAAGTAATTATTCAAAATGAGGAACCACCAAATTTGTTTAACTGAAAGAAAATATTTAATCACCTTCTTGTCATTTTAGGTAGAAAGAGAAAACAGTAATGACTAGGAACTTTATCTATCTCAATTTACATTTCAAAAAAGTTATTTCTCCTTGAGTTTTCGGTTTTATATGTCTTTCCCTAGCGTAATATTTCCTTTAAAAATTCAGCAAAAACATAGCGTAAAACGTGTGTATAAGTGCTTTCGCACAACGTCTTACAGTAAAAAGAAGATCATGGGTAAGCAAAAAATATAAATTATTTACTATTTCCTACAACCGACACTAAAGTGTTTATTTCCAATCTAAAAACACGTCGTAAAACAACTGATTTCTGCTTAGCGAGCGAAACAGTATTTTTCACTCGCTGGCAGCTAATATACAGCTGATAGATTATTGCTTTGGACCAAGCTAACTGACTCGGTTTATAACTTCAATATCGTAGATATATCCAAAATGGATAAAAGAGATTTTTTTATGTTTTTAGTGTCCAAAATTGCAGTTGTAGGAAGAAATGTGTATATAGTTCGACTGTAAAGGGTATTTGTCGCTTTCGGAATACTACAGTTTTTTCTCAAGTGAAAAAGACATACTTTTCGCTCTCAATACATAAATAACTATTTCGCAATGTTCCTTTATATACCATATTGAAACGCGCTTGTAGCTTTTGTTATATAAGGCAAAATAATGTTTGTTTCCTAATTTAACTTATTACTAAGTGGTCCCGTTTATCTCGTGGAGGTTTAATAACACCAACAAAATTCATATTTATGTTATATCAAATGTCATAAAGTAAAAGATTAGGTGTAAGACAAGTTTATACTACTATTCTTCAGCATTAAAGGACACTCAACTGTAGTCCCTGGGATCAGTCTTGCAAGTGACTTGGTTGGTCGGAGATAAGGATAGATGGTGTTCCTTGTACAGTAAAAGAACAATTTGTTGTCTTTCATATTCTTGGCCATTATTCCGAAGACATATTAAATTTAAATAAAATAATGTTCATTATCTGGACAATGCAAACTTATACTCCTTAATAAACAATTCGTAATAATCACGAGTACTTTAACCTACGCAATGAATATCAATGGCTATTGCTAACTCAATCTCACATATGATGAGGTATGTAATATTAAATATATCGTAAAATGTTAACAAATTGCTACTGTTGCGTTTTGATGAAAAAAAACAATAAACGAAAACATTAATGATGCGACCCACACTTTGTAAAATTCATGGGATGTAGGTTAAGATCGTTTACCACACACGTAAAATAAGCTTTTATAAATAATATATGTTGTAACTATATTTTAGATAATTACTTTATAATACATTTTATATTTTTAACTCATAACCAACCATTGTTACGGATTAACCTGAGTATATGTTTATTTTCAGTTTCTAAGACCTGCGAAATTTGATCGAAAACCCTTTTACTGAAATTCAAGCCACGAACTTAAGCGTATCTTTGCTGCAACTTCAAGTTCGATACTTGATCCTGCCCCGTTCCGCTACTACAACCTTGGCCTTTATCATTGTTTTTAAGGGCTATTAGTTTATCCAAGCAAAACATTTATTATTTAAATTTGAGATAATCCTACTTGTTATCACTATCTCCATATTTTGTGCACCTTTTAAATATACAGTTTAATTAAATCGTCTAAGAATCGTAAGTAAGAATAAATCAAATTGTTAAAACTACGATAATATTATGCTACTTAATCAACTAACTCAATAATAACATGTTTAAGCCTTCTTTCTACGTAGAATTGTTGCTATATTATTGATTTTCAACCTAAGTGCGGTGCAACAACATTTATTAACGTTACTACGTTTTTATAGTTTGGGGTGATAGATAAGTAAGTTTCATTTGTGCTGTCATCATATTGCAACAATAACTACAACAATGAATATTTGTAATTTCCTTACTGTAATCGAGAAAAAGAGTTAAATAAATAAGCAAAAACATTATGTCAAAGCTACATATTTTATAGTATATCCATGTTAAATTTCGTAAAAGTAACCTTTCGTAAAATTAAACAACGACTTATGGAATATCATTGATATAAGGCAATACATTAATTATGTTTTTAACTAATCCTAATATATGTTTAGTGATGAAAATTAGGAATGGATAGCGTTAATAAAGTAAGTAGGACTAAAGAGCTATTTACAAATAAAGAAGGGCCAACTTTTTAGGCTTTCAACACGGCATTCCTCACACAATTTTCACCGCATCTGGTTATTGAAACTAAAAAAATAATTAAACTAATAAAACTAATAAAATATTAATTGCCATTATTTTCATAAGATACATACATAAGTTGTACCTGATTTGTATAGTAATTACCCTAATGATATTAAAGAAATAATGCTTTCTGCTAGTTTTAAAGGGATTAAAATTAAGAAAATTATTTCATAAAGAGCCAATTTGTACACTATGTTTCTTATTAATGTTTCGTTCGGTGTGGCTTAGTGAAGTTATTCTAAGGTTTGTGGGAATATTTTGGATTTTACATAGATAATATAAAACGGTCAGGAGAAGCATGGTATGGACATAAATAAGCTAGTTTTCTTCCCCCCGTTGCTTGAAGAGCGACGGCTTCTATACCAAAAATATTAGGCGTACAATACGTATACACGTATACGTGGACATGAATTAAAGTCATGCGTCATCAATATCAACAGTAATATGGGCACTGCACCCCTAGGCACACAGCCCATTACTGTCCATCGTCTCCAGAGGTCTTGGCTTAACTGTTGTATGAAGACATCCTCTCGTGTGTACTAGACATAAGCCGAATCAAAGCAGTGTCTAGACAAAGCCAAAGCAGTGATTAACTGATGACAGTTAATTTTGATACTCAATTTATGATAAGTATTTTATTATTTTTCATTGGCATTGTATGATAACCTAAGATAAGGTTATTGTAAGTCGAATCACTCCCCTTGCCCTCGGAAAAGAGTGTAACCGTCGTTATAAATACAACTCTATCTATAATCAGGAAATAAAATAGCGTTTATTTGTTTCGATAAAAAGTAAAATGTACTGGGGAACATTAACAAATGTACATTTGTTGTAGGATTTAGTGTTGATTAGATAGTAAGCTTATATATGTGTGTAGACATTTTTAACTTTCGTGAGAGCCAATTAATATATCGGAAGTTTAAATATTTTATTAGCCCTCTATAAACTTAAAATAAATAAATGGTATCAAAAAGTAACTCATAATTTCTCCCTTTTAACACTATTTAATTCAATAAGTTCCTTAATATTTACTAAAAAATAATATAAAGTATGATCGAATATATAAAACATATTTTAGTCTATTTTAAAACAATTTATTTTTGATGAGATTATGATTCTTTTGATGTTTTATTTTTTCGCTGGATGCCATAATATTTACCACGTTTAAAAAAATTCCCTATATTATTTAGTTTATCAACAACATAGAATTGGTATGAAAGGAGTTATATTTTGTTCACACGTTTGTAAACGTTTATTATATACTATTAGGTTAATAATTCTTGTAGTTTGTATTAAATGAAAAGCAGACATCTAACACGAGCGATGGAGCCAACTCATAGTTCAACAGAGAACCGTGTTTGTCCTTATTATCGTGCCACCATTTGTTTGCAGATTATAACTGTCAAACACTGCAACAATACTCAACTGTTTGTCACAGTGGTAATATATTACATTTAACGCCCTAGATACTACACCGAAGGCACAAGATATTCATATCAGCCATTAGAATAGTTGCAGTCAAATAGTATCATGATCCAACAAATGGATCATTGCAAAGCACTATATTCCTTAAAATATAATTACAACAGAAAGTCCGCAAGAACCGATGGCAAGTTTTAAATCTTTTGATATTTTCGAAAAAAGCATTGTTATTTATTTCGTGTCGTACGTAGTTGTGTTATGGGTTTAGTTTACTTAGGTGGTGTGAATATATTGTAACTTGTTTCTACATATGTAAAATTAATTTTCTTATTAAAACAAAACCTAACTGGTAATATTTTATGTTCATGGGTTTTTTTAGTGAATTTTCTATGGAAAAGTGAATTATTAGCATGACATGCACGGTGAGACTTAAGCCTGGGACCACCATAACCTTTCCTAACGCGATCCCCTGAACACGTTTTGAGGGGTCTCTAAAAACGTTATATATATATATATATATACATATGTATGTATATCTATATATGTGTGTGTGTGTGTGTGTGTGTGTGTTCGCAATTTTTGTCCGATTTACTTCGAATTTGGTAGAGACATTCCTTTTTATAATCATTTGGATAAGTTCGTTGGGCAAAACAATCGGAAAACTCTAACCCCCTTTTTTGGGATTTTAAGTATTCAAATTTTGGGCCCAAAACGGGTCATAAAAGCCATAAATGTGCACTTATTGCACATTAACTCATTGTACGTAACAAGCCAAAAGTTTTAGGCCCTCCCTCATCATTCTAGCACAAGTACTTATCGAGTTATTTAAGAAAATGTTAATTGTCAAAACACATTACGTTGTCTTATGGGGATTTTACACTGGAAAAGGCTGTTTTTCATATCTTAATATCGTTTTATCACCCCCATACCCCTATACCAATTTGTTATCCCGACAATACCTCCTTCTACATTTATAATGTACAACATTGGCATCCTATTAGTGAATTTAAATATAACCAGGAGCATCAAAACAGCCAAAAAAATTTTTTTTTCAATTAAAAAAATGTAACCAGTGTTGGTTTAAACCCTTTATTTGATCTTTATAAAGTTTTAATGCGGAAATTCACTTCCCTCACGTCAGCGTACTACGTGCGATCTCGTTTCAATTAGGCTCAGTTCACTTGTTATAAAATAATTTTGCACTTGGTATAACATGATTTTATAACCGGGTGTAATTTAATTACAGGATCCTCTGTGAGTGTTCCTGACACAATTTAACAATTTTTATTGACACAATGTCAACTATATGGGAGCATCAACACAAGTCTACAACTCCTTTGAACTAAGATAATTGATTTAAATTCAGTTAACCTCAAGACATACTGTAGAATCAAGAACCAATGACAACAATGAATTACCAACTAAAAGTTTTACGATCTCTAAATTAGGAACTGCAAGTAACATCTGGCATTATAAGCATTACTCAAAAAATCCTGAAGATATGTAGCAATGTTAGGTGATTTAAATTTAAATTCAAAGCTAAATTTCGCTTTGACGCCTGTACAGCTTTTTAAACTGTGGCCACATAAAACATTGTTGAGTACCACTAAACACTTTTTCAGTTTTTCTATCTGTACATTTATAAATGTTACCATATACTTGAAGTTTTGTCAATACAAACTGTTGTTAAAACGTGCCAATTGTTTTTGTCTTACCCTGTATAATTACAGATTCCCTTTGCTCATCAGATTTTACAAAAATTATAGTTTGCTGTATTATGACAGAATTACCTTAAATTTTCCTTTTTTTAGTGGAATGTCTAATTAAATTTTCAACATTGCGCCTAGTCAGAAATCAAGAACTACTGTTGAGTCAGTGAGGGCTTACGCATTAATAACCAAACATGAACAAGTGATAACATGCTTGGCGAACAATACTTACGTGCGATGACGGAAGTTCATTGAAATATGTATAAGCTTCAAACGAATTTGGATTTCTCTGACATCAAACACTGAACTAATTACAGTAATATGTCCTTTACAGCCAAACCACATTCAAGTTTCTTGAAAATGAGACATAATCTTACAAGTTGCTTATCTACTTTGACGCCGTCTCGTTTATGTAAGAAACGATCTGCGGATATTCGCTGGTTATTCGACGTCATATTAGATTTAACAGTAAACAAGAGAAATAAATTAATCAGTAATTCAAATACGTCATTATACTAAACAATGCTACAATCCAGTTCGACATTTACCCAAAGAAATAAATTCGTCAAAAAATTAAACTAAGAAAAAACAAACACAGCCTACAATTAGCATTTCCTTTGTCTTTTGGAATCTCCCCGAAGCGGTTTTAACTCTGACGTTCGTCTGATGCCTTTAATGGAAGGTTTTAATAAAGTCTTTCACTGTAGTACTTTATAAAAAACTGTTAGGCTTTAATATGGTTTCCTTTTTGTTGGTCATACAATTTTTTAAATGAGTTTGCGTTGATTACTGCTTGACACCTTTTAACACCTGGTCATTTTAAATAATCACTTTTAAACTCCATAAACCAAAAAATATTTGCCTAAATGCATATCATTTGAGCTGAAATGAACACCATTAAATAAGCTAATAACATTCAGTACGAGGAAGGCTGAGAAGCAACTACCAACCTCCGCCATCCTCAACGTTTTCTTTTAAATGTTAAAGATGTGTATGTGGAAACGTTCTCATTAACGAGGATAAATTTAACTTTTTTACCGTCAGACTGGTAAAATCCAAATGGGTTAAGGGGTAACTCAAAATTAGAAAATGAGACTGTTGGGTTTTCAGATTCATAATTTAAAAATGAATGCTAAGATAACATAAAATATGTATAAAGACAAATTATAATCGGATCACCCAAACCAAAATGGTGCTCTAAACTTGTTGTAATACATTATACATTTATCTCTTCTTATAATATTAATTTGTAGGTATCAAACCCAAACTATGACAACTTTCTTTCATCATCCTGCTTTTTCATTTTCAGTTTCTCTTTAGTTAATACAGGTAATATAAGCATTATAATCAAGGGGTAAGATTTATGTTCTACATTTTAGGAAAGAAATTCGATCTGGCCATTTAAAAACAGTGTAAAGGTTTGCAACACGTAATATTAATCGTGACTGTGAGACAGGAAATGGTATATATAATACATATGGAACAATGTAGGAAATATAAAAGCTTAGCTCGTCCACCAAAAGACGTTTTATAGCTTATGAAAACAAAAAAAAGCAAAGTGGATTGTGACCAAGAAATGTAAGATTTACGAAGGGATAATGCACAGGGTTATACAACCTATGTATGAAATCTTGATGTTATATATTTTAAAAAATTGCACTGGCAATGAAAAAGGCCTCTTTAAGTTGTAACGAATATAATATTATCACCGATAAACACTAGTTTAGAAATGAATTATTGGGCACTACCCACCTCCAGCGTTTAGTCAGAAATTGCTGAAGACCTCCGTGTAGAAATCCTCTTGTCAAATTCCATTTCACAAACACATACAAAACACAGACGAATATAAACAAAGAAAGAAACATTAGTTTACCCATCGCTATAAATATCGTTCCGGTACGATGCTTTTTTGGGTTTTAGAATAAAGAAGGAAATAAGAGATTTGAAAGCTGTAGTCTTAGTCCTACTATCAATCTGTCTATAAAGGTCGCTGAATAAAGATATAAAGTTGTAACGGTTAAATAAATTAAGTCCGTAATGTAATTTTGTATAATTTAATGTAATGTAATGCAAGGCAATGTAAGCCCACACTATTAAGGACTTCAAAACGACAGTGACAACTCTTCAAGCTGTTATTTTGTCTATAAACTAAATATGTGTTTCTTAAGATAAATACCACTTTAAAACGCATCAAAGAGTAATATTTGTCAATGCACTACATAATATGAGAATAAAGAAAATACTGACTTTTTATATCGTGTAAAACGTTCAATATAACAATCAAGTAATTCACATAACAGTTGACATAAACAACAAGACGCCACGTAAAGCGGTAAACAAGGGGTCAATGGGATGACAAGCCTCGTGATCAAACATGAACTGGGCTCTTGTTTCAGAATCTGTTGATAAAACGATGTTTACATGATCATATCATCTGTTTTTATAGCTTTAGTTATAAATGAATTATTCCTTAAGTTGTACTAACACTAGTGTCTGCATGATAATCTATATGTTAACAAAACAAATTCAAGGGATTTGATAAATCCTTACTGTAAATTATTAATCCTTCTATTGTCTGTTTAAAGAATGCATTTTATCGATTTTATATAAATAATTAATTTTTAAGGCAAAAAATACATAATTTAATAATATAAATTAAATATTTCATAGTACTTTCATTCTTATGTTTTTTTAAACATATTTAACTTGTATATGTATTTATTAAACTACTTGTAGTTGTTGTGATAAGTAAACAAGCTTAATTAGATAGTTCAACAATTTTGTTTAAAACTCTTCTTTGCCTATGTGGAGTGAATGAAATCATATTTACGAATCTAATAGAAAATTTATAATTTCATATTTTGTTCAATTGTAAAAGTGATTTTAATTTTATTGGTTGTTTACAGCTCTTGAATAGTGTTTAGAACAAAACTGTTTGGTCTCTGAGATGAAGACTGTAGGTCTTATTGATTCGAGGAATAATAAACACATCTTAACTTTAAATAGTTTTCAGATTTGAGCACCTTAGTAATGACTAACCTTGGTAACAGGCTAAAGAGAATAAGTAGAAAAAATATATAAATTCTGTACGTTTTTTAATAATGGTCTGTCCCTTCAATAAAGGTAAGTTTAATATATGTTTGAGGCATTCCAGTGGAATATTTTATTTTATTAAAATAGAACAGGTACTGATATAATAACAACTCGCTTCGCTCGCTGGGGGCTTCGCCCCCAGGTCCCTGTCGTAGTACCTATGAAAAATTATAGTGTAATCGTTACTGTTATAGAGAATTCATTCTGGAAGAATCTCAGAACCGGAAACCAGATTGGGAATAAAAGTTATGGCAGGAGAAATCCAGAAAAATATTGAGGGTAAGCTAAGTATAACAAACTCAATACGTTAAAGGGAACAGTTGCATGAAGAAATAATATTCAAACAATTATCTTCAAAAGGAAATAGGACCAACAAATTCTGAAATTAAAACGAATCATGTGTATTACATACTTCATACTTCTGGTCTGGAATAGTTAATAGGAACAAAATTAAATACAGAGTTCCTCAAGAATCACAGGCCCCCAGGTCCCTGTCGTAGTACCTATGAAAAATTATAATGTAAAGCGTTACTGTTATAGAGAATTCATCCGATAAGATTTTGAAATAAAAATGTCGACAACGTAGTTTATGTAACTCTTAGATTTGTTTCAAAAGGTTTACTAATTAAAAATGGTGTTCAAATATTAATCAACATAAGGGTAACACAATAAAATGTCATGGCTACATAAACAGCATAAACTAAGTTAGCAAGTGGGCATCTCATCACCGTAAGGTTAAAAGTTGACCGAATCATCAAAAGTGTGGTTATAACAATGAGTTTTCTCACCAGCGAGAACCTAAAATTATATTTTTCGATGTTGAGGAATGAGTAACAGGCTTTTTAGTCAATGTAATCATGAGATCATGAAAAATATTTAATTAAGTTTAAAATTATAAATATTTAATATGAAAGACATTTATTGTGACTGGATTGTCACAAAACGCTGACACGCAAAAACCTGTGTAGATTTGTGTGTATACTCCATTACCGATTACACTGAAAATTTTAAATATCTAAATAATGCATGTCGGTAATGTAGATAATAGAAATAATAGATTTTTAAAACTTTTTAAAGGTTTAATAATTACAAATTGTGAGTTTTGGCAATTTTTCTGTGGGTTACACGCTACTAGTTAACCCCCAGAATGAGGGGGGGGGTTTGAATTTGGCATGATGAAATTTGTCATCATGCCAAATTTCACGTCTACAAGTGGTCTAGAATTCGTATATATTAGACTTTCGCCTGCATGGTCCCAAAACAACATGCAATATTATTAAACGCTTCTTTTATAGAGCTTTTTTGGGTTAAAATTTTCACTTCAAAAAATCAAAATTTTGTCTCCTTAAAACAGTGAGAACTTATAATAATACAAAGCGTTATATTTGATGTGCTAGTTCTTAAACGAAGTCTTCTTGACTGCGTTTAAGAAAGGAACGTAAATATGGAAATTAATTACATATTTATGGAATTGATTTATATGTGTGTAAGGTGCCAAATATTTAAGATGAAACATATAATTATAACTATTTCAAAGACTCGTTAAAAAAATAAGGTCAAGCAGTAACTTGATTACAGACTATATATCACAGTCGCAACACCGGGTGTAAGGGAACGACGTAGTGGCGTGGTTGGAGTCTATTTCATTAGCCTGTGATTTCAAGCTGTCGCGACACGAACCGCTCCGATGTCTTGTTGCTCCGATGTCCACTTAATAATAACTTAATCATACGTATTATCAATTATAGTTTTAAAAATGCCTACGTTATACTCCCATGCAATTGAGAAAACACGTGCAATAGATGACAATACGCAGCTATGAGAGTAATGAAAAAACCGGGGACTAAACACCCACACAATGATACGTTGAAAAGTCTCAAACGTTAATCCTTAATTGTATGTAGCAAATAGGGGCTGAATACGGCTAAAAAAGAATTGTAAAATGCACCAATTGACTACACCTACACATCGCAGGACTCTTGAGTGCAAATATACTATATTATAAAAACTTTATGGGATCGTATTGTTTTGATGGATTTATAGTATCTCTAATATGTTTTTTATTATTTTATTTTTATTCTGAACATCACAATTACATTTTGTTGTCTAGAATACTAATAATAGAATATATTTGTTAATCTTCTGTTTGCTTTGATACTTCTTGCACTATTAAAGTGTATATTATGGATTAACAAACCTTTAGTCGTAAATTTTGACTTTATAAACATTACGATATAAATAATATAAATTAACGGTATCGAGTCTTTGACTGCGGCCAAATATATTGATTATATTTATTTGTATAATTTTACAGCGGCACCGTAATGATCAGTCTGGTAGCTGAGTGTTCAAAGAAGCAGGAACTAATTGCATGTATATTCTAAAATTAATGGCACCACTACCCTAAGGTCCGCCCAGCACACTACTAGTACATTATCTTAATGAACACGGAAAGTTGAGTTGGTAAAATTTATAATTTATGTTTATCAGAGTTTTTAAAAATTTTTTAATAATATTTTAATAATTTCTCAGCATTGTATTATTAATTCATATTTAGGTCTAAAAAGTATTCATTTTGCAGCTTTAACGATTGAAGCATCGGAAACATATTTGTCAGCTTTGTGACACATTTTGAAACACATTATACTATTATCAGCCTGTGAAGTTTTAATTTAAAATTGTGCGTATTTAAAGCGAGAAGTAATGCAAGCGAAAGACGAGAGAGATCTGTTGTTTATTCTTGTTTTAATGCAAGTAAATTTGTATTTGTCAATATTATTTGTTGACATCCCAATTTATAAAGAAAATTCAGGAGCTTATTATTAGGTAACATGTATATCTATAAAGCAAAGCCAGGAACCAATCAAGGAATCTGATCTAATTTAGTTGGCACATTTGGTTATTGTAGAGATATAACACGCAACAGACTTAGATAGTGATGACCTTTCAAATTATACTTATACCAGACTGCAGCTATTAGCTACTCTAACATGACTGTAACAAACACGTGCCTAAGGTGAACGGCATTGAGCCACGAGATGGCGGGTTACTGACCCCTTCATAAATTCAAATTATCCTCTAACTTTGATATATCACTTTTTACGCCAATCACTGAAAACAGTCAAATTAGAAGCAAAAATAATATTTGCTATAAGTATAACTTATACCAAGTTTCAAATAAATAACTGTCTTAGCTCTAAATTATAGTTTGTTTAGTAAAATTATTAATGGAGGAGCGGAGTTAAAAAAGTATACACTTTATGTTCCATATTACGCATAGTATATTATGTTCACATTGACTAAATCTGCTCAAAATGATCATCTGGAATCTTTGCTCTGAGCACGCTGTACAAAGACTGCCCTATTCGGGCACTGATGATGGCATATTATCCCCCCCCCATCTTTCATACAGAATACTACTATGGGGAGGATGTACTAAAGTCAAATTCACAAGATTGTACAGACTCCAGAACAAGACAGTCCGGATAATCACAAAATTAAATCAAAGCGAGTCGTACAAGCCAGCATTCCAAAATGTACAGCTGTTGACACTTTTGTGCTTTAAAACATTCTGGAAACATCGATTTCCTGTATGCCTAAATGTGCTCTGACTCGGGGTCGAGATATACACATCTATAGCATCAGGGGCCGGGACAGCCTGTGAACCGGACAGTACACAACGGCAGTAAACGAACATCTAGAATCACACGCTGGTGTTCGAGTTGTCAACAGGTTGCCGGACTCAATTAAAAAAAGGCACTATCGCACTATAAAGTATTGAAGGCTGGACCGAAGTGGTTTTTATTGTCGAAGGCGTTTTATGATGTCCGAGAATATTTGGCACACTCTTCAAACCCGGGTGAAGAAGAGAACCCTTCCGGATTGGCGAGTGAATGGGAACCGAATAAGTGTGAAATGGTATGGTTAAAAGGCTGTGTGAATAAGACATTTCTTATATTTTATCATACAAAATTTAACCCTTGCAATACAAGTTACTATAATAGTATTTTGCAATTGAGTATTATTATTATTATTACTTCATCCGATAATGTTATACTTACTGACTGCTATGGCCACTGGTGCCCTAAATGGTACTTGGCCTCCCCAACAGACTACTTCCATACGTCTCTGCACCTTGCATCCTCCTTCCTTCTTCCCAGTCTCCTTAGGCCCTTTTCCCCTTGATCCCACCATCTCAGTTTTGGTCTACCAAGAGGTATTCTACCTTCTGGGTTGCTCTCTAGTATTCTCTTTGATAAGGAGCTGTATTTTTTCTTAAATATGTCCTGCCCACCTCATCCTTCTACTCAACAACAATATCTGAATATTTAAATAGTTCTCTCCATTCCCAATTGTGTTTTAATCTCCATCCGAAAATACGTAGTCGGTGTTCCTTCTTCGTAACCCCTGAATATTAATCTCAAAATTGCTATAATTTTTGTATCTTTCTAAAATGTATTCTTTAATAGTATTGCTGTATCAATAGCAAAAATGAAAATTCAATAACAAAATTACACTTAACTGATAATTACCAGTAGTTGGTGAAATTTGCCTTCTCTTTGAATTCACTCTTAAACCAGGTGATAATTTGTTTCAATCAAACAATTAAAGCAGCCACCTACTTATTTGGGTTAAATACGTTAGCAATATATGAAATTATAACTAGCTTAAATGTATATTGTTTATGATAGCATGATTAATTCCTATTAGAGGCTTATAGGTTATTAGAGGCGTTAAGGAGGCAGAGAATCTTAAATATTAAAGCGTAAATATAACAAAAATAGCCAGAAAGACCGTATCGTTGTTTAGCAGGAACAAATAGTAACAAGAATAAAGAATTTCAGAGGGTTAATAGGGAGTTAACTTATATAGACTTTTAGAAAGTTTCAAAACTTAAATTGAGTTTCTTCCGTAAACGTTAGCGACATATTGAATCGTCAACTTGCTAAATGCAATATATCAAACGCAATTTAAAACTTACAAAGTCTGGTTAGCTCAGTAGAAGGTTCAAAATTTGATTCCTTTTCTCCCAAAACCATGAGCTAAAAGTAAGTCAATAACAATTAAAATATGATTTCCTTAAAATACAGAATGAATGGTAAAATAAAATAATCAAAATTTTAAACTCCATAATGATAAAATAGGATCAAAAGTATCATTTATATTTGCGTATTGCATAAGAATATTGTATCCACCAATTTAAAATACGAAAACAAAATATCACCAAATATCGGTAATTACTTATGCAGATCGTTAAGAGGGCCTTATATATTATTGTAATGACATTTTATTATCTGGATTTAATGTATTTTATTGTATAGGGTTGTTTTGCATTTTCACTAGTCCTATAAAATTCCACTGTATACAGAGTGTAACAAAAATGGTGCACTGGCTATACATTTTCGGATTCTACACTAATAAATAAGCATAACATGTCGAGTAACATTTTTCGAAATTCCGCTCCGTTTAGCGTCAGTCGGTCTGTTTGTGTTTTTTACTAAATTTAGTATATCTTTTGAACCGATAGATGTACTGTTTTGAAACTTGGCATGATTCATACCTATACTGAATGTTGTTTTGGTATTGAATTTCATGTTTCTATCTTTTACTGTTTCAAAATGGCGGCCATTTTCGTTTTTCAAAGCTAAATATCTTAAAAACCTTAATAATTAGCAAAGAAAGTCGGAATCCAAAAAAATTGTTTTTTATCTCCAAAATAATGGTATAAAGATTTTGGTTATTGGATAGTAAATAACTGAAATAATGCAGTTTTTATGAGTAACATAATGTTTATTTTGTGTAAATATTTACCATGAATCTACTAACGCAATTAAAAATCTAAAATTATTGTAATCTTATTAAATTTACAAAATTATAGGAAAAACTAGTTTAATTTACAATTTGTAATGGTACCTGGATCGTCAACATTGGCCAAAAATTGACTGAATAACATTAATTTCCAATCTTGGTTTCCATAGTGATTTTTAGCTTAGTTTAGCGAAAGTAGTAATCAGATGTTCTGTTAATAATTAAAACATATGATCCTTTTTCTGTCATCATGAGCCAACAGTTGAAGCAATAAGCTGTTACATGGTGAATTATTAGTGAATTTCCTTTGGAAAGTGAACTATTAGCATGACCCGCACGGTGAAACTTAAGCCCGGGACCACCATAGAAGTTCCTAACGTGACCCCCTGAATACGTTTTGGGGGGTCGTTCAAAATTGTATATATATATATATATATATATATATATATATATATATATATATATATATATATATATATATATATATATATAGACATATATATGTGTTTGCACTCTAGCGGTCGCATTCTTTGTCCGATTTACTTCAAATTTGGTAGGAAAGTTCCTTTCTGTAATCAGTTGAACAAGTTCGTTGGGCAAAACAATTGGAAAACTCTAAACCCCTTTAATTGGAGATTAATCTTTCAAATTTTGGGTTTTTGGGCCCAAAAAGGGTCAGAAAAGCCCCAGATGTAAAATAAATGCATGGAGAAAAATGGGAATTAGTGGGGCGAAAGTTTTAAGCCCCCTCTCGGCATTCTAGCATAAATATTTACCGAGTTATTAAAGAAAATGTGTATCGACTAAACACAGTACGTTGTCTTATGGGGGTTTTACACTAGAAAACCCTGTATTCCTTTGTTAGAGTACTTTTATCATCCCCAGAAACCTCACGCCTATTTTCAAGCCTTTCTGGACCTCCTCCTAAGCTTGTAATGCGCAAAATTGTATTCCCAGCTTTGCAAGTAAATGAAACCAGGAGTATCACAACAGCCAAAAAATCAATGTTTTCAGATTTCAATAAAAATTGGACAAATGTATGATTTACACTTATTTTGAGTCTTACAAGTTTTTATGTGGAAATTCACTTCCCTCAAGTCAGCGTGCTGCGTGCGAACTCGTTGTGTTTCTTTCGGTTGTGCAATACAAGGTCAGTAGTGGGGGTTTGCGGGTGCTGGCTCACTTGATTTATGGCTTCCGGTCACGTGACCGGAAGCGCTGAGTGATAAAATACGTTATCTGAGGCTGAGCCAGTGACGTAGGCGGTTTTGTGACGAAATGAGTTAAAGTTCAAAGTTCAAGGTTACGGGGAGGTAATTTTAAAAAAGTACTACCTCGCACGCGTAAAATCCGATTGTGATTCGATAGTTTTAATTCGATAAAATATCGAATGAAAATTATCGAATGAAGCAATCGAATGATACGAGTGCGAGGTAGAACAATTACAAATATTACTTTATTTTATTTACAATAATTCATATTACAAATATTACTTTATTTACAATAATTCATGTTTACAATAGTTCCCCGTTGTTGGTTGTCATCGATGTTGTTGATCCGGACGAGTTGCGGCCATCACTTTGTTTTCTGAAGAAAGACGGTAGATACTTCGATCCCTGCGCAGAGTCCATGTTGTTTTTTGATGCGTAAAGTTTCAAAGATAAATCGTAACCGGACGCAATGAGAAGTCTTAACTCTTCATTAAAAACCTCGAGGTCTTGGAAAGTCGCCAGATGAATAGAGTCATAATGAATACACCTAATTTTAATGGACATTTTAATACAATGTTTTACGTTTGTGAAGAGCACTCGATGTTCACCAGTCGAGAGCCGGAGGTGTACTGACTATTCGCTAGCTAGCGTTCTGGTATCAAACAAAATGGTGGGGGTAAAAGTGTGGTGGGGCGGAGAAGATGGCGGACAGCAGATGGCAGGCGGCAGGTGGCAGCTGGTTGCTACTACATTCGCCGCCACAGTAATGCAATCCTTCGGCGTAATTCTTGTAGTTTATCTTGTCGGTTCATTTGATACGTTTTACATCTACATATGCAATAGCTGAAACACTTGCACTTACGACAAGCTTTCCCGTCAACTTGATCGCCTGGTATTTTAAAACATTGTAACTCGCAACAATATGTCTTCAAATTGTTATCGAAAAATAGATTTTTCATAGGTGACACCGACATGTTAGCTGCAGCGTGTGTTAGACAAGACTGAGACTAACTTCACTGCTCCCTCTCTTTTATACCTCTTCATAAGTTAACCCTGAATGAAAGTTCAAGGTCATCCATTTGAATTTTTAAAAAAAAGCAACACAGCAGTATATAAAATAATATACTGCTGTGTTGCTGTTTTTATTTTTTTTTATATTTTCTTTATTAAACAAACATCTTACAATACAATAAGCTTAAGTCTAACATTGATGCCTAGAAATACAAACAGAAAAATACAAACAAAGACATTATGTACAAGGATGCGTGATGTGCAGAGTGAGTTCCGTCGAGTTGTTGCCGCTTACACCGTGTGATACCAAATACAACGTCCCCGGTTGAATATCTCGCAAATCTTCATTTTGTAGCAGTTGAACAAATCGTTTTGGAAGAAATACTTGAAACTTCGGCTCATCTCCTGGAGTGAAAGGTCCTTCGCTCAATGAAACTAGAATTGCTTCTCCATGTGTGGTTTCCACTTTCTTGATGTTATGAATAATGTAGTGTTTTTGTTCTTTTAGTTCTGAACACTTTTTAGTTAGCAGAAGGTCGGATTTTGAATGAGTGTTGAATTGATCAACCAGTGTTTGTAGAAACTGTTGTGATGTCATCTTCGTCAGTGGTGGTTGTGGTGTTGCCTCTTCGGAGTCTCGAATAATACTCGTGCTGGAGCGGTGCTGCCTCCTCGTATTTATAGGCCCCACTACCCCCACCACATTTCTGTTCTCCGCTACCCCCACCACATTCCTGCGTTTGTTTCAAATAAGCAGCCAAACGATATGCGTTGTACAATGCACAGTTTGTTTGACCGTGTTTAAGATCTTTTGCAGCGACACAAATATTACCGAGATTAATGTTAAAGTCCTTACTGATAGTTATATCGAAAACATCACCGTGCGTGTACTTTTGTATCCAGTTCTTTTTTTCTAATCCTCTTGTGTATATATGTGAATATTGTTTGCAAAAGTTAAACATAATACTGTGCAGATTACTGTAGCTTATAAATCCTTCATACCAATGTATGTGATGAAAGTAGTTTGTTATCCATTTGTTTGTACTTTTCGCTTTGGTGTTAAGTTTGTTAAAAGAAAAAGGAGCTTCAAACGTGAATGGGTAGGCTACAAATGTAAGCAAGTCTAAAATTACTAATTCCTTGATAATAAACCTATCATCATTATTTCGAAATGCTTGAAATTCTATTACACAAGGCTTTACACTCACTTCTTCATCCCCTCCGCTCATCATGGCACCTAGCGATCAACTATACTGTTTTCCACACCACGGTAGGTTAAATACCAGGCCGTACAGTTGCAGGCGCGTTGGTGTATATTTAACGTGGGCACCGTCCCCAATAGGCCTACCCCACGTGTGTTCTTCTTTACAAAGTCAAACTTTAGTCTTTTTTAACTTCTTCTTCTTCTTGTGTTTCGTTTTCTTCTTCTTCTTGTTTCTCCGTTTCTTCTTCCTGTGTTGTTTCTTCTGTAGCTTCTGTAGCGATTTCTACAAGTGGTTCAAAATCCTTTAACTTTCTCCACATGCAAACTTCATCAGGTATTCTATTAAAAATAGATGTATCCACAGGTCCGTACACGATGGTGCTATCAGGTTGTTTTTCCAAAGTATCGACCAAATATTCTTTAATAATAGCGCTTGCAAATACCAACTGTCTCATGTACCTTGTAATAGGTTCTGTTGCGTAGTTTAAAACGTAGAATTCTTCACGTGACAGTAGAATCTTATTTTCATGTTGAGTCAAGTCTCTAATTCGCACTTGTAGTTGTCCACGATGTTTAACAATATCGATTTCATTGTCACAATCCAAAAGTCGAATATGTGTTTTCCTTCCACACAAACTGTTAGTTAAATAACATTCTATTAAATGTACATGTTTCAAAAATGACTCCCAAGCATTTTGCGAAAATAAAACCTTTTTTGTTCCATGGTGTAGTATTACTGTAGGGGAATAATCCAATGATTTCATCAATCCAACTGATACACTTTTACTGATGCATGCTGAGATGGGGTAAAAGATTCGCAGAAAAACTTCAGTTAAAATGTGAGGAGGAATATTCTCTTCAACTTTCTTCTTCCTCTTTGGTACTACCTTTGATGGGTCTGCATTAATTTCCTCCTCTCTATCTCTTTTACCAAACTTTAAAAATGCAGTTATTTCCTTGATGATTTCTGTTTCACTAGTATTATCACGTTCCAATAACGGTGCTACCTCTGCATCACCTTGTACAACAGATGGAGAACTCATTTTGTAGAAGATGTTACCCATGCGACGATAGACGATCAACTGAAGACCTGCATTGTTGCTCCGCTATTTATAGGTTAGCGACAGTGGCGGTGCCGGTGGTGGTACAACGTTTTACAATACTGTCTTTACAATACCGGTCAACGGTGTGTATGTAACAATTTTATCGTGCAAAATTAAACAATACGCAGATGTATTTGCAGGTACGTTTTCTTGAAATTCCATTTCTATTTTTATATCAACACTAGACGATTTTACAGATTCATTTTGTTTGGAACAATCAATTACAACAATCGGAGCTTTCGATTCAAACTGTACGGGAGATAGTAGAGGTGTATTTGTTTTGCCGTAATATGAATTTTGGAACCTAGCGTACATGTCGTATAAAACACTGTATCTTTTTTTATCAAAAGAAATATTAAAGTTGTCGTAGGGAAAGAATTGTGAATTCAGGAACACTTTACAGTTTGTTAATTTACAATGGTCAAATTCACCAGCATTTTCAGTTATTATACTTTTCTTCTTCGTTTGTAATCCAAATATTACATATCTCGCTTTTTCCAAATGAGTAGAAGTTTTTACAGTCCATGTATGCCGTTGTGTTGTAGGTAAAACGGGGTATTCATGAAACTCCCAGCTTCTGAATGGCATTACAATGTCTCTATCTGATTTTAACTTTCTTAATAATGTAATCCTGTGTTCATCATTTAGTCGCACATGTGGTACTCTCCAAACAATCTTGTCTAATGTTAATTTCCAGTCTAAATTGGCATCAGTTGTTCCAGCAGCTGCTTTAATAATATCATTATCGTTTGATGATCTTAATAAAACTAGTTCTTGTTTTACATTTATTATTATTCTTCTGTAGTCTTCAGCAAATCCTAGGAGTAATCTTAAAGGTACGTAGAAATCAAAGTTTCCCGAAGAGTCAGGAGCGAATGTACTTTTGTCTGGTGCAACCCATCCTGCAACAGCTAACAGATTCTTCTCATTTGGTGTTAAAGACGCTAATCCTTTCAATGTACTGGAAATTCCAACCTTTTTTGTTGAATCGACTGTAACTCCCGAAATTTCATATCTAATCTCGTCAAACAAAAATGCCATAGGATTATTTATGAACGGAACAGTGGTTCCAGCAGTACCATCAGTTTTTGTTACTTTTCCTTCAATATATAAATAACTTTCGCATGGAAGAGTATAAATGTCTTGTTGTTGTATAGGAATCCTAATTTCATCGTTATTGTTTAATTTGGACGAAGCGTAAGGGTTGTGCGTGTGATATTCCTTTTCCCATAAGGTCTCGTCGAATGTTGGACCCTGCGCTATATCCAGTATATCCATTGTTAATGACCTTTAATCCAATTTCTTCTAGAAAACGAATGTTGTCACTTGTTAATCCTTCTACAGCTGATGAGCTACTGACCTCTTTGCTGGATGGCTCTCTCTTTTTAAATGATAACCCCATTGTCTAAGCGGATGATTTTATATGTATTCTTACAGTAATAGCTTCTCCTCTAAAGTCAATAAGGTTTCCGTCTTGATCCACTATGTTCAGCACGATGTCTGAAATGAAACTGGTGTTTAACGGTAGGTACACAAGGTTTTGAGGCTTTTCTACTATCTTGAAACCTGGTGCAACTGATGGGTAGAATGTGTGTAATATATGACGATTTTCTCCATCTCTGTAGGATCCTTGTATAATGTTACATGTAATGTCTATGCTATTAACTTTGATGATCGTCACAGTTTTATTCCCAGAATGAGTTTTATTAGGTTCTAAAACTTTTGTTTCCTTAGAAAACCCCAATAAACTACCAATTGAATGTTCTTGACTAAAATCAATATAATACTTAGACGTAATTTCGGCTTTCATTGTATTGTTATTGCCTTTTATCGTTATATTTTCTTTTCCCATATGTTTTTGTATAACTTCATTTATATTATCAATTTCATAAGCTCCTGTTGGTAAACTGAATTCTTCCAAAGCTGAATACTTTCCTTTATCATCTTTTGTCTTGTAATAATGTATTTTGTTATTAATTCCTTCACTAACGTTTGGAATAGAGTTATATGTTGTTAAATCCAATAATGCGGCTTCCCATAGTCTTCCTTTTTGCAAACGTAGCGCTGGAAACAGAATACTGCGCAAAGTACATGAGTTACCGGTTAATGACACTGTATACGAAGACATCTTAAAGTTGACTAACACTTTTAGCTAAAAAGTCTAAACATAAATGACCGCAAATGGATGTATCATCAGGTTGTTTTCTTGTATGATTGTAAAAAACGTTTTCTGCCGCACGAAAGTATTGTTGAAGTTCTTTCGGTGGTGGAAGGTCTCCAAAACTGTCGAAATAATAAATGGTTTTACCAAGTTTCTTGTAACACACCCAATGAGTGCCTAATCCTTCACTATTATCCAAATTTACAATACCAGTCTCATTTTTCCACATTTTAACCGGTAATTCATCTTTCATAAATACTCCTCTAAAAAATGGGATTTTCAAACAAGAAGCATATGTAATCAGTTCTTCATTGGTCAATTCTTTGTTTTTAATTATTAATTGCTCTTTCTTATTTAATACACACGATACGGCCTTAGGTATAATCCTCCTCCCTTTTTTATCATTGACCATATTGTTGGTTTCTTTTTAGCTTTACCACTGGTAGATCGACGTTTTCTTCTGATATTACCTCCTTGTTTCTTAGCGGTTTTTTTCCCACGCCTTCTTCTCTTTCCTCCTCCAAACGTAGTTTTTGCTTTCATTGCTGCTGTTACTGCTAAAGACGCTGCTTTTTCACCAATACCTGCGTCACTAGATTTTACTCTTTGCCAAGCTTTCTCAGCAAGTGCTTTATCCGCTATTGATCTATTTTTAGTATCACCAAATTTGGAATACGCTATATCGTGCTGTTTACAAGCCTGATCGAGCTTATTTATTCCAGGATCTCCTCTAGCAAGTCGTTTCTTTAATTTGGTTCCAGGACCACAATATTGATATCCTCCAGGTAAATGTAATTCCACAGGTAATAAATCAATCGCCTTGTTAACTATAGCTCCAACCGGTTTACTCAATAGATAAAATGCTGTTGATGCTATTCCCCTTCCTCTCCGTAATCTCTCTCGATTATGACTGATGCGTTTAACCCTCGACATGACTATTTATAGCAAAACCTACAATCAGTAGGTGCACTCTATAAATATTTCACAATGAATGTAATATCAGTTTTGGTTTCTTGTATTATATACTGTTTAAAATCCATTTATTATATAGAAATGGATTTATTAATTAAATGTATACATATTAAATAAAAGTAGTAAAAATGGAAATAAGGTGTAAATGAAGATGTTCCAGATGTTTCTCCGCTGGTGATGGTATCGTTGTCTTCGGTAAAATGAATAAACTTTAAATAGTTGTCATGTTCCCTTAGAAACTTGTCGCTTAATCGTTGGTAATTGAATAACACATCCCAGTCTAGTTTATCTTTAAAATTGTCAATGTAATTCTCAGAGAGATTTTGATATTTACTTATTACTTCCCAACAGTTATTAAAATTTGATGTCATCTCTACGAGGAAGTCTTCTGAAAACTGTTGTCTTTGTAAAATATGGATCCAGTTAACTCTGTGAAAATAAATTCTTAACATAGTCATTGTAAAGAGGTAGTGTATGGAAAGTTGTTCCCAATCCATATATCTATCAAACCGTTGAACAAAACCATCTGTCAACACTCCTTGGGGAAATCTCGGCTCTTGAGATATTATTGTCCACGCAGTAATATTGGATTCCATCATCCTCTCTGTATCATCTCTCGAATATGACTGATGCTTTGTCCCTTATCATGGGTATTTTAAATTCTTTTTTCTCTTATGTAATCTTCATTGTTTTCTGTTGGTTCATTAATCACATTCACTTTATCATCCTTTCCTAATGTCTTGACTTTAGAAGGCTCAGACGGTTTATCTCGTTGATTAGGTTTCTCTGGATTGTGTATATTTTTCCAGTCTAAATAATTGTAGCTGTCAACATCTGAAGCTGCAGCTCTTCCTGAAGCCCGATGGATATAATGAAATAGAGCTGCACCAAACCTTTCCAAATGTTTTTCATATTCCGTAGTCCATTTCTTGTGTACAATATCAAACATTTTCTTATTTACAGCGTCTCCATCCTGCTCACAATCACCTACATTTGATAATTTTAATTTTTTTACATCATAGCTTGTGTCAGTTTCATTCCTTTGGTAAATCGTTAACAATTTTAGAGTAGCTAAATTTACTGCTTCGCCATCATAAACGGGATGTTGTATATTACATAACCTTTTACCGGAAAACCCCCAATGATCTTCGTGTACAGTTGGGGTTCTTTTATCCATGTATTGTACCGTAACCGCATCAGAAGACAAAAGCGGATCACCAACATTTTGAATTACTTTTCCTTCAAAATTATAATTACCATCAGGTGTTAATGGAAACCCAGCTCTTTTTTCACTATATCCAGATTTTACTCCAAACTCGGAATACCGTCCGAACTTGTCCACACTCATGATGTAACTGAATCGCTATCGTTTAGGTTCTTACTATATATATATATATATATATATATATATATATATATATATATACGTCTACTGAACAATTATTTCTCGTTTTCGCAGTTCATCAACCAAAGCTACCCATTCGTTTTCTAAACCAGTGTGCCCGGCTTCCATAGCTTCATGTAATAACCTCATTCGATCAACTAACTTATTTATATCGTTGTAATATATTATATTGGTTTTATACAAATTTTTTAATAATCCCCTTCCAGATGTAGTAGGATCAGTTGTTTTTCTTTTTTTATGCAAAACATTTAATTCAGCAGAAGATAAAGCTCTTCTTTTAATTGAAGCTTTATTTGATTTCGAGGGGAAAAGACTAGATATAATGTTTGTGTATTTTATTGACCTGTTTCTATGAATAGGTTTTTCTTTGGAATATTTTTTTCTATGTGCATTTGTATACTCTAGTATATTTTTAAACAATTGTAAATCCTTTTTAGTATATTTACCAGGATTATTTTTAAAGATGAGTTCAAACAAACCTGTTGTACCTTTATATTTCTTATCACCAATAACTATATCATCATTTTCGTTTATATCTAACTTTCTATCTCCAATCATTAATCCTTTATCCTCTATTCTAGCTCCATATGTATGATAATTTCGATTAGCATGTGTGCCATGTAACATTTTTAATGTATATTTTCTTCCAAGTGTTCCTTTAAACATAATATCTGTGCCTAATTTGCTTAAGTTGGATGGGTTGATATCCTCTTCTTCTGCTCTTGTATCTTCCGCACTTGTATCTTCTGTACTTGTATCTCCTGCAATGTTCTTTTCCCTTAAATCTCCTATATCTCCACTTTCTTCATACTCGTCGCTTTCTTCAGATGTTTGTAACTGGTCAAAACTTTCATCATTCTGAAATTCTTCTTCATATTTGGAAATTGGTAGCATTTTGTCTCCTTCGAAGCGAATTGAAGGTTTTTCCATATTTTGTGCTAATCGCTTTAAAGGTTCAGTAACAGGTTTGAATGTTGTTTCTAAAAATTGCTCTCTTTCATTTATACCTGATTTTAAAGCTCGGTTTTTTTGTCTAATAGAATCACTAAGTGATTTTATTTCTTTTAGTAGCTTTTCCTGGTTAACCATCTTCACACCTTGACGACTTGTATAGTAATACTGCTAATCAGTGTAGTAAAACAAATTTATCAAAACCTATTCTATAACGGCCGTCTTTTATAGCTTGATCTTTCATAATAACCAGAAATCCATACTTTTCCGCCCATGCTTTTCCGCAAAGCTCTTTAAACTTTTCAAATGCCATATCAGCATTCACATGATCGTTATATATATGTTTTAGGTTAGTATCATCTTGTTTAAATACAATTAAAACATTTGCATTATCTCTGATAAGTTGTTTCGGGATTTTGCTATAAGTTTGTCCTATATATATGCTATCGATGTTATTATGTCTTCCCATGGCAAAGTAGTTTCTAATAGTATCCTGATTTTCACAAGATACATCGTCAAATATAAATACAGAATACGGTATCGCTTCGTTTGGTTGTATAATGCTATCACTAGCGTTAAATTTGTAAAAATTAACATCGGGCACATCAGATAGGATTTTATCTAGCAATTGATACTTTGGTTGTTGTAGGGACTTTGAAAAAATATATAGGTTATTAAACCTTAATCCCTGCGGATTAGTGATCAAATTAAAGACAACATTGGTTTTTCCACAGTTTGAGGGTCCACTTACTATACATCGAACAGTGTTTGGAAGTAAACTACCGTGTTTACCATTGTTGATTTTAACGTTATCCACAGTTAAATCATCTATGTTATTAATATTGAATCGATCTTTATGGTGAATAATCTCCATCCTGCTCAAAGGTTAACGATGAAATGAGTTGCTTGCATTAAATCAAATCTTTTATAGGTATCCATGAATCCTCAGTTTTGTTAAACCCTAACCACCGCACTTTAACTGCGTCCTTTTTTCTTTGTAACACTTTTTCAACAAGATATACATCACCTACTGTTGACTTTAACATTTCATGTCCATAAAATGCACCTTGCAACAAATCTCCTTTGTTATCTTTTAAGATATACGTTTCAGGTACAGTCGGTTGCACTTTATACACTGTAAAAACTTCATTCGTCCAATTGGGAAGGTATTTCTTGGTAAACACTCCCTTATATTTACTAATCCGTACTTTATCACTTACATTAAATTTTCTTGGCTGCATTTTTTCTACTTTTGGCTTTGTATTTTTCTTTATGCGTTTTAATACATCTTTTGCATTTCTTCTATTTACTTTGTTAGGTTTCATACCAATAGTTCTATGAAACCTGTTATTATATTCATTTATTAATTGTGGTAAAACATCATACCATACGTAAGAACCTCTTTTTGAAAATTGTTTATATAGTGCTCCTTTTAAGGTTCTATTGAATCTTTCTACAATAGCTGCTTTTTTCTCTGAATTTGTAGAATAATGATTTATTTTATATTTATTCATTAACTGTGCAAAGTTTGTATTAAAGTATTCTGTTCCATCATCAGTTTGTAAATGTTTAATTTTGTTTTTATCTCTTTTTATGGCTATTTCCATGGCTTCTGTTACGCTTTTACCAGTCTTGTCCTTTAGAGGTAAAGCGTCTGCAACTTTTGTAAAACAATTAATAATAGTGAGTATATATTTAAATCCTTTGTTTATTCTGCTATGCGGTCGCATTTCAATTAAATCCGCTTGATATAGATCATTTATCCCTTTTATAACAGTATTTCTTCTTGGAAACTTTATTCTTGCAGGTTTGTGTAGTTCATTAATAATCTTCTCCTTCAGGTCTGACATGATGGTTTCACGAAGGCAGCTGATATGGTATTAAATATTCTTTGGTATAAATCTCCTTATATATATATATATATACACACATATAGTTCAAGGTCATTCAAACCTTGTGTAAAAAAGGATAAAGGATCTAGGACGATGAAAAGGTTACTCGTCAATAGGGTTGAGGGAGTAGTGGCCGAATGGTAAAGTGTGGATGTTGTCTGGAAGAATGTGTCGTTTATCGTCATTGGAAGAAAGTGCTTTTTTAACTTCTGTTAGGCTGTATATCTGATGGTTAAAACTTCTAATTGTATTGAATTTAGCTGTAATGACTTTATCTTCAAATAAACATTGCTTGTATTGATCAAAAATAACTTTCTTTTCTAAATATAATTTCTTTACACCTTTAGCTTTTTTAATATAGCTATTCTTCTCGTCTTCTTTTTCATCATATAGTTTCAAAGAATACAGTTTTGACATAAGTGCAACAATCTCTTCAAGTAGAACTCCATTTGCTTCATCTTTAAATTTGCCCAGTACTTTTTTGTTTTTGTCTTGATCGTAGTTAGGATGGGTTTTTGGGTAGTCAGAAAAATCGAATTCATTTTTGTGAACAAATGTACGAAGATCTTGATACATATCATTTGTAATAATCCAATACACAAAAGCGTCTGTATCCATGTAGCTAATGCCGATGTTCTCTCTTCCATAGAAGGCAACCATTTTGTTATAATGAAAATCGTACATGTGTGTTTTTGAGATGTCCAAGATTGACATGCCTATATATAAAGGACGATCCATCTTCACACTCGTCTTCTTCATAGACACTGCTACAAGTCTTTCATTAATAATTATAGATGATCCAAAGTTTGGCTGCTGTACGAGTTTCTGTAGCTTTTTTGCGTCAGTAACAAGTTTAACATTTTTGTGTCTTCTTTTGTTTTCCAATGTTTTTCCAAATATCGCATTATTCATTAATTT
This sequence comes from Allygus modestus, assembly GCA_963675035.1. Lineage (NCBI taxonomy): Eukaryota > Metazoa > Arthropoda > Insecta > Hemiptera > Cicadellidae > Allygus > Allygus modestus. The sequence continues at coordinate 144,777,734 of OY776111.1, forward strand.
AAAAAAGTCTTTTTGAAATTCTGATGTAGCGGCTGCTCTTCTGGTGGTGTTTGAATCAATGTAAGGTTTTAACCAACATGACTGAGAAAATTCCAAAACTCTATTAATTTTTGTAATACGTAGTCCTAATTCGATGGCTTGTTGGACTACCCAAAAGTGAGCCACGTAGCGTTGTTTATTATTTAGAGTCATCATTAATTTAGGGTGTTTTCCAGTTGGAGAAACTTCTGTTTTAGCGAGGAGTGGGAGGTCGTAATGGAGATCGTGTAAATGCTCCGGGTATTCAAAATCGCAATCTAAAATATATCCAGTGTCACCATGTTTTGGAATTTGTGAAATATCGTCAATAGAGTCGGGGTTAATCCATTTGAAATTATCATATGGAAGTGGGTTTGACATAGCCCATCCGTATAAGTTGTTTGCATCGAAATATCCCAAATAGGTTGTTGGTTTAGTTTCGTCGTAATTAGGAAGGTATTTGTTGTTGGCTTTAACATGCCTGGTAACACTTTGAACCAATCCACCTCTTACACCTGCTTCAATCATTAAAACCATGTCAATATCTGTTAAAAGTTGGAGTTTGCATTTTGTTTCTTTTAACATGGCTTGCCAAGCTAATCCTGGAGAAGTATACGAATGTAAAGGGTCCAATCCATATGCGACAAAACAGGTGTTTCGAAATTCTTCAATCACATCACAAAGAAGGGTCACATCTAGTTTGACATAAAAGTCTGAGTAATCCCCTAAGGTCTCCATATTCATCTCGTTCCATACTCGAAGTGCATGTTGATAATCTTCAGGTTTTATTTCTTCATCATTAAGTTTGTTTTTGAATTTATCTGGTGTAGGAAGTGATGTTTCATCAAATCTATGCAGTCCGTCAATGTAATCATAGGGGAAGACTCCTTTTCGAAGAGCTAAATCCATTTTATCATTAGGCACAATTTTGCTTGTTTCAATCAAATCTTGTCTTCTTAAATTTTTAGTTAATTTTGCAAGGCTAAAAGGCATAAATCTGAATGAATCAACAAATCTTAGTTTTATTTTACCAACTTTTTTAGAGAAGCTTATAAATTTTTCCATGGTTGTTGCCAATACATCTATTTCTCCATTATCTCTGCCCAATTCTGGGATTATAAAGTGGGAGTCGTATCCACTAAGATTATGTAAAACAACGGGGATAAAGTTTGGAAGTTTGTAGTTTAGATTGCAAGAGTTACAGGCTGCACCTCTGTAAGCTCCTGTTAGATGGTCATGGTCTCGCACTTTACTGTTGGTCAGTGTAAAAGTGTTAATACACAAATAACATGTTGTTGCTGAGTCGTGTCGTTGAATTTCATTTTCATTCATAGGAATCATCGGTACCACATTTCTGTACATTTCTTCAACTTTCGCAGCTATGGTATATAAGTCATCGACGAAGTTTCGAGCTGCTTCTTCACCGCGATATATCTTCGGTGTTGTGGTTAATTCATATCTTCGCAAATGTTCTTCAGACAGTGTTGATTTTATCATCAAACAGTAGCTGTTTGGTGTGTGCTGCTGGTATTTGCTTCTTCTTGTTACGTTTTCTTCTTGATGTTCGAGCGGAAGTAAAGACGCCTCAAAATCAGCATACACAACAACAGGTAAACGATATTGTTGTATTACTTTATCAAATTGTATCTGTGCTCTGCTAGGATGCGGCAATTTAATTCTTACTTCATAGTTTCCATTACATAGCCGTTGGTGTTCTACTAGCCAATCTGACCCTCCCCTTCTTAGTTCTTTGTTCACGTGACAAAAACATCTTTTGCAAATTGTCATCTTTCTTTTATGCTTAGATAATTGATTAGAAACAAGACTTTCAAATTTTTTGATATACACAAAGTGTGAAATATCACCTTTAGTAATTAATAACAAATCGGTATGATCTCTGCGCTCATTTGGTGTTATACGCAAGGGGTACACATTGTTTGACGAATCCAATCCGAATAGGTTGACAGAAGCTGAAGGATTTTGTTTTTCAAATTTCAAAACGTCTGTTATAGCAACAGGGTAAGTCATCCTTTGAAAATTATATCTATGTTGTACTTCTTCATATTTGTGACTTGGTCTTATCGGATTGTCTGTTACATATTTGACCAACATAGCATATTTAAAACATTCAGTATCTTGATTTTGCACATTGATGCAGGATTTGGTATCACTAATCTTTTTTGGTAAAGGGATATAGCTACTGCCACGAATTCCATAACCGTGTTTGTGTACTCTTAAGTCTAGCCCTGTGATGCTTAACAAACTCCATCCAGATCCTCTTCCTTCGTGTTCTTGTATTTTTGTCATTAGCTCTTCGAAACATTCAGATACGATTGAATCAATATCTGAGGAAAACATAATAGTTCGGTTTTTTGTTAAGAAACCTCTCGGTGAGGTTTCATTTTGAATGTTTGTAAATAAAGCATCCAGTAATAGTCCAAATTTAATAAAATTTAATCTTTTTAATTCATTTTTCAGAGTTTTGCTAACCAATCCTTTTGCGTTGTTTAAAAATTCTTCAAGTTTCAATTTTGTATTGTCAATTTTAAAGTGGGTTACAACATTACCCGGAAGTGCTCGGGCGTGTAGTTCCACATTTACTGATGGTCCAGGCGCATAATGAATGACACTTGGTCTTGAAACTTCTTTTTCTTCATTTTCTTCTTTTTTTTCGTTGTGTTTTTCTTCATTTTGTTCTTCTTGATGTTTTGCTAATTGTTGGTTGATTGAATCTAATTCTTCTTCATTTGGTTCTTCAGTATTTGTATTGGTGTTATGTTTCAATTCTTTATGAATGGTTAAAAGCCATTCATCTCTGAAAGAAGCTTTACAAATATCGCAGCGATTCATAATGTAGGCGTGCTCTTCACAAGGGTCAACGCAATAATGAAAAAACACTGCAAATGCACCTCTATTTATACCCTAGAAAAAGTGGTGGGGGTACGTTTTAGGTTAAGTTTAAGTTTGTAGCTGGAGGCTACAAAATTCTGTATTTGGGTCAAGGACATTGAGCATATTTGCCAAAACGGGGAATAGAGCAGTAAATGATTTCATTTTAAACCACAAACTGATCTATTCCCCGCTCTGTATTTAACTAAGACAATTTTCTCCAACAAAAACATTTGATAAATTTTAAACTCGGATGTGAAGTTGGATTGTACACATTGCATCTTGATCAACTAAAAATTTCATAAAACAATAGGGATCTTCAGTTGTAGATTCATCTTTAACATATTCAATAGTCAACATTGCCGAACGAAGATCTTGTGGAATTACGTCGACTTTTATGAGTCGCCTTTCGAGTTCAAACCGTTTTGTTATTGATGTAAGTTTTATCACATCATCGATATCGATGAGGGGAAAGCTGTAGCAAACGGAGTTTCCTGGTGGGTTCATCATGCCTATATGATAAATATACACTGTTGCATCGTCTTTAAATAGACGTTCCCCCACCATTAAATGTATAAGTTACCCCACTTTTTTAATCATGTAAATGGGTCAAGGTTATACAACGATATTATCAAAACGGGGAATAGAGCAGTAAGTGATTCTCACTATAACCACAAACTGATCTATTCCCCGCTTTGTATTTAAAGTAAACTATTTGAAGACAACAAAAACTTATTCAGATTCTTCCGATGATAATGATGATGATGAGCTCGTATCACTAAATAAGCGACGACGAACACAAAAGTTCCCTGTGACTGGATCTAGAACTACATCATCGATATTAATACTGCTTGGAGGGGTTTCACTATCAACAAGGTCCATTTCCTCCAAGCAAAGCAACTGATGATAAAATTCCGGTTCATTATTATCGACATCGTCGTCGTCAGTCAACAGCTCCATCTCTCCAAGATATGGTTCACTGCTAGCAAACTCACTCAGTAGTTCAAGATCACTAAATAGTTCACCTTCACTAAATAGTTCACCTTCCATCTCTGAATCGTCTTCGTCTTCATCTTCGTTTAAATTTAATGGAATATTTTTAATCAATTCTAGTATAGTCTTCTTAGAAGGGAAAATGTTATCTCTGGGCGACATGATTCCAAGTAGCAGACTGATTTACTACTAATACGAAACCACCTTTTATACCTGATTTCGGTGGTGGTGGGGGTAAGTGTTGAAAGTGCAAGTGGTAGGGAAAAGTGATAGGGAAGAGGTATTATTGTAACACAAATGATTAAGTCCTGTAAGTGGGTCAAGGTCACCTTATCCTATTACCAGAACGGGGAATAGAGCAGTAAGAGATTCTTATTCAAACCTCAAACTGATCTATTCCCCGTTCTGTATTCCCCCCCCCCTTTGGCGTTTTATTTAGTTTATGAGGTTGTGTAATAAAGGCACAGTGTGTAGCCTTCTTGTAATAATTGGTCAATTTTTTTCTTCAAAGGGATTGGTTTTACATCTATTTTTACTTCTTCTGTTCCACGAATACCCAATCCTTTGACCTGAACATGATGGTACTCCGTTAACAGTTGGTAAACACGCTGGATAAAAGTATCCGCTTTAGCAGTAGAGTCAATATAGTGGAGGTATACCATGGTAGGTGCTCTCTTGACGCAATTCAGAACCAAAGTGATAATTGTCTCTGTAACATCGGGCTTATATACCCATCGTTTTTTTTTGTTTTTTGCTTTAATTACAGGTTTGGAACAATATAAAATGTTATATTAATGTTCCATCCATTATTGACTAACCTTACCATATTACCAAAGATTTTATATAACTTTCTACTGTAGTTTATTTCAAATGCTTCATTTTCACTACTATAAACTTCACCTGTTGGTCTCCACATGCACAATTGACAACTAACCTCTATATCAAGATACCGTAGCAGTAATCTCCTTACAGCAAGCAACTGATCAATGTTTTCGACCCGTCTGCTAACTATTATAGTTGCTGCAGAGATAGAAGTAGTGGATGCATTCATTTTCAGCAGAGTACTAATTTTTACCAGCGATGGAGAACCTCCTTTATACTTAGTTTAGGTAGTGGTGGGGGTTAGGAAAAGATATTGTTGTTGTGAGAAATAAGAAGATCTTTCATTATTTTTTATCAAACGAATATTTTCTAAGTCCCAAGGTCATTTACACCAGTTGCCAAAACGGGGAATAGAGCAATAAGAGGTTCTCACTTTGACCTCAAACTGATCTATTCCCCGCTTTGTATTTCAAAGGACTTTAGTTTTTTTAAGATAGTTACTCGTCCTGATCTTCATCCATGAGGAAGATTTGTTTGTAAGCTGAAGGTTCTTCAGCGAAGAAATGTTGGTCCGCTAACTCATCCTCTTTAAGAAAAACAGCTTCAAAAGGTGGAGGGTTGTGTAAATCTTCTTTGTGAATTAAGGACGGTTCTTGAAGCTGCGACTGAAGGTTTGAAATGTATTTTATTGACTTTTGTATAGTGGTTAATTTAGAATCATACGGATTGGAAGATGGTAATATGCGTCTTAATACTTTATAACAATCAGCGATCCTTGTTCTCATTTTTCGAGAACTAGCATTGTTTCTCTCGGTTTTGAGAGATCTCGAGTTTAAGTTTGGCGAAGTATTACTAGTCTCTGGAAAAATGTTGGATAGAATCATAGCCTGGACGAGTATCGATGGGGCAGCAGAAGATGAAACAGTACAAGAAGAGGCGTCAGAAGTTGGTTTTCTGATGTGCTCCATGGTGTCTGAGGTGGGCGAATACAAGCAGCAGACTAATTTTACCATCGATAAGGTGTCTCTTTTATACCCAATGGAAGTGGTGGGAGTGCAAGTTTTAGGGAGGGGATGTTTTTGTAAGAAATATATATTTCAATATATTTTTTTTTTTTTTTTACCAAACAAAATTTTCTAAGTCCCAAGGTCATCTGAACAAATTGCCAAAACGGGGAATAGAGCAGTAAGTGGTTCTCACTTGGACCTCAAACTGATCTATTCCCCGCTCTGTATTTCTTAAAGTAAACAATAAATCTTCACACTATTGAGCAGCCTTTGCTCTTTGAAGCTCAAGTTCTAAGTCTGCAACCAGGCGAAAGTCTGCATCGTGCTCCTCCCATTGTTCAGGAGAACGCGGTTGTCCACACCACTTTGTAAAGGCGTACCTCATTGCCTCATTATACTCCTCCAGGATAACATGATAGGGTCTTGGTTGCTGCGTTGTAGACCGCATCGATGATGTAGTTTGTTGCGGTTGTGACTGGGCATCATTCTCCGCAACCTTATCAATCTTAGAAACCTCGGTAATTTCAGCAGCCTCAGCAATCGCGTACAACTCCTCTTCGCTAATTTCCTTTCCCCATGTGTTGCTGTTGACGCTCATGATGATACAACTAATAATTATATTCCGAATCGCTTGCTTAAATACCCGCTTACCCCCTCCCTTCTTCACTGTTGAATAATATCTTTAGTATAATATTTCTCCTTTTTCCTTTTACGTTTATCTTTGTCTTAGTGTAAAATATCTAAGTCCGTTATCTAGGTCAAGGTCGTTGTAACATTGTAAAAAAAAGTGTGGACAACCTATTTACACTTTGCAGCATATGCTACAATTTGTAAATAGGTTGTCCACACTTTTTTTTTTTTAATTTGGAAAAACTTTATTTAATTTGGAAAGAATGTTTTTTTTTTTTTTTTTTTTTTTTTTACAATTTATTCCACACAGTGGTTCCTGAATCGGCTCGGATTAGATAGTGCTTTTTTGTAGGGTTTTTGGGATGACGCATGCCTTTAGGTAATCTTCAAATGTAAAGGCGGTCTTCACATTTTAACATGACCTTCAGGAATCCCATTATTTTTACAAAGACGTATTGTTTGTTTTTAGCTAGCCTATTAATCCGAGTCTTAGCCGGTTTCACTGTTGGATGTGGTGAAGAAGGAGAAGCGGTATTTTTTAAATGAAGATTGCACAGTTCTTCATTTAAAGTACACTGTTTTGCACAGCGTTCGCCTTTCTTTGCACCTTTTTTGAAGATATAATTACATAGTTGTGCAGGACGTATGCACCTTCTATGCAATGACTTTAATTGATTAAATTTCTCTGAAGGAGATTGAATATTTGTGCAAATTACTGAAGGTCTGGTTGAACTAGTGGAAGGTGAAATTTCAATTGGGGGTTTTGTAGATATTTTAGAGCTTGATCTCGAGGTGGAGCTTGATCTTGAGGTGGATGATGAGGAGCTCGAAGAAGACCTTGATCTCGAGGTAGATGATGAGGAGGAGGAGCTCGACGAAAACCTTGATCTCGAGGATGATGGTGAAGGAGAAGTTGGTCGATCCATAATGGGTGGTGAAGTTGTCTTCTCAGGGATGATAAGAGACATTAAAAGAGCCTGACGAAGAATTGAACCAGCAGCCGAAGTCAAGGGTGATGCAGAAGTCGAGGGTGATGCAGAAGTCGAGGGTGATGCAGAAGTCGAGGGTGATGTAGAAGTAGAGGGTGATGCAGAAGTCGGTAGTGATATCGGGTGTGACTCCATAGTTCTGAGTTGAGCAAGCACAAGCAGCAGAATGATCTTACCAGTAATGGGAAGCCTCTTTTATACCCAATATAAGTGGAAGGGGAAAGGGGAAAGGGGAAGGGGGATAGGCTATGGTTTAAAATATTAATTTTCCTATATGTAACCAGACAGAGGTTTTATAAGTCCTGTCAGTGGGTCAAGGTCATCTGAACTTGTTGCCAAAGCGGGGAATAGAGCACAAATTGGTACTCTATTCCCCGCTCTGTATTAGGGGACAGGGAATTACAAGCAATGATTTTAATAACAAAAAATAAAGAAAAAAAAACCCCAAAAAAAAGGAAAATCACAACAGTTTCTCAGGCTAAGAAAGGTAATGTCAACCGGTTTACATGGCCGTATTGACAAGTCCGGTAGAGCACAAATTGGTGCTCTATTCCCCGCTCTGTATTAGGGGACAGGGAATTACAAGCAATGATTTTAATAACAAAAAATAAAGAAAAAAAACCCCAAAAAAAAAAGGAAAATCACAACAGTTTCTCAGGCTAAGAAAGGTAATGTCAACCGGTTTACATGGCCGTATTGACAAGTCCGGTTTTCAGGGCCGAAACCTATTGTCAGGGGGTTAGGAAAGGGATGAGAAACAAATTACATTACTTTGAAACAAACTGGTCAGTTAGAGTTAACGTTAATTTTACAAAGAACAATCAGTATCACTGAAACCCGGACGGACGTAGATCACGAACGGGCGTCAGGATACTGCGGTCAGTTTAACAAGGTCACAACAGCAACACTGAAACCCGGACGGACGTAGATCAACGAACGGGCGTCAGGCTACTGCGAACCAATGTTTTGACCAAGGTAGTTTACAAAGACCGGCATTTAAATTACTTTGATAACAAACCCCACGGATATAAAGACTTTACCCAAGGATAAGGATCTGTAAGAAAGGTACATATTTCATCATTAAATATTTACAAAGACCGGCATTTAAATTACTTTGATAACAAACCCCACGGATATAAAGACTTTACCCAAGGATAAGGATCTGTAAGAAAGGTACATATTTCATCATTAAATATTTACAAAGACCGGCATTTAAATTACTTTGATAACAAACCCCACGGATATAAAGACTTTACCCAGGGATAAGGATCTGTAAGAAAGGTACATATTTCATCATTAAATAAAACACTTAAAACCAACACCAACATTCATTAAACTAACTACATTAATTAGCAGCAATCTACAAGCAATAATCTAACAAACAAACTACCATGCTTAACAAACTACCATGCACATGCAAAGGCGCGGATCTCTTAATTGCGCGTCGGGCCCAACGCACACTTAAAAGACCTACGCTGCAGCAGAATGCAACCCGGACGGACGTAGATCACGAACGGGCGGCAGCCTACTGCGAAGAGACTGCGGACTGCTCCCGCTTATAAAGGCGGCGGTCAGTGGTGGGAGGTGACTCCGCCCCGTGACGTCAGGGGGGGGGGATGACCCAAATGGGGGGGGGACATGACCCAAATGGGGGGGGGCATGACCCAAATTGGGGGGGGGGACATGACCCAAATGGGGGGGGGACATGAAGGGAAGGGGAACCGGTTCTTAGCTTTCTACCCGTATATGGAAGTGTCAAGGTTACACTTGGCAAGCCGCCAAAAACCTAATCAACGAGATAAACCGTCTGACCCTTCAAAAGTCAAGACATTAGGACTCATTCCAGCTTTGTCTCTCGAACTAAAACTACGTGCCGATCAGCAGCGCTACGATGACTTCCCCTGTGAACCTTGAGAAACTGCGACGTCTGAAGGAATCCCTGAAGGAGACGGTTGAGAGAAGAAGTGGTTTTAAGAGACCAACTTCTTTCAAGGCCACAATAAGAAGAAATTTTAAGAACCATCCGCTCTACTTCAACCAACATCCGTCATCTGAGCATCGACCTTCGACTTCGACTACAAGTCAGCCTCGACCTTCAACTCCACCTCTCACCGTGGATGAGGTGATGGAGCGGACGAGGGTGTTGAAGGAAGAAGAATTAGTCACTCCTCTAAACTTCAAATCACTTAAATTTAGAAAACTAAAAACAAATATCAAATACAAGTTTGTGGCAAGGCTCAGCGGAAACAGCTATATTTTACAACATGAAGATTTTCACTTCAAGGTCCAACTGCCTCATTCCCTGCCGCAACCGCCTAGAATCCCATCCAAAAAGGAACTGTTTTTCGTCAGACAAGAGGGCAAGGCGCATTGGTTAATTAAATAAATTGTCACAGCCCTTGTCCATTTCCTCCACCTCGACTAACCGCAACTCCTTCAGGACTCCTCTTCATGGCATCAAAAACGGTCCTTTTCAGGACCACCCTAAGCATTTCAAGTTAGGGACTTGGTCTGTATATAGGCAGGAGACTGTTAGTCTTATGTTTGTGTGCAGCCCACTTTGTAAAAATTTCGAAGTCCCAAGGTCCTTGACCTTGACCATGACCATGACCCAAGGGGGGGGGGTATAAAGTTTGTGCAAAGTATGTCATGTGGGTACTCAAATTACGCGGATTGATCGGACGAACAAGTTGGTGCAAACAGAATTCAGATCCGACAAAGGGTATAGAAGCAACAGCGAAAAAACTACTATTTTCAAGGATAAACCTAAATAACTTCTTTATTTACGGTTTAAAGTATATTAAGTGGGTACTCAAATTACGCGAATTGATCAGACGAACAAGTTGGTGCAAACAGAATTCAGATCCGACAACGTCCGACAACGGGTATAGCAGCAACAGCGAAAAAACACCTATTTTCAAGGACAAACCTAAATAACTTCTTTGTTTTTGGTTTAAAGTATAACATGTGGATACTTCAATTACGCGGCTTGCCAAGACAAACAAGAAGGTGCAATTTAAATTTAAATCTAACCAACAGTATAGCATCTGTAGCGTAAAAACGATGGTTTGAAGGACAAGGTAACGTTGTGGTGGGGGTTAGGTGCCTATCATACATGATAACGCTCCATCATTATTCTTCCAGCTCTTGACGGATGAACATCTACCTAGAGAGTCTGAAAAATGTCGCAGTTTTACAGGAACATGAGGAAGGTGACCTTCAGTAGTCCCCTTGACACTACTTTCTACTTCCCTGACAATGAAGACAGAAGGTCTACACTTTTAGTGGACAATGAGCGGTTTCGTCGAAGAATAATCGAGGTTGAAACACTTTTAGCTAGTTGTTTGCTTCGCAAAAAGAACCATATGAATACATGCACCGGTTTAGATCATAGTAGCTGTTATACTTATACAGCGTTGAAGCGCAAACATTATTGAAGTTTTTAGTTACGGAGCTAAGGTCTTGACAGTCTAAGAGCTAAACCCTAACTAACACATGTAAACTAGTTATTGTGCGATGTAAAACTCGGTGGGGAGACTGGTGTAGTGGGGGACTGGTGTAGTGGGGGGGGGGGGACTACCATCTGCCGCACACTTGCCACCTGCCGCCTGCCACCTGCCACCAACCATCTGCTTCGTTCTACTACACTTTTACCCCCACCATTTTGTTTGATACCAGAACGCTAGCTAGCGAATAGTCAGTACACCTCCGGCTCTCGACCGGTGAACATCGAGCTCTCCGAGACGCTCTTCACAAAATAACAATATCATTTCACTCAAGGTCTGATAGATGTTTCTATTTCATTGCCGTCACGTATTATTTCCTCCTGACAGCAATGAAATGCAAACACCTAACAGAACAGATAGGTGTCAAAAACACAACATGGACTCTGCGCAGGGATCGAAGTATCTACCGTCTTTCTTCAGAAAACAAAGTGATGGCCGCAACTCGTCCGGATCAACAACATCGATGACAACCAACAACGGGGAACTATTGTAAACATGAATTATTGTAAATAAAGTAATATTTGTAATATGAATTATTGTAAATAAAATAAAGTAATATTTGTAATTGTTCTACCTCGCACTCGTATCATTCGATTGCTTCATTCGATAATTTTCATTCGATATTTTATCGAATTAAAACTATCGAATCACAATCGGATTTTACGCGTGCGAGGTAGTACTTTTTTAAAATTACCTCCCCGTAACCTTGAACTTTGAACTTTAACTCATTTCGTCACAAAACCGCCTACGTCACTGGCTCAGCCTCAGATAACGTATTTTATCACTCAGCGCTTCCGGTCACGTGACCGGAAGCCATAAATCAAGTGAGCCAGCACCCGCAAACCCCCACTACTAAGGTCAAGTAGCGTATTCACATTATCTGTGATGTTTACTTGGGTAATTACAGTGATTGCTGTACATTACTGTACATTGCTCCAACTATCGCGCAATAGGTCAGGGTTCATGTATTTATTAAGAATAATCAGAGACTACGGCCAGTAGTCGGTCCGTCGTTGGAGCTTTCACTATGAAGATTTGTTCATATATTTTACTTTTCACCGTATGTGTTACACCTAGTCTGGCTAACAACACTAATGGTAAGTTAAATATGTTCTATTACTCTGATAAACTGTTATAAATGCACATTTTTGCGTACATTACATTCAACTTGTTAGTGAATTTCCTTTGGAAAGTGAACTATTAGCATGACCCGCACGGTGAAACTTAAGCCCGGGACCACCATAGAAGTTTCTAACGTGACTCCCTGAACACGTTTTGGGGGGTCGTGCAAAATTTTATATATATATATATATATGTATTTGCACTCTAGCGGTCGCATTTTTTGTCCGATTTATTTCAAATTTGGTAGGGACGTTCCTTTCTGTAATCAGTTGGACAAGTTCGTTGGGCAAAACAATCGGAAAACTCTAAACCCCTTTTTTTGGGGATTAATCTTTCAAATTTCGAGTTTTTGGGCCCAAAAAGGGTCATCAAGGCCCCAGATGTAAAATCTATGCATGTAAGAAGATGGGAATTAGTGAGGCGAAAGTTTTAAGCCCTCTCTCGTCATTCTAGCATAAATATTTACCGAGTTATTAAAGAAAATGTGTATCGCTAAACACAGTACGTTGTCTTATGTGGGTTTTACACTAGAACAGCCTGTTATTCCTTTGTTAGAGTACTTTTATCATCCCCAGCAACCTCACGCCTACTTTCAAGCCTGTCTGGACCTTCTCCTAACCTTATAATGCGCAAAATTGTATTCTCAGCTTTGCAAGTAAATGAAACCAGGAGTATGACAACAGCCTAAAAATCAATGTTTTAAGATTTCAATAAAAATTGGACAAATGTATGTTTATACACTTATTTTGAGTTTTACAATTTTTATGTGGAAATTCACTTCCCTCACGTCAGCGTGCTGCGTGCGAACTCGTTGTGTTTCAACGTTTTTGTTAATTGGAAAATGCCAAATGAATATTCTTTTTAAGAAATGGCGGATATGCATCTTATGTACGGGCTTTCAAATTGCAATCGCGCTGAAGATCGACGCTTGTATTGTGAGAGGTTTTCCAATAGAAATCTTCCAAATGAGTCCACGTTTGTTAGATTACACAACCGCCTACGATAAACTGGATCCTTTACAGGAATGTCACCTGACCGTAGTAAGCCTCAAACAACAAGAACATTAGATGTCGAGAAGCGTGTCTTAAAAACAGTCGATGAAGATCCTACAGTAAGTACAAGAGGAATCAGTGCTATGATAGGATTTGACCACATGTCAGTTTGGAGGATTTTGAGGAGCCAACAACTTTATCCTTACCATTTACAGCGTCCACAGGTTCTACTTCCGGCGGATTTTCCTAAGAGACGCACTTTCTGTGTATTTCTGCGTGATACGTGTGAACGCGACCCTTTATTTTTGTCAAAGGTGTTATTTACGGACGAAGCAGGGTTTTGTAGGAATGGACTTTTTAATTTCCATAACACTCACATCTGGGCAGATGAAAATCCACACGCTGTAGTGCAAAGTCGACATCAGCACAACTTTTCTCTGAATGTCTGGACAGACATCATTGGCGATAGTTTATGTTTGGGGTCATCTCAAGTCCACTGTATATAAAAATCCAGTGAACACAGTCGAAGAGCTGCGACAACGCATTGAAGAAGAGTGTATCCAGATGAAGACTACACCGGGAATATTCAAGCGAGTGCGAGAGTCGATGGATCACCGAATTGAACAGTGCATCACTGTTGATGGAGGGCACATCGAGAATCTCCTTTAAAAAGAACAATACTGCAACAAGTGTGAAAATTACCCTTAGGCAGGCAAAAAAAACTGATTTAACATTTATAAGAAAAAACAGGCTAATACCATTTTTATCTATGCTACATGATTTTTTAATATTTTTGGCCAATGTTGACGATTCAGGTACCATTACAATTGTAAATTTATCTAGTTTTTCTTATAATATTGTAAATTTAATAAGATTACAATAATTTTAGATTTTTAATTGCAATAGTAATGATTCATGGTAAATATTTACACAAAATAAACATCATTTTATTCATAAAAACTGCATTACTTCAGTTATTTATTATCCGATAATCAAAATCTTTATGCCATTATTTTGGGGATAGAAAAGAATTGTTGGATTCCGACTTATTTTTGCTAATTATTAAGGTTTTTAAGATATTAAGCTTTGAAAAACCAAAATGGCCGCCATTTTGAAACAGTAAAAGATAGAAACTTTAAATTCAATACCAAATCAACATTGAGTATATGCATGAATTATGCCAAGTTTCAAAACAGTATCTCAAACGGTTCAAAAGATATACTAAATTTAGTAAAAAACACAAACAGACCGACTGACGCTAATCGAAGCGGAATTTCGAATAATGTTACTCCACATTTTTTGCTTATTTTTGAGTGTCAAATCCTAAAATATATAGCCAGTGCAACATTTTTGTTACACCCTGTATATTTATCGGAAACAGTAACTTTAGATGGCTGGTTTCACAAGTCACACTTTGTCAAGCGAAGGTTCGGTCTCAGCTGTCTGCTGTGGTACGAGGGGTCACCTCTAGCTTGTGACAAATGTCTTCGAGGTACCTCACTGTCTTTATACCTCTAGATCGCCACACAGGCACATTGGCCCATACCTGTAAAGGCACCGAATCTAATGCTAAGATGGTTAGTCAAACTTTACAATATTTCAATTTTAAAGTTTTTACCGTGTATTTATTATTTTTTATTTAGACGCGCTACGCATTAGGTAAACCAGACAGAGTGATGCAAAAGGAAGCATTTAGAATTGATTCGCAAGTTTTATTTTAAGATTTTATGTTTGCAAAAACCGCAAAAAATTAAATTTTTACATAAAAAATGGCATTATAATAATTCCATTAACGGACAATAAATTGCAGATCTTTGGTTTCATTCCAACATTTCAATAGAATGTTACAGGTGATATGACGTCGCGCGTCGGCTGAAGGCTTATCCCAGCTTGGCGTGGTTCAGATCGATTACTTTAGCGTAATGCTAAGCCCGAGGTGACACGAATAACGAGCTACGCTGCTGTAAGCTGTCAATGGCTTAATTATACTTAACGATTGGATTTATGACGGTGATTCAAAGTAAAATCATGAGGAGCTCTACGAGAATAAAGTAACTGGTGTTTGAAATCCGAAATCGACACTGTAATGACATAGTATTAGTTTATGATAAACTCTTGTTATGTACTTCTAATAGTTAATGACAAACGATGTTTAATTATAAGTATATTCAACCAACTAATTGGCTGAATCTATTATTATTAGTATTACTTAAGTGAGAAATGTTGTCACGCGAATTCTATTAATAAGTATTATTTATAATGATTTATTATAAGGTGTTTGTTACCTAAGCGTCTCAGTTTATCCCTTATTATTATAACATTTTTCTTTAAAGTGTATTTTTAGAAACACCTTACCCAATTCAATGAAAAAAAACAGATAATTTTAAAGAATTTAGTTAATTTCCCCTATAGGGAAGAAGTTATTACCGCATGGTAAGACTTAAGCCTGAGACCATGATAACTTTTTGTTTTGAGGTCCCCAGATGCCAAAAACACCATTCGTTCAAATTTATAAATATATAACCATTTATTTGAACGAGTTCGAAAACCAGACGAATCGCACCATCCGAAGGGGGGTTTTGTACCCACAAAATGATTTTTTAGGGGATTTTACATGTACTTTTTGTGTAAATCAAATTTTAGTTTATTCCATTAACATCAGCTTTAAAAAAATTTGGTATTTTTATCATTGCTCTACGTCAATTGGTTACAATATTGAAAGTGCTAAACACAATTCGTTGTCTAATGCTATTCTTAGGGAGAAAAATGTAAATGTTATGTCTCGCTTATTTACGAACATAAACTGACGAAACATGGTGTATGGCTTCATCTGGTGATGGTTTGTTGTTTTTTGAACTAAAAACCAATTTTTCGCCTATGGTTCCCGTAGCAGCAAATACCTAGGTACTCGGTCACCATGTTATGGAGAGTGATTAAAATGTTATATATCGCTTATTTATTCATGTATGTGGATGAAACTTGGTATGTGACTTCACTTAGATGGGTTCTATTGATATTTGCACAAAAACCCATTATTTTGTGTTACTTGTTGCAGCAAACCTGCGTACTCATCCCCAATGTTATTCTTATGGATATAATTAATATTTTGAATATCACTTATTTGTGAATATATTTTTATGAATCCTGGTAAGTGGCTTAATGTGCTATTAAGACACATATATATATATATATATATATATATATATATATATATATATTCAATAGAAATTCACAGAGTACGCAGGTTTGCTGGGACGGTTTTTTAATATTTTATAATAACGGTAATAATTATGCTGTTTGTTGAGTCTCGATTTGAGATACCGAATAAAGTAAATAACGTAAAATGATCAACTTGTTGGAATATTACATAAATCTCTGCGGCTACTCATTTGGGAATGACTACTATACAGAAGACCAGCTTTAAAGTTTGTACTGCTGCAATATATTACGTTTAATTTTGGGTTTAGTTTGCGCACAAATTCATCATTATTGTATTTGTAACAATGTAAGGACGTAAGCATGAAAGTCCAATATAAATCTCATTAAAAAACGAATAATGATGTACTCTGTACATACATTCGAATCGTTAACCTTCTCTCAACAGCACAGCAAAATAACATTGGGACTGACTGGTTGGCGTATACATATATTAAGTACACATTAAATTGCATATATTTTATGCCTAAAAATATAAGAAATTATAATGCACTAACTATAAAATCCGCAAAGTAAAAAACTAGGCCCAATAAATGCCTCGTAAATTTTGTGAGTCAACTAAGGGTTCGAAAAATAAACTTACTCATCACACAAACAATGAAGTACAGTATACAAAAATGCGCTCATAATCCTTTTTTTAATACTATCTCCTTCTTTTAATGTCAAGCAGGTGTTTAAAATTTTCTCTTCTCAATTAATATCTCAGTAATAGAGAGTGATACAGTATATACGTAATGATATGCTTTGGGACAAAGTCACGACATTTTTTTAGCTTCTTGAATTACCTAGGTCTTTATAAATATAAATAAAATGTGTCAAAATACTAAGAACAAACTAAAAATATTATACATAGATACGATCTAATATTTGTACTACATGAACCTGGCTGAATTCTTGTTTTTAAAGATTTTCCTAAAGAGTTTGAACCTACGATATTCTTGATTTAATCTAGTTTAGTGAAACAATTTGTTTAAAGACCACTCAACAAACAAATGGTGCGTTCTTTTTTGCAAGGTGAATGTTTCAGATTCTTGATAGCGACGAGCAGTTGGAAGGGAACAATTATATACTTCAAGAAAGCTGCAAAGTTTATAAGCGAGAAACTCTAATAAATTACTTCCCAAAATAAGTGAAGCAGTTATATTCAATCTTGAGTTTACAAACTTACGAAAAAATCAGGCGGTGCGTATAGTCCAACGATCCCATAATACCAATAGATGGAGCACGGCTGTCTAACTAATATTACAACAACTGAGCACGGTCAGCCACCTTGTCGTAGGCAAGAAACGCTTAATGATGCTGATAATGGCACAAAAATTCAATGCTCCGCTTGTAAATAACCCAACATCTAACCTTCTTAGAATAAAATTAAAGTGTTGAAACTTTGTCTGAGTGAATTAAATAAGTCTTGGACACTATTAGTTGCAATTAAAAGTTTAATAACTCACGTTTTCTATTTTTAATAGTCAAATAAAGTCGATACTTTTATGTGAGTTTTGAAATATGACATAAAAAATTTCGTCTCCTACTACTTTTTTCTTTTTTGGTCAGGTAAGTTTAAAAACGGTGGATTTTGTAGCCAAAGAGTAAAATGTTATGAATAATTTTTTTGTTTAATTAGCTGCTGTAGTTTGGCCAAAAAATTCGTTTATACGAGAGGTTTTTCCCGCCGCGCCGGCAGATTCTGACTACAATCTCACTTTTGATACAGCACTGTGGTTTGAAATTTTACAATTTTGTGCTTAATGCATAAATATTATTAGGTGTTACTTGTTATGTTATAGTATCATAACTCGTTCAACACGAGTTTAAATAAGTTTTCATAAAGTAGCAGATTACTTTAAAACAAAATACTATTTATAACCTTATGCCCTGAAATTAAAAATAGGCCTACTCGGAGGCTATACAAATTGCTAGATTTAAATTTAAATGATAAACAAATTTTATTGAAGTAATTACTTCCATTTCAAAGAATACAGTAGGATATTCTTGTCGGGTGTTATGATCCAAATACCCTTTATATTAAAATTATGTTACCATTAAATTATTAACGAAGTGGCAAACGTTTGCACTAAGTAAGGTGATTATTGTACAAAAAGAACAGGAAAACAATTATTTTAAACTGGTTTTAATACTGAAATTACATAATAAATACAGTTACGAAAATAAAATAATATTTCAATGAGTCATACAATTTAAAAATTACACTTCAGCATTTTCTGAATTACAGTAACCCAAACAAAAAGTAATGTTTATGAAACAAAGTACTGAATAGTAACATAGTTGTTACCAATGGTACAGAATTTATAAATTGTAAAAAACATTATTGAAGAATAAAAATAAACGGTGTGATGTTGTTATTCTAAAATAAATATGATGAATAACCTTGTTTACAAAATTTTTAATTTTCTATTAAAAGAACATAAACTAACATAGAACGAAAAACCTATAATACAAGTAGAAACATTTTTACTGGCCCATGAACCTGATTGTCTTTACTAGATGACGTCTTAATTTTGTTTTGTGCAGTAGTCCACCTCTGTTTTTAGCGCTCGCCACTACGCTGAATCAAGTCCGGCAGCCGCCATCTTGTCGTAGCCTTGTGGAATACTATTGCCTCACGTCGCGCCTGACGTGCTCCATCTATTGGTCTTATGTGATCTTTGGTATAGTCACGGTTGCAATTGATTTAAATAAGAAAAACGACAACTTGAACACATGTTTCTTATAATTTTGTGGCCTTTGTCAAATAATGTTTGCATATATCTGAAATAAACATTTTACTGGAAAACTCAGTAGCAGTTAGGTTAGGCGAGGCCGTTGTTATATTTTGGTCGGTCTGTTTGGTTTGGCACTCGCTCCCTCATAGTTGTTTTGTTAGATAACAACACCAACGCGGGCAGTTCTGGTGCAGTGTTCCACTCCTGACAGTTATAGCAACAACACGTTACCGCTCAGTGTTCATGACTTGTACAGTATTGCTACGTGGATGTTCGTCCAACCGTCAAATATACAATGCTTAACATAAGTGACACCAAATAAAATGTTTCAACTTATATAAAAAGTTAACAAAACGTGAGTTTTTTAATTACTCAACCAATTTTATAAGATTCTAAAATGATTCTGAATGAGTTAGGTATTCAAAAATAGGATGTTTGATTTTGCAAGCATGAAAACTCACATAAAAATACAATTAAATTACAGAAAACAATACATACAAAACTGTAACTTATAAATATATATATTTCATGTAGGTGTTGATCAGTCGGTTGAAAGTGATTTTATAAATTTTCAAGATGTTATTTGTTTGAAGGAAAATAAATTGTTCGGTTTTATGGTAAGTATTAACCGGACGTGCTAAATGAACATAAATGCTAATTAGCTCTTCGCATTCTTTCTGAATGCAACTCTAAATACCCCCGTCGCAGCAAACCTGCGTACTTAGCGAATTTCCAATGCATATATATATATATATATATATATATATATATATATATATATATATATATGTCTCACTAATACATAAAGGCAATTACCAAGATTCACAAAAATACATTCATAAACAAGTGATATATAACATTTTATCTATTCTCCATAAGAATAACATTATGGTTGAGGACGCAGGTTCGATGCAACGAGGAAGATAAGTAATGTGTTTTTTTGCAATTATCAATAAAACTGAACCAGCTAGATACAAAGTTCTATTAATTTAGGTTCATAATTAAGGGAGATATACAACTTTACTTATTCTCCATATGAACAACATGGGGGCCGAGTATGCAGGTTTGCTGCTACGGCGACTATCAACAAAAAACTTGTTTTTGTGCTAATATCAATATAGCACAACTAGTTGAAGCCACATACCAACTTTCATAAATATACATTAATAAATAATCAAGATATTAAATTTTATTTATTCTCCATAAGGATAACATTGGACAACGTACTGTGTTTAGCACTTTGAATATCTCTGCAACGGTTGGACGTAGAACAACAATTAAAACACCAAAATGATTGTTTTGTAGATCTAAAATGATTGGTAAAAAGAAATGTGAAGTTTTTAGTGAAATTATCTGAGGAAAATCCAAAAACCTTTTACCCATAAGATTAACACGGGAAATTTTATGGTCACGTTTTTTGACTTTTCTCTATTACCACTTAACGATTCAAATGATTAATGATTCAAAATACCAAATTATTTGTTTTTTAAGCTCTATAAAATGGCTATAACCAAAATTAAATGTCTTAAAAATTTAGGGGAAAAATTCAAAAAACCGTTTTTTTGGAAAATTTAAAACCCCCATAAAACCCCCTTCCCATAGTCCGATTGGTCTGGTTTTCAATCTTAAAGTCATAAATATTACTCTACACATTTGTGCCAAATTTCATCAAAATTGGGCGTCTTTCAAAAGTTATTGCGGTAACGGACACACACACCCGCGCGCGCGCGCGCGCGCACACACACACACACACACACACACACACACACACACACACACACACACACACACACACACACACACACACACACATATATATATAAATTTGAATGAATAGTGTTTTTGGAATCTGGGGACCTCAAAACAAAAAGTTATCATGGTGTCGGGCTTAAGTCTTACTACCTACGGAAATTCGCTAAAAGACATAAAAGTTGTAATATTTATTTATTGGTGTATAAACAAATTCTCTGGGGTTAAATGTATTAATGTGTTTAAATGGTTTTAGCACCTAAGCTGTAAGAATAGCTTGAATAGCTAATTACTGCATTCTGTCAAACAGCTCAATATTTGTTAATCAAGTTCAGGACATAATTTTACATTAATATGTTAATCCCTGCTGCTGAAAATGAAATTGGCTTCGTCAGGAACATTAAAAACGAAAATCATTTACACGAATACTACACGAACAGTTAATAAAACTGGGCGATATGAAAAATAACTTGGGCAGGCCTGTGTGAACAAACGTATTTTAAATATATTATGAACTGAGTTTACATACTTCCATATACGTTTCTCAGCCTCACGTCGTTTTCATGTTGGTGTAAATGTAAAGGAGATATGCCAAATCCATGCCATCCATTTTCTCCTAAATATGTTTAATGTAGCGACACGTTTGTTACAACAAATAAATAGTTAACTAGGTTTTTAAATCACGTTAAATGAAAAGAAAATCCTAAGAACACGTGCTCAATTAAGACCTTTTAATAAGGTTTTAATTGTTTTGTTTTGTATATTAAGTTTCCTGAATGTCATACAAAACTTATTTCTATAAGAAACACCATAAAACTTATAATAACAATTATCTGTTTCAGGTAACTGTCCTATGTTTGACTACTAATGGAATGTCATTGTTGTTGTAAGTATAATGCGTATATTTAACATTTATTTTACACCAGTATAAAGGAGATATTTGATTTTTATTTTAATTACTTTCGCTACTGTAATGTTACTATTACTATTGAGATTAACAACTAATCTTTCATAACAGTTATTTGATTTTTGTTAAGTTTAATCAATAAACAACTGGGTAAACGAGAGATCAACCTGTCTAAATTGTGTATTTAACCCATCCATCAAACGTTTCGATCTTTTTAATTTTTAAACGTTCTTTAGAGTAGCTGAAAAAGTTCATCTTCTAATTTATAACATATAAGTTATCTAATTTATAACAATATTTATGATTTGTATCATTTCAAAGTAAAGCTTACAGAGCAGTTTTTTGACACAACTTTTCAAGTCATTTAAATAAATCCTTATTTCTGCATTTAAGAAAAAGTAGGTTACTCAAAAACTGTGATTGCTACAGTGAGATTAGACTACTCTAGTAGTAGGTTCTGTAATTTCATAAACGAACCGATCGTGATAATAAAACTTCTTCACTAGTCGTTAACACGTTCCTTACCAACACTGCCACATCTCTGTGTATGGTGTTTATGACGGCTGGTAGCGAGTTATATTGATTTTGATGTATGATAAAATACAATGAAGTAAGAAAGTATAAGCTGGGTTGAAAACCAGGGACTAACATTTTTAAATAAATATATTTCCCACTGTAGTTTAAAATAAACAACACTACTGAAACTTATGCAAGAAATACTTTTAGGGATGTAAGTCTGTGTAGTTTTAAGAGACCGTATAATAAATTTGGCCAAGGAGGAGGGAGGGAGCTCTCGACCTCTAATGTGCTCTCAATTCACCGGCTTAGCCTCTTGAAAGACATTAAGCCGCTGTATTAGGAGATATCAATCTTTGACAGAATTCTCGTTGTAGAAAACTGTTTCTAACATTTAAATCTCTTTACATTTAGGACTTTTTCGATGTATTTATCTTATTATTGAATTTCCTAAGGAAAAGTGAGCTGTTAGCATGACCCGCACGTTGGGACTTGAGCCTAGGACCACCAAAGAAGTTCCTAATGTGACCCCCTGATCATGTGTTTCAGGGGTGCTGAAAACATGTTATATCTTTATATATTATTTATGTACGTATATACGTTTAAGAATATAAATAGTTCATAAGCTTGATTGACTACGTATTGCTATTCTACTATTATTAAAGAACTAAAAAAATATACCTTGAGTTCTTTGGCCGTAAAAAGTCGAAACACGTGTCGTAAAAATAACGAAACAAAATATTTGAGAGTATGTATCAAGGTTTATTCTTTCTATATTTATTAATTATACACTCGTAAATATATTTGTGTGAATGTGTGAGTACGTTTGTTCGTATATATAGTCCGAATATATTCAAATTTCGTAGAGACATTATTTTGTATGAGCAGGTTGACAAGTCTGTTAGGGAAAACAACCCCCTTTTTGGGCGATTTAAAAATAAAATATGGAGTTGTTGGGCAAAAAAAGGTTAAATATTCCCCATATATAAAATTAGTTCGAGTTAACCGATAGATTGTATAAGTTAAAGATGTAATCACTCTTTTATAGTTCTAGCACAAATATTTACCGAGTTAGTTAAGAAAAAATTAGGTGACTAAACACATATGAAGATTTTAAATTCAAAAACTGTTTTTTATAACTTTGGCGAACTTAACATCTTTAGTAAAATTCTTTACATACTTTTACTCCGGAATGGACCTGCTCCTAAAACTTGAATTCGTAACACTGTCATCACATCATCCAGATAAATAGAAACAGGTACACTAGAACAGCCGAAGAGTCAAATGTTTTTCCAATTTCCAACAAATTTGTCGTAAAGTATCCGTTTCAACACCGTATTTGTTTTTGCAAGATTTTAATGCGGAAATTCACTCCCCTCACGTCAGCGTGCTATAGTAGTTGGTATTCAGTGAATAATGTAGTAGTTATCATAAACCCAGTATCTCTTCGAGTATCTTTGCAATCAGCAAAAATAATCCATATGAATTGCAGTTAATCAAAAATGCAACATAACACATATAAACATAACCCATCTAGGTGTTATGCACAACCAACATTCAGTTTATCTTTTGCTAAAATTTGATTTTATTATAGTCTTTACAAATTATGTACCACATATGGAAAATTATGGAATTGTGTTTACGATGGAAAATTCAGATAATCGCACTAGTGACCCTCGGTTTTTTTAACAAAGTTCAATACTTAAATAGTTTAACATTATTCCTCAGGGTCTGTTTAGTGACAAAGAACTTTGTTTCAACCTTCTCGGTCAATTAGTTCGTCTGTAATCTGTTTGAGGCATCTTACGTGAGTCATCCTGTATGTAAGGTAGGCAAACATCCCTGACAACGTTCGGCAACAAAATTAAATAAATAAAAACCCTAGATAACCAATTTATTGGAAATGCAATTTAGTCGAGGAAGGTGATATTAATAATTCAAGGGTAAAGTTAATATAGGGAGGCGACCGCTAATGCCCCACTCCGACCCAGCAACCGCCGACACATTAATGGCCGCCTACAAACTGCGCGTCTACTGTGTGTACAAATACGTAGGCTGGAATGGGATATGCGGAGGACTAATTTGTTTCAAGATTAAATGATTGGCAAATATCTAACATTCATGTTTTAGGATAGGTAATTTTTTAATAAATCTTGTTTCATATAAAGTGCCAAGGCTTTTTAAGGAAAGGAACTGAAACAAATTAAATTAATATGAACTGCGTCAACAAAACAAACAAGTTGGATTTTTACAGCTAGGCCCGAACTGCACTGTTCTGTAAGATCCCAAAAGAGGGATTTAATATGAAACATCCCTTCGTAGCGGTATTTGTTAGGCCTTTTATAAAGGATTTTATTGTGATCTTTTTACCTTCGATGGCTAAATAAGGGTTCTTATTTATCAGGCCAAACACGGCTTATAGGAAAACAATCATTTGCAATAAATATAGCACTACAAAAAAATTGATGATAACCAAATGTCAGCCACGATGAAAAACTGATAAATGTCCTCTCCGTTGTTGAGCCGGAAGCATTGTTTAGAGATCACTCGCCAGACTGATGGGAACGTCCACTCAGCTGGTCGTCAATAATAATAACCTCGAATGCGATCATGTAAATTACAGGAATTTTCTGCATTTTAACATTCTTTAACCTAGGAGAAGTCAACTTAAACTTTATTGCATCTTCAGTTAAGTGAACTATCCAAGCCATATGTTAAACTAAAAAGTCATGATTAGGTACAACAATAATAACAAAACGAATTTATTCATGTTTTCATACAATAAACATAATATAACATAGCAAACAGTTATAACGCTGTACAGATGGGTTTAATTCCCAGACAAAGCTTAATAATGATTAAAGAAATCGTGTTAACTAAGTGAATCCGTTTGCAGAGTAGACGGATCATGAATCTTACCTTCTTCAAGCAACCCTGACTCCTGGAACTAAGTTCTCAAAGATTCATACTAGTTTAAAATCATTGGGCATAATTTGAACTGAAAACATGAAATAATCGTTTTGAAACCAATGGCGGCAGAAATTTGAATTTCGTTCCAATTATTCATGTTTTGTCGTGTGGACCAGCGAGTGTTGTATAACTGTGACAAACGCGATTGCGCCTATTCATAAAATGTTTTTAGTAGCCAAAAAGTCAATTAAAGAGAATTGCCTTTTTAGTTTTAGATTGTATTAGTGGAAATTTATCTGTCACAGTCTACAAAAAATACGATATAATCAGAATTGAATGGTTACATCTAATTAAGAATATTTTACCAAAGATCAACCCGACATAAAAACTAGAACCTGAGAAACATAAACTAAGTATGCTTTCAGGTCTTTGTACTAACATGCATATTACTCATTAATTGGTTTACTTTAGTAATTTTGTATAAATAGCAACTTGGATAGTTGCTGGGGTCTGTAAGTTCACATGGTTATTAACCATTAACGTCCAAAATGTCAGTCTAATGTTATAACCGTAATTCTTTACGTGACCGCGGTTTGTTGGCTTAGGCTGAAATACAGCTATCCCTCTTTACAACGGTAATAATGAGACAAACTATAATGGTACTTGTTTGACTTTGGGCGCTGATGGAATAACTAATTATTACATACGGATAATACAGTTAATACTAAATATTGCAACTAAGCTAGTAAACTATTTAAAAAGCTTCAGTTTCTACGGTGGCTTAAATGTATACAATGTTTCACCACAAAAGTGCAACGAGTTACAGTGGATGAAATTATTGGTTATTAATAACCGTATGTCCAGGTCATTAATAACCATTAATTGTATCTACCGTAACTCGTTAAGTATATATTTTAAATTCTTTCATAAGGAAATCAAGAGTTGTCTTTCACTTTGCTTGCTGAATATTAGCAATGAAAACCAGCTTGTAAATTTGATGTCTTGTTTATTGAATTAATATTTTCAGTTTAACTAGGCCTGTAGTATAGTAAAATTAGCTCAAAAAAGCCCAACCTAAAAATCTGAAAAAAGTTCAAACCTGTGGCAAATTCCTCTACACCCTCCTCGTAATAAGTCATAAAATATGAACGCATGTTTAATTAATCACCTGGCCAAATATAATTATCATGTGCAATAGAAAAACATAACAACTTTACAGTCCAATGAGGTAAAAGACAAAGGATTCTTTACCATTTTATGAATTTCAGAAATTGTAAAAATCATAACGAATATGTCAATACTATCTAATGGATTTATTTTCAATATAACCTTCGATTATGACACGACTGTTTTTTAAAGTTATAAATTCACACTGAATGGTATGTTCCTAAATCAATGAGTATTTGTTCCAAGGTTGAAATACAACTTGTTATTAAACATGATAAATAGCGATTACAACTTAATAATTAAATAAATTATAAGTTTTACTTCTTATAACAACTTGCATGACTAAAACCAATGGTTTTGTACTTGAGGTGGCATGCTGAACTCTAAACAAAGATTTATATATGTAAGAACGTTTTCATTAAGTCTTCTTATTTACACTGATTGCCTTTTTAAAGTACAGTTTAATTAATCTTATAGTTTTTTTAGTTTAATAATTTTAGGAATGATAACTAACTATAATTATAATAAACTCCTTTTAACATTTAACAACCAAAAGGTACGGAATAGTTACTTAAGCCATTTTTTGTAGTTGACTATAATTTGATATATATATATATATATATAGAGAGAGAGAGAGAGAGAGAGAGGGAGAGAGAGATTATTAAAGATATTAATTTTCTTTTGGTAATGACCCAATTTTAAACTATGCAATTAATTTGCCATAAATTTGTATATAAAGACAACTTATAACAAGACTTTTTTACATAATGGCCAATAACGTAATAAATAATTAATGGAAATTAAAATAAAACATATTGCTTGTAACCCAACAAAAAACTGTGTATCATGTGACATGTTTACAGGTTAAAATAAACCACAAGTCACTTAACAAAAATAGCTTTATTTAAAAATTAGGTAAAGGCCTTACCCTTCTTTGCCCTGACGCGCAATGCTAGTAAGATTGATCCTCTAAACATAAACTAAACCGAGGCCGTTCACAAGATTAAGTGACTATATAGAGAACGCATTAGCTTTAAAAGGACCCTCTTGTGCCTTCTAAACTTGTAAATGAAGGTTGAGCAAAACCGAGTAGAGAGATGTAATGATGTAGGTGAACATAACTAACTAACTCTCCTAGTTTATTTTACTTAAATGTTATGTTAAGTTATACCAAAAGTATTTTACAAAAAAACAAACAAATTGTGAAAAAACAAATGAATGGTTACTGAAAAATGCGTATGTTAAAGAAAATCACGGCAGTTCAATATCTACAGTAAACAAAAATGAATACTAGTTTTTACTCAATACAATAACTCACTCTTATAAAATTGTATTATCTAATATAGCTATGTTAACGGTAGAATTTTATTTAATTTAGCTGTACTATCCAAAGTATAATACCAATTTAAATATTGTACATGACCGAGTATCTGTGGCGTTTTAAATACTACATTGCATTGAGGACGAGCATACCTAACCGAAGTAATACATTTCATCATATAAGAACTGTAATGATATTTTATTTTATAAGATTCTATATCTAAAACTACAACTTAACATGATGTTTAAGAATCATTTTACGGTTTACATAATGTTTATGAGTAAAATTGCCTAATGATTTACTACAAATGGTTAAAAAACCATTATATAAATCATATGTTAAAGTGCTTGTCTAACCACAAAAAAGTCCGTCAAAAGAATAGCAGTCCTGAAATATTTCTCAAAGACATTTTATTTTGTAAATATTAATTTTTTCCACGGTAAAATAATAATTGGAAACCCTCGGTACCAGTAACGAGCAGTTTTTGAATAGGCTCCTCTTCTCCAAGCAATGCTGTGCAAGCACTAGCGTTGTTGATGCAGCGAGTTTGTTCTAGAAGTGGCTTGGGTCAAAGGGGATGAAGATTTATCTCCCCGCTTCAAAAGGAAAGCAACGTTTAGTTTCAATTTTTTCTAAAAGATCTTAGGTTCAAAATTCTAGTTTTGTCAAAAGAACCCCCCCCCTCCCCCCTCTACCCAACTATTCAGAGAGGTATTCGCTTCAAAAATCGTCTTCAAATTGAGAAACTTTCTAATCTCTAGTTTAATTACTACATGCAACTACAAGTTGCTTATTAGTTAATAATTAGTGTATGTAATAAAATTACAACACGAACAGGTCATACATAATTAGACGTGACTTGTATACATACAGTATACTCTGCATCATATATATTTTTGTATATTAGACTTTATACAAGTAACAATAAATCAAATTAAAAGTACAATATATCAAATTTGTTAATGTTTTAAAGGCCTGTCTTGAGACATTGACATGTTATTCGTATAGATGATTTTTTCTACGACAAATAATAAATAAATGTTGATTTACATTGTTTAACTGATATTGTTTATAAGAAATAAACTACTTAATCTTAAAACGATGAAAATAAAATGCCTTGTGCAAACAAAGATGAATCCAAATTGGTCGCAATGTGCTGCATCCGTTTTTATACCATTGTTACTATTTTATTTTATTTGATCTAACAAAATTATCAGGCAAAAACAATATTTATGACGTTTAATTTTCATAAAATTTGTTAAAAAAGGAAAAAGCAACTCTTATAAAAATAAAAGTCCTATGTTCATATAAAAAAATAAGAAATGTGCAACAGCAAGTAGCAAACATAAAGTAGACATGTTTGTGTGGGTTCTATGTTTTACAATTCATTTTCGATTTCATCCGTTGTTATTGACAAGTCATACTAAACTAATACAAGTTTGAATTTATATGTTATTGCTTTTAGCGAATTTCCCCTGTAGGGAAGAAGCTATTACCGTAGTCGACATGATAAGACCTAGGCCCGGGACCATGATAACTTTTCGTTTTGAGGTCCCCAGACCTCAAAAACACCATTCGTTCGAAACTGTGTGTATATATATATATATATATATATATATATATATATATGTGTGTGTGTGTGTGTGTGTGTGTGTGTGTGTGTGTGTGTCCGTGGTAGACGCACAATTTGGTGTTTTAATCATTGCTCTGGTTACTGAGATATTGAAAGTGCTAAACACAGTACGTTGTCCAATGTTATTCTTATGGAGCATAAGACAAATTGTATATCTTGCTTATTTACCAATGTACCTAGACGAAACTTGGTATATTGCTTCATTTCATTGTGGTCTATTGATATTTGCACAAAAACCCATTTTTTTGCCGATAGTTCCCGTAGCAGCAAACCTGCATACTCAGCCCCATGTTATTCTTATGGAGAATAAGTAACGTATTATCTAGTTTAATTATGAACATAAATTAATAGAACTTGGTATGTGGCTTTACCTAGTTGAGTTATATTGATATTTGTGTACCCAAATTACCCATATTTACCCATATTTGTATTACCCATTTTTAGTGTTCCTTATTTCAGCAAACCTGCATACTCAGCCGCCATGTTATTCTTATGGAGAATAATTAAAATGTCATAAATCGTTTATTTATGATTGTATATTGATGAAACTTGGTATGTGGCTTTATGTGGTATTGAGACAAATTTATATGCATTGTAAATTCGCTGAGTATGCAGGTTTGCTGCTACGGGGGAATTTAATTTGTGTTAAGGCAACATAAAATCTAGTTTATGAAGATAAACAAATACTCTTAAGACTGTGAGCTGAAGTTCGAGCTACGATCTACATCTTAAGTTTAAGCAGCTTAAACGTATAGCTTAGTTTAAGCTATAAGTTTAAATTAAATATTAGACACTCCTTTAGCCACCATCGTGACCTTCGTTATTGTACCAAGCGAGACTTTTAACCATCTATAATGTGGATAAAATCAAATGCAAGGTTTTTTTCAGTAATGAAAGATTAACTACATAATTTTATTCTACTATAACAAAATACCCCCGTCGCAGCAAACCTGCAAACTCAGCGAATTTTGAAAGCATGTATATGTTTCTCACTACCACATAAAGCCACTTACCAAGTTTCATATAAATACTTTTATAAGTAAGTGATAAATAGCTGAGTAAGTGAGTAGGGCTGAGTACGCAGGTTTGCTGCAACAAGAAATATAAGAAATGTGTTTTTATGGCAGTTATCAATATAACTCAACCAGGTGAAGTTACATACCAGTTTTTAATAATTTATGTTCATAATTAAGGGAGATAAAATACTTTACTTATTGTCCATAAGAATAACATTAGGGCTGAGTATGCAGGTTTGCTGCTACGAGGAAAATCAACGAAAAATAATTTGTTGTGCAAATATCAATATATTAGTACTAGTTGAAGCAACATAACAAGTTTCATCAATCAATATACATTCATAAATAATCGAGAAAACAAATGTTATTTATTGTCCATTAGGATAACATTGGACAACGTACTGTGTTTAGCACTTTGAATATCTCTGCAACGAATGGACGTATAATCACAATTTAAACACAAAATGATTGTTTTGTAGAGCTGAACCGATTGGTATCAGCAAATGTCAAGCTTACAGTAAAATTAACTGTGGAAATGCTAAAAACCTTTTTCCCATATGATTACCATGGGAGATTTTATGAACACTTTTTTGGATTTTCCCCGCAACCATTTAACCTAGGTTAATAATTATTGAAATTACCACATTATTTGTTTTTTTAGCTCCATAAAATGGTCAAACCCAAAATTGATGTTAGGGTAAAAAGTTCAAAAAACTGATTTTTTGGAAAATTTAAAACCCCCATAAAATCCCCTTCACATGGTTCGATCTTTCTGGTTTTCGAACTTAAAGTCACGAATGTCACTTAACACATTTGAACCAAATTTCATCGAAAACGGACGATTTTGTCTCAAGTTATCGAGTTAACGAACACACACACACACACACACACACACACACACACACACACACACACACACATATATATACACAAAATACACATATGTATATATATATATATATATATACATATTTTAACGAATAGAGTTTTTGGCATCTGGGGACCTCCAAACTAAAATTTATCATGGTCTTGGGCCGTGAGACCCGAGACTTTATCAAGTCTTACCGTGAGACCTACGGTAATAGCTTCTTCCCTGTAGAGGAAATTTGCTAAAAATATAAACATATTATTAACAAGTTAAAAATCGGAAAAATTATGTTTAAAGGTAGACATGAATGTATTATTTATTTGAAAAAGTAGGCTCTTTTTAACATTTAATATTTAAAAGAAGAAAATCACTTTTAATGTATAAACAGGAAGTTTCTTATATAATATCAAATAAACTGACTAATTAACTGTTTCTATCCACAACATAAGCGTATGTGTGGTAATTGTTTTTCATGCACTTTTCTAAATGTGCGTTCAAAGGATGAAACTTTTTGTATAACGAAATACAGTTGTTAGACTGTTTTTTATAAAAGAAAAACACTTAACTCTATTTTATTATACCACTTAGTATAATGCGAGTTTCTTCCAGTTGTAAACCAAAATTTATATATTCCGGGGTTTCTCACCTAAGGTGTCTCAAACCGATTGCAGACGAACCAATTGCCTAGAAGGATGAAATAAAATTATTTCTCACTAAATCGACCCCAAGGAATAACATACAAATATTATAAGTTTGTTACAAATCCAGAGTGTTCCAAAACCGGAGGGTCACTAGTTTGAATCTCGGAATTTTCAAATATAAACTTATGTCAAGTTATATACCATTTTCAAGCTATGCAACAGACCAAAATTGTGGTGAAAACAGAATTCACTTATCTTTATCCGTTTTAAAATGGTGGCATGTTTTCTGAAAAATACTGACGTTTACGGAATATGTTGTATATGCAAAACTACAATACATAGTTTTGTTCTGATTTAAAATTCCACAATGCTAGTCTCTTAAAGAGCTTTAAAATGGTATATAACGTGACACACGTTTATATTTGAAAATTCCAATATTTAACTAGTGACCCTCGGTTTTTGGGACATCCTGTATTTGTAACAAGCGAAAAGTATTTTAATGTTATTCCTTCGGATTGATTTAGTGGAAAATAATTTTATTTCATCCTTCTAGGTCAATTGGTTCGTCTGCAATCGGTTTGAGACGCCTTAGGTGAACCACCTTGTATACATATATATTTTTGGTAGGAGATACATAAGATCCTTTAAATAATTAACATAAGGTTTACAATGCGTAAAGACCAAGGATTTACTATGCTATGTATATATAAACAAGTCTTGCTGCATTATGAAGATTGAATAACTAACAGCAGCAACAAAATAACTACTTTTGCATTAGAATATTGATTCAAATAAAATTACAATTTACCACTTTAATTTGTAAGTTACTTCGATCCTACCCTATATTCTAGGATTTTTATATGGATTTAGATAGTAAGAACTTTGGTAAGAAGGGTTGAAAAGGTATTTATAATTCAGTAAGCCGACCAACCACTAATGCTTTCACCCGAGGCAGTCCTTACATTGCTTTCGCCTTTTTGACTTTGGATGAGAGCATTGAGTTCTTAATTGATATAATTAGATACATTTTGAAAACTTTTGACCTACTTATACGTATTTATAAATTTATTTTCTATTCATACAAACATGTTGATTTATTTAAGATTGCTGTAGTGTTTTATTCGTTACCTCACGAAGGAACGACAGCCGTTTAAAATGCTACAGAGGAATAGTTTACCAAAATTGAGGGTTAAGAATACTTCTGCTTTATACTTAACAAATTTAAAAAAAAGGTACTAACCAAAAGTCAAAGCCAGCTGGTTATTTTGTTGTGTTTTATTATTTTTAGGTGCTCTTGATGTTTATGTTTGCACAAATTTAAAAAGACAATGGAATTTCCGTTTTCCGTTTTTAATGTATGATTGTAGTTAGTCTGCAATATATGTGATTTCAATTACCTAAATGAATAATGTAAGAATTATAAGGGCCTCGTTTTAACAATTTGATGCAAGTACGATCGTTAAATTTAAGTGGTGTGTACGTCAAACAAGGTAAAAAAAAAAACTTTTGGTATTACGTATAGTTCAATAGTAAGATGATATATTCCATTTTGATGGCTCCCGATCACGATTCCTTTGGTATTGCCTTACATTTTATGCAGGGTGGATTTTTTAAACACAACCTATATTTAAAATAAATACCCCCGTAGCAGCAAACCTGCATACTCAGCGAATTTCCAATGAATATATACATATCTTAATACCACATAAAGCCACATACCAATTTTCATCAATATACATTCATAAATAAACGATTTATGACATTTAATTATTCTCCATAAGAATAACATGGCGGCTGAGTATACAGGTTTGCTGAAGGAAGGAAAACAAAAAATGGGGTTTTATACAAATATTAATACAACTCATTTAGGTAAAGCCACATACCAAATTTCATTAATTTATTTTCATAATTAAGGGAGATAACACGTTATTTATTCTCCATAAGAATAACATGGGGCTGAGTACGCAGGTTTGCTGCTACGGGAGCCTTTGGCAAAAAATGGTTTTTTTGAGCAAATATCAGTGGTCCACAACCAGATGAAGCCGTATACCAAGTTTCGTCAGTATACGTTCATAAATAAGCGAGATGTAAAATTTTTCTTTTCCTCCATAAGAATAACATTAGACAACGTACTGTGTTTAGCACTTTCAATATCTCGGTAACCAATTGACGTAGAGAAATGATCAAAATACCAAATTGTGTGTTTTTTTAAGCTGAATCCAATGGTAAAAACTAAAATTTGACTATTTCAAAAATTATATGTAAAAAATTCAAAAAACCCATTTTTGGGGTACAAAACCCCCCCAAAATACCCCTTCGGATAAAGCGATCTGGCTGGTTTTCGAACTTAAAGTCATAAATGTTGCTTTACACGTTTATACCAAATTTCATCAAAATCGGATAATTTTTACGAGAGTTATCGTGCTCACGGACACATATATATATATATATATATATATATATATCTATATATATATATATATATATAGATATATATATATATATATACAGTTTCGAACGAATGGTGTTTTTGGGGTCTGGGGACCTCAAAACGAAAAGTTATCATGGTCCCGGGCCTAGGTCTTACCATGCCGACTACGGTAATAGCTTCTTCCCTATAGGGGAAATTCGCTAAAAACGAAAAGTATTTAGAATAAATACGAATTTATTTATCGGTATTTACATTTTGTACAGTATATTATTTACATTTCACCACATTTTAACCTACATTAAGTGTTCAAGTAAACCACCATTATAATTTATACATAGTTGAGCCCTCTTCTTCAAATTTCTGAACACTTTTCTCAAAGTAGCTATTTTAATTCCTCCTATCACATCTTAATGTTTGCTTTGAGCTGCTGGATGTTCTGCGGTTTGTTTGCAAATGCCTTATACTTTTTAAATATCCCCACAGGTAATAATCTGGCACGCTCAAATCTGGGGATCTTGGTCGATACAGCCCTTTGCCAATGAGTCTGTCCCCAAAAAAATCTCTTTAATAGATCCGTAGTTTCATATGATGAATGGCACGTTGCTCCATCTTGTTGAAACCAATAGTATCTTTTGTCTTCTTCAAATAAAGCCACAAACTCGTGCATAATATCTTGATAACGGGCAGAATTCAATGTACAGTCGAAAAATATTGATCCTATAATCCGTTTCGATAAATTGCACACCATATTCCAATCTTTTGACTATGCAAGGGTTGTTGGTGTACAACATGAGGGTTTTGAGCGCTCCAATAACGATTGTTTTGACTATTTACGTAGCCACTCAGATGACACCAAGCTTCATCAGAAAAAAACACTTTGTCCAAAACTGTTACAGAGTTGCGCGTGAACCACTTGAGCCATTGGCAGTAGCGTAGTCTAGCAGGAAAATCGTTGGGGCCAATTTTATGAGATTTATTAATCTTGTAAGGAATCAAACCTAATAATTTTGTGGCTGTAAAAACACTATATAGAGATATTTGCTTTTGTTGCTTTAGCTTTCTTAACGATTTGTTTTGTGAGTTTTCAAAAATACTCCTAACATCTTCTAAAGTTTTCTCATCAAGGACTGTTATTTTTCTGTTTTGTTTTTTGTTTCCTACAGATCCAGTTTCCTTGATTTTTTTAACGAGTCTATGAATGCTTGATTTGTTAGGTGTACTCACATCTGGAAACTTAACCGAAAACCTCTCTTGACATAAAACGAATGATCTAGTTTTAATATACTCCTCTACCATATACACCCTCTGAGCTTGGGAAAAACCATTTAGTATGTTACAATAACTTCGCAGTAACCCAAATTGATGTAACAACAATGCATATCAGCTGATAGATATTGAAGTAAAGGAAACAGGGCTGCCAACATATGAACTTTTTTGTCCCTAAACAGTGACTTTCAGTCCTTTAACATTGGGTTGCGTTAAAAACACCCTGCAAGTGGTTGTAGGGCTTTATTTATAACAAATGTAAGTTGTTGTTACTTATTCTATAAAATCAGATATAAATTTGATCCCGAGATGAAATACGTGTACCGGAAAACCCGCTTCTTATCTTCATTCGCTAATTTCAATAGGCTGAAGATGAGCATTAATTTGCTAAAAAATTGTCCCAAAATGTCCAATGATTTAGTTTTTGGATTTAGGTTGTGATTGTCTTAGGTGATATACAGAAAAGGCACCTATAAGAGTGTGAAAATGTTTTGTTGAGCTGGTATAAACAAGTGTTGCTCTTAATAAATAAGGCTAGACATTTAAAACTAATAATTTAAACTATCCTTTATTAATGATTGCTTATTTATTAAAAGTAAATACATATTACTTCTTTGTAAGTATAATGAAATGAGTCAATGACATCAATCTAAGATGTGTTTATAAAGACATTATCACAGCCAACAGCTCTGCTCAGTCACCAAGTTTACAAAGTCACACAACTCCGCATCAGAATGCTCGATCTGAGGTTCCGGCTTTAGGCAGATAATCTTGATACACAACTTCTCTTGCCTGTCGCGCGCCGTGACTTCAATAGTAAGAAGAGGCATAGGTTGTTGAAGGATAAATCATTTTTATATTACGTGTTTACATTTCTCTAAACTTTGTTAGTAATTTTGTTTGACTATTTTTTTTAAATGCAACAGCACGTCAGCAAGTTTGGATCCCTTAACCATAACACACGTTAAACATAGGTAATAAAACGTAATACATTTAATATGCTAACTTGTCGTCGTACAACGAACGTTGTTATTTTTTGCTCCTTAAAATTTCCGTTTAGAATGGTTCACGAAGAGCCCTCCACATAACAATAAGTATGGTTTTAGATACTCCGATCCGCTTCCCCCTATCTATTGTTCTCAAGTACACTCGCTCCTCTAGTTACGGCAATACGAAGGTTTGAGAGGGTTTTAGATGAGATGAGGAGGGAATCCGTTACTTCAAAGAGGAAGGGGGCTAAGTGCACTAAGCAACTATTGTCTGTTTCCTCCCCTGTATTTAAGATATCTTTTGAACTTAAGACTGTTTGACTTTTATGTTGAGGTAAATCATAATACAAGATACAAGAAAAGAGTTCAGATATAGGAAATCATAGGAAGTAGTGTTGACACTGCATAGACTTTTAGTGCATTTTACATCAATCTAGAATCAAACCATAAAATTAATATTTACCTACTACTTAAACGAGAATGCTGCTTTATTGGAAACTAAATTATATTTATCTACTAGGCCATAATTTTTTTAACGGGTTGAGAAATCTGTAGTAAAGAATGCAATTTTTGTATAAGCTTTCTTAAATGTTTTCCAGAACAATTTAAATCTATTTGCTCCAATTAAAATTATTAGTTTTACCATAAAATTGTAATTCATACCGGCTAAAAATTTCTCGTGAGTTTTAATTGAAAGTTGTTGTTTCGTGAGGTTCCAGTGGGCGGTAAAGTCCCTGGCCCACTGAGGCTGCTTTAGGGCACTTGGGCCCTCTTCAGCCGTCGGATAGGGTTGGTTGGTGAGACGGAGATTGACACACTGCAACAGGACTTTTTTTGCCTGCTACAGTGGCCAGGGGATGGTTTGGGGGTTGGGAAGGTGAACACACTGCAACAAGACTTTTTTTGCCTACTTCAGTGGCCAGGGGATGGTTTGGGGGGAGGAAAGATGAACACACTGCGACAGGACTTGTTTTTTTGTTTTATAACGAGTGCCTGTCACAGTGGTCAGAAGTGGGAGCTAGGGGAGGTTTACATGGGGTTTAGTGGTGGAGGTAATGGTGTGGGCTGCTGGTCTAGGTCGGTAAGCCTAGGCCTCGAGAGGCTGGGGTGGTCTGTGAAGTAGGGTTGGAAGTAAGGTTGGAGGATGTCGGAGGTGCGGGCTTTGTCAAGGTAGGTGGTGTTGAGGTGGTGGAGGAAGTCTTTGAGTTTGGGGATGGAGTGGGCTTCGTAAGCCGTGTGGTTACGGGCCTAGGGTGAGAGGTGGGAGGCAAGGCGGAGGGCGCGTCTCTCAGTGGCCTCGAAGCTTGAAAGGAAGCTGTTCGGTGCGGATAGAAGGAGTGGGTGGGCGTAGGTTAAAACAGGGCGGATGACTGAGGAGTACAGGCGGGCAAGAGTGGGTTTGGAGCAGCCACGGCTGCGGTGGTTGAGGATACGGAGGGCACGGAGGCGGGTGGTTGCTCTCTTTTTGGCTTCACGGAGGTGAGGGACGAAGGAAAGCATGGAGTCTAGGGTGACGCCTAGGTAGGTGTAGGAAGTTTTGAGGGGGAGATCGACGTTGTTGAGGAAAATGGGGTCTCTCTTGGTGCGGGAGAAGCGGCGGGCGTGGAAGTTGAAGAAGCAAAGTTGGGTTTTTGAAGCGTTGAGGAGGATGCGCCATTTGTTGCAGTAGGAAACGTAACTCTGGAGGGTTTGGGAGGTTTTCCGGATAAGGGTATTGTGGTATTTTTCGGAGATCCAGAAGGCGGTGTCGTCGGCAAATTGGGCAAGGCCACAGGAGGTGTCAGTGGGATTGCGTGGAATCGGGGCAGGGAGGTCATGGACATAAATAGGAATTAGTTTAAGCCGAAATACTTACAATCGAAATGCTGAAAAACGTGCAGTCAAACACAATACATGTGCGCTATGGTTTTTTTTTATAAATTAAAATTAAACATTCGTTTTTTGATTCCATTCTCTAAGACAGTCACTAGGAATTTGACTCTCGCATCAACACTAATATGATCGAGCCACTACAAAATATCCTCAGGCTATTTAAATAACTGTATTCTTAATGTCAACATTCGCCATAATATCATTTTACAGAACGTAGAGAAACTGTTTATTCATACACAATAACATTTAAACAAAACGAACGCCTGTATTCAATCATGATAAAGATGTCTCGGACAATCGTTTTAATTAAACTGAGATCAGATTAACTATACCATAAAAAGTTACTTTTTCAGTGTCTCTCATTCCAAAATAGGTCTCGTTTGTACTCCATATTTTCTTACAGTGACAGTTTACATTTTACGAGTGGTTGTATTTAGTTTTCCTCACTATTACAGCGATATATGACGGATTTAGTGTATAACCTTTAGTGTAACAGCCAACATCTTTTTCAAATTGGTATCTAAACTGATTAGTAAGAAAAGGTTTACTCTAAAGGAGGTCATGTAAATGCTTGGAGGCCGTTTTGAAATTGCACTGCACGTTCAGAACGTATGTGAAAAAGCATTCGTTCGGCCGTTTATAAGTAATAAATTATTTAAGTATACATTTATTTTTGTATTTTTTTTCTTTGTGTCAACGCACAGGCTACTTGCATATGTAGATGTTTTCCGATATTACAACATCTTTGAGTAAGTACTTACAGTAGTGATTTATAAGATGGAGGTATCTCTTTTTTGTTTTTGTATTTCCACATTGTAACTGTTGTATTTTGTTAGGGAAATAAAATGTTTGAGAATGTTTTTAACATTTCAAAACAATATTATTTATAAAGGGCATGTCTAGTTTTATTTGTTGGCATTAAAATAAATAAAACCAAAAACCAGCAAACATTCTCACGATAAAAATAAAGCCGGAAGAATAGAGCGAATTTGCCACTCTGACAGTAAAATCAAACAAGCTTAATAACAAGAGACTGAAAGCAATTGAGTAAGTAAATTTGACTGAAAATAAGGAAGCGGAAGTAGCATAATGGATCTGCCCAGAGTTTTTAATAACTTTTATATTTTACCAACCAGGTTATGTGCTGTCATAACTAAATTAAATTTTAGTTCTTCCTCTTATCAGAAGGAATGAGCGAATACCAAATATGTTAAGTAATATATATATAATCAAATTTAAAATCCAACGCAAAATATTTTACGTCACAGATTATTATATGTTGTTTAAATATTTATATATTTCTTTTTTTTCATGAAATACTGTACTTATAAATGAGTAGCTCTAGTTTGCCCGACTAGCAAAAGCTATATTTTCCCGGTTTCTTGACACATTAGATTAGAACAAGAAAAACTTGTAATTAGTAGATAGTAGTTTATTTATTTTTTTTACTTAGTGTAACTTTATAAATGATTTAGAAATAATAATTCAGCTATCTTAATCTCAAAAGTCAGTTGAAACTATGTTTGAGACACTAATTAAAATATATGTTGTAAATAAAGAATTTAAATCTTGAAAATGTTGTATATATAAAAACAACGTGTTGAGTAAGTTGATCTAACATAGTGGTTTAACAAAGGCAACATAGTTCATGGGAAGTGGTAGATGTTCGCATTCACATGGGAGGAAGTCACGGATGATACGTGGTTGCGTGTGGATTAAGTGAGCCAGCAGTGAAGACTCCGATTGCGGAATACCATACAAAGTTATCCGGCTTAGACGCAGACATTTCGTAGAGTGCTATTGTAATAATGCTCTTCTTATAAATAACGAAATGAAATAAATTTGTAATATATCACAAGAATATTTTGAGGTCTAAAGTATTGCCAATAAAAATATAAGATTCATAATATCTGCAGGTTAGAGTTTTATTATTTGTGTCTAGTCTATTTATGGGAAATTAAATGTTCTTCTGTATATTCCTTACGCAATTGGTTTAGAGGTATTTCGGTCAAAGCCACTTTGGTCTAAGTTTGACAGTAACTTTTGGCCGTAACTTTAAGTTCGATTCTTGATCCGACCGAAGTGTTACCATGACATTTTCCCTCACGGATTTACTTTCTGTAATTGATTCGAGTGTATTCATGTGAATGATACCATAATTCTAGCGAATTTTCCTTCGAATCCTATTAGGACGATATAATAAGACTTAGGTACTTGACAACTCATTTAATTTGT
Source organism: Allygus modestus (assembly GCA_963675035.1). Taxonomy (NCBI): domain Eukaryota; kingdom Metazoa; phylum Arthropoda; class Insecta; order Hemiptera; family Cicadellidae; genus Allygus; species Allygus modestus. Next base: position 144,818,159 of record OY776111.1, read on the forward strand.
GCCGTCTTGATTTAACATGTGCATAAAATCTGTATCTCTATAAAACTTAATAAATATGAGATCCTTACACGAGCATATGGAGAATGCGAATCGTTAAAATGTTCACAATGAAGGACCCTGACATTAATATCAATTTGGTTGTTTATGTTAAAGTGTTAAAACTAACACCAGTGCGTCAGTTTTCAGTAAGATACATGTTTAACGTTCTGCTGTTCTAATGTTCCTGGTTCTAAATTTTAATCAATTATAGAGCCATATTATTATGTAGTAGGAAACTTGGCCACGATGGGAATGTATAAGGATTAATAAAACTAAACAAATTACGAAGTATATTATTTGTTTTATACTCTTAATAAAGCGGCTTGTTGTTACAGTTTTTTTAAGCCATGGAATAAATCAATTTAATTATGTAGAACCTTTGTATATCATTTTTCTTATCTAATGATGTTTTATTCCTTAAAATGTTTATTCGATTCATAATATTATGCAATTTGTATAGTATTATTATTTATTCCTGATTCCTTTTATGCATTTAAAAATTTTACTTATATCAATTTAAAGGCAACAAATATTCAACTCTCATTAGAAATATAAACAACTGAATGACATTTAATTCATATTTCAAAACAAGTTATTCCAAACATATGCTTATTTTTGCAGACTACAATAGTATAAACCATACGTTAGTTTTTGTAAAAAATGTCCGATTTATATAAAGTTCTACATATGAATGTACATAAAAGAGGGTTCTTTCATGATATGATCAATTAAAACATATCATATTAAAATAATATTCCTGATATTACTTAAATAATATCTTAATTATTTTCACAATTCAGGAATTCTAAGACTTTTATTCTAAAAGAATACCCTTCAACTTAACTATAACTTACCCACCAACATGACCAAAATCATATGTTATGTTTTTAATTTAAATATTTTTTTATTTGGTGTTTAAGAATTATTATAGGCTATGAATTAGACTTCGAAAGTGGCCTTAGAGCTGAAACTAGTTGGTAAAACAAATTAAAGGGTGCTCTGTTATAATTCTTAAATAATAACTTCACTAACGTCGTCTTCCGTTAAACTGCACTCACTGACACTGATGTTCGCATGAGCATGCTTTCGCCACATCGGCATCTTCAGCTAACTGTCAGCTGAAGATGCCGATGTGGCAAAAGCATGCCCATGCGACCATCAGTATCAGTGAGTGCAGTTCGACGGAAGACGACGTTAGTGAAGTCATCGACTGTTCTGCACGGCCCAACACAACAATGGATCTTAAATAATAATTAATTTGATTTAAAATAAACATAATTTGTTGTGGGTAGGTTAGCTGGCATATGAAGACTCATTTAACAATGACTACATGTTGATAGATAGTTTTTGAATAACTCGAAAGTTTTATTTTGAATAAAAAATATTAGGGTGAAATTAAATAATTAGTATAAATTTTAAATTGTAAAGAATCGGTGTTTATCTTAGCCCTTATTATAGTTACTTTAACTATTTCAGTTATTATATCCTAGGAACTCTAAAAGAAACAAACGCAAAAGGCGTATACCATATTGGATCACCAATGATTCTGCATAGTAAGATAATTTGTTTTACGATCATTACATTAAGAGTCGCTGCCAGCCCGCCCCCACCAAGACAAATCAGTTATGTAAAAACACGATGTATGAAATTGTATGTGCCTATTACCTTCTCATACCTTGTATATGCCCTCACGGTAATGCACCCCTTTCTGAAATAAGGATGCTATAAGTTTACTAATTATTTAGTCGGTGCAACCAATATTCTAATTAATTGTTACAAATTGGATTATTGTTGATTTATTTTCCAATGAACGATATACTTTTAATTTATAATGTATGATGCATTTTTGTATTGTTTTTTCATGTAAGTAAACATTTGTATAATGTTTATCAACAGTGATTAAAACATTTAGCTAGAACGTTAACACAATCAGTAACACTTTTACTAAAACTAAATACACTGTCTATTTTGAGAACTACTTGCACTTCGATAGCATGACATTTATTTTTTATTTTGCATAATTTTACCGTGCACATGGTTCATATGTTACTATGTTTATGCTAAAACATTAACCAAACATTAACCAAACATACTTCTAGAAAATTAAAAAGAGTGAGTTAAGGTTTATAGATTTTTCTTAAATATATTTTTCTAAAAAGAAAGTCTTTGATAAATTTGAAGTGGTTTTGAAGAATAAAATGCGGTTACAATACTAATATAGCAGTAAATTCATTAAATATTTTAGAAGAACGATTCGAAATTTTAAAATGCCAAAAGGTGCAAATTTTTGCATGAAAGAAGGATTTTATATAGATTCAACCGGAAATATGGTAATAAAGAACATTTTTATTTTAGTGTAGCGAGTTAAGTTATTTTTATTTTAGACGGGATTCTGAATATTTTGGACTTGCCATTAAAACGTACATATCTTACATAATCAAAATTTTGTAAACCTGGTTTAAAATTTTGTTTTTCAAACTAAGAGGCTTTCTTATCTGTACATGGAGCTTACAGTAGGGGCGAAGCTGTTCCGAGCATCGGGGTTTCTCATACCATCCACGGCGATGTCTTATCCCTGTGGGAGAAATTGTTTGAATAACATACGACTAAGGATATTTATCTCGAATGTTTCCGAGTACGGAGGTGTTCGTCCGGGTGTCAAACTTGCCACAGACTTGGCAGCTCCAGGCTTTAAGCGTTGGTATAAAACTTCAACTCCCTAACTTTGTTCCTAAAACTCTTATCTTAAAGAGCTTTTCGACAATGTTTACCACAAACCTTAATTCTTACATTAAATTAACAAAAGATAAATTCAAATTGTATTTAATACCACAATTTGGTAACCAATTTTGAGTAATAGTTACTACAGACAGTTAAATTGTTGCCTCGTAATATGATATAAACTTAATTCATTACAACTGTAAATTATCTCACCTATTAATTTCATCAGACGTTTGAACTTTAAGGGCCTTAATACACTAGCACATGATCTGAAGATTTAGTATTATGAATACCCCCGTTGAAGCAAACCTGTGTACTCAGCGAATTTCCAATGCATAATATATGTCTTAATACCACATAAAGCCGTATACAAAATTTCATTAAAATATATTCACAAATAAGCGATATAAGCGATATATACAATTTGAATTATTCTCCTTTAGAATAACATTGGGGATGAGTAAGTAGGTTTCCTTGCTGAAACAAGGAACACAAACAATTGGTGTTTATGAAAATATAAATATAATCAAACTAGGTGAAGCCCCATACCAAGTTTCATCAATATTCATTCATAAAAAAGCGATACATAACATTTTAATCATTTTCCATAAGAATAACATGGGGGCTGAGTAGGCAGGTATGCTGGAACAAGGATCAAAAAATATGGGTTTTCATGTAAATATCGTTTAACTCAACTAGGTGAAGCCACATACCAAGTTTTATCAGTATACATTCATAAATTAGCGACACATACCATTTTGATTATTCTCCATAAGTATAACATGGGGGATGGTAAGCAGGTTTGCTGCAACAAGGAACACAAAATAATGGGTTCTTATGCAAATATCAATAGAGCTTATCTAAGTGAAGTTACACACCAAGTTTCATCCATATACTGTACATTAATAAATAACCGATATATAACATTTTAATTAACCTCCATAAGAATAACATGGGGACCGAGTACCTAAGTTTGCTGCTACGGGAACCTTTGGCGAAATTTGTTTGTGCAAACAACAATAAACCACAACCAGATAAAGCCATATACAAGTTTTGGCAGTTTATGTTCATAAATAAGCGAGATATACAGTAAAATTTTTATTTTTCTCCACACGATTAACATTAGACAACATACTGTGTTTAGTACTTTCAATATCTCACTAACGAATTAACGTAGAGCAATGATCAAAATACCAAATTGTTTGTTTTTTAAGCTGAATTCAATGGCAAAAATTAAAATTACATTCAAATAAAAATTACATGTGAAGACTCAAATTTCATTAAGATCAGACCTCTTTAACGAGAGTTATCGTGCTTACGGACACACACACACAAACACATATATATCTATGTATATAAATAAATATATATATATACATATTCAACCTTTGAACGAATTGTGTTTTTTGTATCTGGGGGCCTCATAATTAAAAGCTATCATGGTCTCGGTCTTAAGTCTTACCATGCCACCTATGGTAATATCTTCTTCCCTATAGGGGAAATTCACTAAAACATATTTAAACATATTGTGTCTTGTCATTTAAGCGATATTTAGTGATTTCATTATTATTATTTGGTTTAGAAATGATATGGGGGTTAAAGAGTTTTAGAGATTATTTATATTTGTAATATTTCAGTTCTATATGTTCGGATTTATTATTTTGATCTTTGCGAAGCGATTGTTTTTATGAGCATAAGAGTTTAATATTAAGTACAGTAACATTTAAGATATAGTAACAAAATATTTAACTTTAATAAATCTTTTGTGTTTTTAATTTAGAAGTTGCCGGGTGAATTTGTAATTAAAGCAAACAAATCACACCGAAAACAAATTCCTCAGCGATAAACAAGAGGCTACTTTTTATCTCTTAATTAAAGTAAGCTAGAAACGTGCTCGTTACTTTTTCATGATAATATTCGCTTGGTTTAAAATTCTAACAAACCGTTGTTTCATGAGCAGCTTCATAGTCAAACACTATTTAATAATAATAAAAAAAATAGCTTACTTTACACTCCGTTCTAAATTACACAAGGTAGTATTTCCTGGATGTAAGTATTCATGTTAAATTAAATCTGAAAATTTGATTATTACTAAGGTATAATGTATATCGCAATGAATAAATAATAAAGAGTGACTCAATGTTGCAATTATAACCAGTAAATTTTAAAATCTCTCGTCAATGAAAACGATGACTAAAACAAATTGGCCAGAAGAAGCGTGGAGTAACTTGAATCCGAACATATTAACTTTTAGTAGGAGGATAAATTATGGTTGGGAAAGACGAATTTAGACTGTAATATATATATAAACCGAAAATGTGATAAACTAATCTTCCTTAGAATAAGGCAAATCACATCGTAACCATAAATAAGTACATAAACGTATTTTCTAGAAGAGGAAGAATATTTCTTAAAGTATTGCGTCAAGCTCATAGCTATTACTGTACATTAGTAACGCTCATTATACAGTGTGGATTAGATATTTTTTACTTTAATAGTAATAAGAAACAATGGAATCTGATGCTCAAGCAATAATGAGGTAGTCGTTACAGCCCGCGGTAATGACGTCATGATCTCGCACCGCTGCCATTACCTCCGCGGCAGCGCGGGAAACGCGCAGTTGATAGTGATTGTGGCGCCACGCATCTACAATACGATGTAAATGTGCAGCTTACTTTGCAATACTCGTAAACAAATACAAAATATTATTGAGTATTGAATTAGTGCAGATATTAAGTCCCACTTTTAGCGAATTTCCGCTATAGGAAAGAAGCTATTACCGTAGGTCTCATGGTAAGACTTAAGCCCGAGACCATGATAACTTTTCGTTTTGAGGTCCCCAGATGCCAAAAAAACCATTCGTTTAAATGTTTATTTATATATGTGTGTCTGTAAGCACGATAACTCTCGTAAAAAAGTCCAATCTTAATAAAATTTGGTACAAATAAGTAAAGTACCATTTATTTGAAAGAGTTCGAAAACCAGACAAATCGCACCATCAGAAGGGGGGTTTTGGGGGTTTTGTACCCAAAAAATGTTTTTTTTTTTAGTTTTCACATGTAATCGTTATTTAAATCAAATTTTAATCCATACCATTGAATTTAGCTAATAAAACAAACAATTTGGTATTTTGATCATTGCTCTACGTCAACTGGTTACTGAGATATTACAAGTGCTAAACACAGTACGTTGTCCAATGTTATTCTTATGGAGAAAAAGAAAAATGTTATATCTCGGTTATTTATGAACATAAACTGACGAAACTTGGTATATCGCTTCATCTGGTTGTGGTTTGTTGTTGTTTGAAGCAAAAACCAATTTTTCGCCTATGGTTCCCGAAGCAGCATGATTCCCTAAGTACTCGGTCCCCATGTTATTCTTATGGAGAATAATAAAAATGTTATATATCGCTTATTTATGAATGTATATGGATCAAACTTGGTATGTGACTTCACTTAGATGAGTTCTATTGATATTTGTATAAAAACCCATTATTTTGTGTTCCTTGTTGCAGCAAACCTGAGTACTCATCCCTAATGTTATTCTTATGGAGAATAATGAATATTTTAAATATTGCTTATTTATGAATATATTTCTTACGAATTCTGGTAAGAGGCTTAATGTAATATTAAGACATATATATTCATTGGAAATTCGCTGAGTACGCAGGTTTGCTGCGACGGGGGTATTTAATATTTGTCTTAGACTCAAACTTGGATGAAACTAACGAAATATCATAATGGCCAGCAACTTATTACCATCACAATCTAGAATGAAGATACGTAGCCTACATGTGGAAGTGTTGCATGGAATTTTACCTCGTAAGGTAATTAATTTGTATTATTTAAAAATACTATATACAAACCAGAGTCATACTGAATAGTACTTAAACTAGTAGAATTCATCGGCAAGTGGATGGTAAATACAATTTTTTCCGGTTCCTTATACTGTACAGCTTTTAATGTAGAATGTAATGAACGAACTTAATAATTTATTAACAACCGCACAAATCATATAATTGATATATACTCTTAATAAATTGACTCGAAATAAATTTATAATAAATCCCTTTTCCTGTTATTTCCACGTTATAAAATTAAACAGCAAACAGTCATAATAAATTAATTGAGAGGCATTTTGAACGCCATCGATTAAATTAGTTAGTTTGCATTGATTAAAAACGTTTTCCAATGATTCTGCGTGAAGTGCAAAGTTTAATGGACTTATAATGTAGCTCTTCCTCATAGGTCATTTTATTTATATTCCACATTGTAAGCAGTCCCATCACTTTCTTTGCAGTCTTTTAACACGTAAAAAGGTGTTTTTTTTTTATATATAATTGAATGTGCATAAAGTAATAGTTTTCAATAAGCTAATCATTTTTGTAGAAAAACATTCTTTGATAATATTGTTTAAATGTTTTAAGGAACACAACTAATATGTGGGAATCTCTTGGGGGGTAATTTTATACAATATTCCATAGTGTATTTTGTATTTTCTAAAATTTCAAAATGTGCACAAATTAAATATTTACAAGTATTAGAGTTGTGTATCTTTTATGTCCAATTCTTTTTTTTCGAAATGTTGATTACTTCAATTTATCACTTACAATTTACCAGGGTGTCCGTGTCTTAAAATAAAGTAGAATACACCATGGTACAAATTTAATTTACCACCAGGGATTGCTCAGTGCAAAAGCAGAGTTATTTTCACGGTTCAAAAATGTTTGGTTAAAGTTTTTCCTTGAATCATACAACATGACTATAGTCACCATGGCTGATCTCAGGTTACATTAGTATAATCACAGTCAGTGAGGCGGATGCCAATTATCGTAATGTTTGATTTAATTAGATGTTTTCACCGAACCGATGAATAATAAATATTTTATTTTAAAGAATCGAATCACACAAATATTAGTTGAATCTATAAATTATAGAAAAAAAGTTTAACAATAATCGATTTATAAAATATTTGAATATAAGAAAAAACACTATACGTAAAATTAGTTCCAGGAGGGGATAAAATACTACTGATTCTAATTTCCCATACAAAATTCAGATTCTAATATTCCGGCTTAAGGTTACATCCTCCAAAGTATAAATAAGATGTTAGGAAATAATGCCAATAAATCATGCCTATATTATTTACTTAAGATATTTAGGTTTCACCCAGAAAGAAATAAAACGTTTCCTTATGGGTTGTTTTTTTTTAACAGTGTTTACGCCCGTCTTATCGCAACGATGCTACAGGTTTTTTTTCTAAATGTACGAATTTCAAGAAATAATATATTATTCTAAAATAAAAATAAGTTTAACTCCAATTTCCCTAATTTATTCGTTAAAACAGTACAACCTTATGTGTTGGATGTTGAAAGAAATCCTCCAATAAATGTAGTAAAATCATTATCTGACTAAATCAAGTGCTGAAATGGATTTTTGTTAATATTTGAATCTAGGTGGATTTTCTCACAACTATGCGCTAGTACATCGGGAGCAAATATATTTTTCCAACAAGAGCAGCAACGACTGCTAACAGACTGTGCCACGAGGTCCTGGCGCCCTGTTCTTAGGTCGGTTGGTCCGTAACAGACTGTGCCACGAGGTCCTGGTGCCCTGTTCTTAGGTCGGTTGGTCCGTAACAGACTGTGCCACGAGGTCCTGGCGCCCTGTTCTTAGGTCGGTTGGTCCGTAACAGACTGTGCCACGAGGTCCTGGCGCCCTGTTCTTAGGTCGGTTGGTCCGTACCACTGCCACCCCTCCGAAATTTGGTCAGTGACTTGTCCCAGCCACGTGCCTGTACTTTAAAGCCTATTGTAGTACAATGATCTATATGTACTGTTTATAAATATACATTTAATTGAAAATTAATTTTAGTGTCACGTTCAGTTCAAGGCAGTGTCAGAGTAAAAACGTATAAGTTAAAATCATTGGGCTTAGGTTAAATATATTTTTAATGAGTTTAAATTCAAGAATATATTTTCATTCGTATAAACTGTAAATTCGACTCCCTAAACGTACAACTATTTGTCACTGAATTTTAAAATGCAATGATCTGTAGGTTTGTTCCCCTAGGCCTTAAAATGTTGTAGAATACTTTAGTTCATTAAAATTATTATACTTTCTTTTTAAAATCATACTCTGATTTTAAAATGCCTTGCTTTATAATAAATTGGATAATAGTAAGTGGTATTATTTAATTCAAGTTTCGTATATTACCATGAGTTTTTTAAATCTCGCACTGAAAAATTGAATTTTGAACATAGTACATATCCATCATTGCATAAACTTCTAATCGCAAAAAGTTGCAATACAATTTATTGTTTTTCTAGGTTTTATAAGTGTTTTAACTGAAAAACGTGGAATGGTTACTTTATAACTTCGTTATGATGTTAAATTGTTATTCTTCGGCTCTAGTTTATGGATGAACCGTTATTCTAAACTTGCTTTTATCAAAATCTTTCTCGAGCAGGGTTAAAGTTACATATTTATTCTGTATTCTTTGAATTTCCTTTGAAATTATTTTTCTTAAAATACTTTAGTCATCCTAAGCTTTAGTATTATACTACACAGGATTATAGTAGTATTAGTGCGTAGTAATGAATAGACAAGTCAATTTCAACTAGTTCTTTAATATACCTATCTGTAAAATGCAACTTGTAATTTTCACAATACCGTTTTTTTTGTAAATATATATATATTTACATAAATTTACTTTTTTACATTTATAAATGTAAGAATTTTTAAAATCATTAAAGTATTATCTTTTACACTGGAGGAATTTATTGGAAATTTTAATATAGAAATATCCAGTTTCACATAACTGTATATGGGATTTTTAACCATTTAAGTCAAGATTACTGCGGCAAGATTTATCCTTTCATAAGTTAGCAGTGTCGTGATACAGAGCAATGTTTCATCTGAAAATGAAAGTTTGTTTTGCCACTGATTACCTCAGAAAAGCTGGTTCATTGGTTGAACTGGTAAGTAAAACACTCACTATCTACCTACATGTAATAACAACGTTAAATATAAAAAACGTATAAACCCATAGTTTGATCAGAACTATACACTATGGATGAGCATAATTATGGTTAAATCTTGTGAAGTTTCACTTCATCCTATGCTTGATATCGAAAAAGTAGTGTTTTAGTACAATTTTGGAATTTGAGTTGACGGTGGAAATATTTGTCTACTGTTCCATAAAAGCAACTCATTTTAGAGGTAATGTAATCTATATCTGTCTTTCCGAGTGCCTTTTGTTAAACAGTCTGTCTGGAGTTTTTAAAAATCTGCAAAACGTGTTCAGGGGGGTCATGTTAGGATCTTATATGGTGGTCCCGGACTTGTAATAGTGGACAATTAAATTGTTGGTTGGGCTGTAGCCAATAGCATGGCTGTTCACTGCCACTGTTTCCATTTTGCCATAGACAAACGAATATCACTTGAATGTTATTCCGATCAACTGGTGTGGACTTTTGGTAATGCAGTACTTCTACTGTTGGCTGAGCTTGGTTGGTAGCCCGGCAAACCACGCCCTCAACTGGGAACCTAATTGTCCGCTATTATAATTGTCACCATGCAGGTCACGGCAATAGCTCACTTTCCCATAGGGAATTCGCTGACAAATAGAATGCCTGGGAGAATTGCAGCGTTTATGGTTAAAACGCCGATGCCTTATTTTTTCCTAGGGTAAATATTTAATGAATTAAAATACTCCGATATACTTCCACCGAATTATTGATTAAACCAGGACAATGAACAATAAAATACCCCCGTAGCAGCAAACCTGCGTACTCAGCGAATTTCCAATGCATACATATGTATCTTAACACCACATAAAGCCACATACCAAGTTTTATCATTATACATTCATAAATAAACGATTTATGACATTTTAATTATTCTCCATAAGAATAACATGGCGGCTGAGTATGCAGGTTTGCTGAAGGAAGGAACACAAAAAATGGGGTTTTATACAAATATCAATATAACTCATTTAGGTAAAGCCACATACCAAATTTCATTAATTTATTTTCATAATTAAGGGAGATAACACGTTACTTATTCTCCATAAGAATAACATGGGGCTGAGTACGCAGGTTTGCTGCTAAGGGAGCCTTTGGTAAAAAAATGTTTTTTTGAGCAAATATCAATGGTCCACAACCAGATGAAGCCGTATACCAAGTTTTGTCAGTATACGTTCATAAATAAGCGAGATATAAAATGTTTCTTTTCCTCCATAAGAATAACATTAGACAACGTACTGTGTTTAGCACTTTCAATATCTCGGTAACCAACTGACGTAGAGAAATGATCAAAACACCAAATTGTGTATTTTTTTAAGCTGAATCCAATGGTAAAAACTAAAATTTGACTATTTCCAAAATTATATATAAAAAATTCAAAAAACCCATTTTTGGGGTACAAAACCCCCCTAAAATACCCCTTCGGATAGAGCGATTTGGCTGGTTTTCGAACTTAAAGTCATAAATGTTGCTTTACACGTGTATACAAAATTTCATCAAAATCGGATAATTTTTACGAGAGTTATCGTGCTCACGGACATATATATATATATATATATATATACAGTATCGAACGAATGGTGTTTTTGGGGTCTGGGGACCTCAAAACGAAAAGTTATCATGGTCCCGGGCCTAGGTCTTACCATGCCGACTACGGTAATAGCTTCTTCCCTATAGGGGAAATTCGCTAAAAATAAGATTATTAAGAATAAAATTAATTATCTCATCCAATTTTCTCCAGGGTAGTAGGAAAAACATATTGAATATAGTCTCGTGCATTAAAAAGATTATTCTTATGTCCCCATAAAAAAAAACATTCGTGTTTCTCATTGTAACCGGCAAGCCTACAAATGTTCATATCAAAAACAGTGTTGCGCGACCTTAGAGTTTTAGCAGGAGGAAGATCTTATGTATCTAAATCGTCAAAACCGCCTTCTCTAAGTATGGAGGGCCCTAATGTAATATTTAAAACTAGAATGACAAAAATTATAGTTTAAGCATCCATTCGACAAAGTTAAGAGATATAAGTCTGTAAGACTAAATTACTTACGTACCGTCAGTCAGCTAAAACTGGAGAAAACACGTTTAGTACATGTTTCGATGCAACTGGATCGTCATCAGCTTGTGTAGATTCAAGTTGATTTACCGATGGCTTCGTCAAAATGAATTAAAAAAAATATAGTACATTTATACGTATTCGACGTAATTAATTACGCACGTAAGTAATTTAGGCTTACATAATATCTACTGCTCAGCGGCTAAAACCATGGATGATATAAGTCTCTTTTTTAATATTCAAAGGTATATGTGATTTTTTTTGTTTGTATTTCATTATTTGTGGGTTATGTTATTTATGAAATTATTGGGATCACTGTCCCTCATTCATTAGAGTAAAACATTCCAACTTTACCGGGATTGTTGCCGTTAATGTTATTATATTTGATATACCTGTATTGCTTTGTAATATAATCAGATTATTTGTAACTAGTATTAGTAGTAAACTGTGTTTTTCAATAATATATAATTATCTTGGTAGGTTGTAAAATATTTGTTTAAGATAACAGAATAACAGCACGTATACAAACAATGATATCATTTACAATATTAATCCAGCATCAGAGCTTACTGCAATTTGTCAAATACAGAGTAAGTGGAAATCAACAGTCATAATGTACATACAAATTACCGTTCGAATAAACATTACTCTCATTAATATTACATAGTAAAGCTAGCAAGTTGTGTATATTCTAATTAAATGAAATAAACAATTAATTACTCGTACAATGTATAATTACTAGTTGTGTTTCTATTTTAAAGAAAACGGTTAATTTCATACTACATTTTAAGCCCCTCTTATTACAAAAGTATTGTAATTTGTCAGAATGTATGTTTATAACATGGCTCAGTAGTAAGGTATTAGAAAAAAGTATATGTAAAGATAACACAATTTAATGCATACTTGTGATTCATATCTATAATGTTATGTTTAAATTTAAACTTTCTTCGCAGTACGTTAGCATTACAAAAACGTTTATAATTTGAGCTTTGAACCGTTATGGTGAAGATTAAGAACTGAAAATGTAAACTTTCATTATGTATGCTTACAAGGTAATATACGCTGTTAAAAAATACCCCCGTCGCAGCAAACCTGCGTACTCAGCGAATTTCCAATGCAAATATATGGGTATCATTACTACCTAGAGCCACTTACCACGTTTCACAAAAATACATTCATTAATAAGTGATATATAGCATTTTATTTATTCTCCATAAGAATAACATTATAAATGAGTACGCAGGTTTGCTGCAACAAGGAAGATAAGATATGTGTTTTTTGCAATTATCAATATAACTCAACCAGGTGAAGCTACATACCAAGTTTTATTAATTTAGGTTCATAACTAAGGGAGATATAAAACTTTACTTAATCTCCATATGAATAACATGGACGCCAAGTATGCAGGTTTGCTGCTACCGGGAAAATCAACAAAAAACGTGTTTTGTGCTATATTATCAATATATCACAACTAGTTGAAGCCACATACCAAGTTTCATCAATATACATAAATAAATAATCAAAATATAACATTTTATTTATTCTCCATAAGGATAACATTGGACAACGTACTGTGTTTAGCACTTTGAATATCACTGCAACGGTTGGATGTAAAACAACAATTAAAACGCCAAAATGATTGTTTTGTAGGGCTAAACTGATTGGTAGAAAGAAATGTGGAGTTTTTAGCGAAATTATCTGAGGAAAATCTTAAAACCTTATTCCCTTAAGATTAACATGGGAAATTTTATGGACACATTTTTTGACTTTTCTCCACAGCCACTAAACCTAGCTTAATGATTCAAAATACTAAATTTTTTTAAGCCCTACAAAATGGCTATAACCAAAATCTAGTATTTATAAAATTTTAGGGTAAAAAGTTCAAAAACTGATTTTTGGAAAATTTTAAACCCCCATAAAACCCCCTTCCCATAAACCGATCGATCTGGTTTTCGAACTTAAAGTCATGAATGTTACTCTCCACATTTGTGCCAAAATTAATCAAAATCGGGCGCTTCTTTCAAAAGTTATCGCGGTAACGGACCGCGATACATATATAAATATGTATATATATATGTGAATTTGAATGATTAGTGTTTTTGGCATCTCGGGACCTCAAAACAAAAAATTGTCATGGTCTCGGGCTTAAGTTTTACCATGCCACCTACAGTAATAGCTTCTTCCCTATAGGGGAAATTCGCTAAAACACACAAACAGAATATAAACTATTTTGTCAGAATTTAACTTTCAGTTGTAAAAATAAACAGCTGATTACATAAAGAAATATCTGATTGAATGATTAAAAAAATAACTGATAAGAAAATAATCATCTAATATTATTTTTGTATTTAACAGTTGTCTAAAACACAACACAGTTATAGTTTTTACGTAAAATATTTCAAAATTCTTATAATTCATGCCAATTTAAGTTTATAATCCATATTTATACCAGTTTTCTGAAGGGTGTAGTTAAAAAATATTGACCAGGTGACAAGATGAGACAGTGCAATGGCTGTCATAAATTTGGCACTGAAGTGAACACTGATATCTTCTAATACGGTGGCTTAATGTTCTCTATGAGAGATAATCTAGAGGACTGAGAGCACATTAGAGGTCGGGCGCCACCTCTGAACCACGACGCTGCTGCAATAAGCTCGGTGCAGGGTTGCATTTAAAATGGAAAAGGATAGATTTGCAATTTTTATTTTGTTAAAAAATAACTAACACGGACGAAAATAACAAATATAGGTTTTCGTGATACATTTATCAGTAGATACAATACCCGAATGGGTAAATGTCTAAACCTCAAACAACTATGTATAATTAACTCAACTTAGCCATACAACGGATAGAGATTTCTAAGATACTCTATATAAATCTCCCCTTAGAATGTTTATTATTATAAAGGCTTTCCTAAAACTAGATACAAATGAAAAACATTTCACTACCGTATTAATACATTCAAGTCGACTTTTTAAAGAACTTTTGTCTCTTCTAATTTTAACGTTATTTAAATTTAAATGAACGGGAATAATAGCGGGGATGTAACAAAGGAAATGGAGAAAACTCATTTTATTGACCAACGTAACGTTTTAACTAGGTTAATGGTGTAAAATTTAGTTCGATTATGGATCTATCCTAATGTTATAATAGCTTTAACATTTACGTCATAACAATATAGCGTAGTCAAATGTAAGACCGGCTTTACTGTAAAACAAGGAGTCCATGTCCTAAGCAAAGTATCCTTCCATGGCTTACGATATTAAGATACCATCTAGATCTCGTGACGCGGAACCGTATTTCTCTCCAATTAAAAGTTATCTGCATGTTTTTCATCGTAGAGAAACCGATGTCTAGTAGCAATGATGTTATCACAGCGAAATATAGAGAAACTTAGGAAATACGTGTATACATAAGTGCGTGGCTGCTATAACAAAAACATATACTTTTTAAAATTTAATTTTCTTTAAATTTTAAGAAGGAAATTTCCGCAGATAATACTAGTAGTCATGAGTAAAAGAGTTGTTATTATTTTGATCATAGTGAGTTATTATACAAATTTGCCCGGGTATTAAACATGCAGCAATAATCTGATCAAATAAAACCTTCTCCGAAAGATTGTAATGTAATTAATAAATGAGAATTGTGCGAAGCGCAAACAGTACTTAATAATGGTAAACACTAAAAACATATCTGGGCATAAATACTTATCAATAAAAGCAAGTTTATGCAGGCTGGATAGAACGTCCAGATTGGCCGAATATATATTTTATTTTGTTATGAATACAATAAATATTGTGATTCAAATATTACTTTATTATCTTAATCATTTTAGCGAAAGGACTCCCTTAACCGAAGATCTTCAACTTATTTCAATTCAAAATATATTTCCATCCACCTACTTCGTTCTCAGCTGATGTGAGCCGTGACAAGGACCCTTCACGTCTCGGTCTCACTTTGATCTTTTTATAGTATTTACTTTTGTGTCGTTGGACGTTGCCCGGAATTATGCACGGCTGTGTGCAGAGCTCCTGGGCGTCATGCTGTGGACCCCTGATCTCAACTACCGGCGTGCAACGTGCTTTGCACTCATAGGGCGTGTAGTTGTCAATGGAAGCGCCACGGATGTTATTGTGTCTCTATTTTTGTGATAATTGTTCGTTCGTTTAGTGTTATAACAGTTTCAATGTTTATCTGTGTCCACACCATGGTGCTTTAAGCACGCCTGCTGTGTCAGATGGGTGAGTTAAATGCATTTTTATGTTGATTTAGTGAGGTTAGGACTTTGAAGACTTTCTGGCCTTAGGCTAGAAATGTGATGTAGGTTTAGGAGTGTTTCAATTCTTGTAAAACTCAGTTTTAGGCACCTTCTGTGCATTGGAATGGCTCCACTGAAGTTTTCCTGGATATTTTGCTTGTTTTGAGCTTTTGTGGACTTGGCGATTTCATGGTTTTGCTCGGCCTATGGCCAGCGTTGTGGCAGTGTCAGATCAAATGTCCTTTGACTGTTTTGTAGTATTTATTCCTGTTTATCGTTTAAGACCTGTTCTGAGCTTCTAGGCCAGTTTTTAGCCGAGATATGGTCCTGTGAAAGCCACCGTTTGAGAGGGTTGCTAGAGTCAGTTTTGCTCCCCGTTAATTAATCCTTAGGCCTTAGGCCTCCAAACTGATTTTTATTGTTTCCCTGTAATGGCTACAACCTATGTGTAGCAAAATTTGTTTCCTGTCAAGTGTAATTCTGTTTTCTGTGACTTGTGAGCCTAGGCCACTCTCACTCAGCCTAGTGTTTGATATAAGTAGTCCTAGACTTTCCTAGTCCCAAGCTCGGTCATGTTTAGTTTTTACTAGTGCAATTGCACGTTCCCTGCAAGTTTCATGCAATTTGATGTAAAAATAACTGTTTTATGTGCATATTATGTTTTTCAATTTCTGTTTTCTGAGGTACCCCAGGTACTCTGTTAGCCAACTGGCCTTAGGCCAGTTTTTAGTGGCTGGTTTGGTTTTTGAAAGTTGGGGGCACTTTCCCCGCAACTTTTAAGGCTATTCTGAGTAAATTCTGCCGGTAACTTTTTGACTTATTAAGCAAAATACATGAGAATGTACCTCATGCCTAAAATTTTTGAATTCCTTTAAAATCTCATTTTAATTGTGTTTCTTTGTGTTATTCTGCAATAGTTTTGGTGTTTAATATTAACTATTGTCATTCTGGACCAGGTTAATTTTGATTTTTACCATAATTTTGATTATTAAGGAAAATGTCTTTCCACCTCTCCTGTTAGTAATTTCCAAGGCTAAAAATAGTTTTATGTATCAAGTTGCTGCCACTTATTTTGCCTCAAATATTTTATTATAGCTCATTTAATATTTACCAATGACTCTGGATTGTTAAATCTTTTTTCTTTGGAACTTTTGTTTTTCATAATATTTTTTGGCATTAGTAGGGGTACTTGGCCCATTCTATGTTAAATTTTTTTTTATTGCTGTTTTTAACTGTAAATCATTTGTGACTCTTTTTTAACCTTTTGCTTGAGTTTTTTTTTGGCGAATTTGAAGTAAAATAAAAATGTAAGGACAATTTTAAAGTGACTGATAGGAATATATAGTTTTCTTCATTACTATTGGGTTCCTGGGTTATGTTAAACCAGGGTCCCGGGGAGGAGCGACCACGGATTCCAACATGGCTCCGGCGGAGAGGGAACTTCAGGGGGGCTTCCCCCCCTCCACTTTGGCTGCCACTCTGGACTCTGGCCCCCTCTCCTGCCTGTTCCGTCGCCCCCGGTGGTCTACAAGCGACCCGCCCAGTCACCGCCTACCGCAAGTTATTACAAATGAATTCGTTGAACTATGAAACATACATGTGTTGCCGCTGTATGAATGGAGCGTTTATGGAAACTGTAATATTTTTTTTATGATCGCCATGTAACTTTAAAGTCAATTTCTCTTTTCCTTGTCAATTAAAATTTAAATGTCAATTGTAATCTATGTTAACTGTTTGTCTTGTCTGTTATTTATTTATTAATTTATTGCTCAATTTATTCAATTTATTTATCTAATTTTACCCAGTCTCATGAGAATTGTTAAATTGCAAACTATAAAAAATTTTATTACTATCTCATCTGCAACTTCCAGAAATGTGAATTTTAGCTGTTTAAATGTTGTTAAGTTTTATAAGAAAAGCATTGTTAGGTATTTTTCACATTTAATTTAAAACTGTAAACTAGAGGAAAGGTGGAGTTCTGTTATGCCATTTGAATAATGATTTGGATTTTGTATTCACATGCACTTTGCTTTGTATTACATTTGTTTTCTCTCAACGGTGAGTTTTCATTGAATTTTCCTCCACGGCCTTCCTTGTTGTTAGGTAGGGACGTGAGCCGCCCCTCGCCCCGCCTCCATGGGGGCATGCTTCCTGCTCATAGTTCGCCTGGGTGCGGGTGGTGGGGCGCGGTTCAGATGGTAGCAGAGCGTGGTTTCAGTGGTTGTGGTCCTGGCCCTTGGTTGTGGACCTAACCGGTTCCTGACTGAGAGGCTGGGAGACCCGATCACTGGCCACGTTCTGAATTAATGGTAGGGCCGTGGATGGATCTAGTTCTCGGGTAATTCTGGACTGACAGTTTCTGGGCAGAATTGTTGTTCTGGTGGGGATGTGCGCACTGTGTTTTTTTTCAATTAGGAGCTCGCCCTTAGCCGAGGCACCGGGTGGAATCTGATTAATGTCTTGCTTCCGAACTTTAGGGAGCAAGAATTTTCT
Organism: Allygus modestus; assembly: GCA_963675035.1. Classification (NCBI taxonomy): domain Eukaryota; kingdom Metazoa; phylum Arthropoda; class Insecta; order Hemiptera; family Cicadellidae; genus Allygus; species Allygus modestus. The sequence continues at coordinate 144,836,750 of OY776111.1, forward strand.
AAAACATGGCCGAACCCCAAAATTAAATTTTGTTTGTGTGCTCACCTCACCAGACAAGTGTTAGGTGTTGTTGTTAGTGTATGTATCGGTGTATGTATGTTTGTGTGAATCGTTGTTCAATTTTGCGGTTAGTGCGGTATGAATGGGTAGGTGGTTCTTCTATTTGGGACCTCATCTGATCGATAGGCATTTCAATTCAGGGCCCTTAGGAGGTTAAGTTTTTGTGATCTGTATTTTTGAAATTGTTTATTTATTGTGTGAAATCATGTCTGGCTCCTTGTGTCCAGAGTACCTGTACAAGGATGAGCTTGTTTTTGAGGTTAGAGCTCGTGGCGTTGAACCCGCTAGCGAGTCTGGTAACACTTACCTGCTTGTCTGTGTTGACGCCTTTTCAAAGTTTTGCTGGCTGTTTCCTCTTCCAAGAGCTACTACTAACCTAACAACTAGAGCTTTGAAGACTCGACTCTTTCAGAACTTCGGTGTACCCAGCCAACTGGTCTCCGATAACGCAACACAATTTTCTTCAAAGGAGTTTCGCCGTTTCTGTTTTGGACATGGTATCGAGCATATTACTACTTCTCCGTACTACCCTCAACCTTCTCATGCGGAGCGTTTCAACCGCAACTTGAGAGCTGCTCTCATCGCCTATCATGCAGAGAGGCAGACAACTTGGGATGAATCTCTTGAGTGGCTGCAATTGGCATTCAACTCCGCTAAGCACGAAAGCCACAAGGCGGTACCTTTTGAACTGTTTCTGGGTTACCCGCCGTCTTCCCCCCTTTCGAATCTTTGGAGAGTGTCTGATTTACTGCCCACTCCTGGTAGCGGCGATATACTCGGTGCTTGGAACGCTGCGAGAAAAAATTTACTCCGCAGTAGAGATAGAGTGAGAAGGCGTTACAACAAGGGTCGCATTGCCAACCCTTTTAAGGTTGGAGATTTGGTGTTCTGTCAAACACACCCCATCAGTTCCGCCGCCAACAAAAAGGCTGCCAAACTGTGTTATCGTTGGTCAGGACCCCATAGAATTATCAAGTTTTTGTCCCCCGTCACGGTGAGACTTGGTCACCCTGATACTGGAGAAGTTTTTCGGAAAGCTCACATATCTCAGTTGAAGGCTTTCCGTGGAGGGGTTGGAACTTCCAACTGAATGTTTAGCTTCGGAGGTGTTTAGGAGCTGGAGGTTTGATCGCCCTCCTGCTTCGTGCGCTGTGTTCTTCACACTCTCATTTTTTTTTCTCTTCGCCATTGCTGGGCCCAGCAAACTATCCCGGAGGTGAGTTTTCCCTCTGGTAGGTGAAGTTTCACGATTCCGAGTCTGCTGTTTGTTCTCTTCCCCCCCCCCCTCTACGGAAACTTTAGCTTCTTGATATCTCATTTGTTTACTTGGTGTCATCCTGACCATGTTTCTCGTGGTGATGTTAATTGTTGTTTGTAGTTTGTAATATTTGTTCTGCCTTTGAGACAAGGTTCATTTTTCTCATCTTCACCCCGGAGGTTCTGTTTTCGTGGGGGAGGTTGAGCCGTGACAAGGACCCTTCACGTCTCGGTCACGTCTCGGTCTCACTTTGATCTTTTTATAGTATTTACTTTTGTGTCGTTGGACGTTGCCCGGAATTATGCACGGCTGTGTGCAGAGCTCCTGGGCGTCATGCTGTGGACCCCTGATCTCAACTACCGGCGTGCAACGTGCTTTGCACTCATAGGGCGTGTAGTTGTCAATGGAAGCGCCACGGATGTTATTGTGTCTCTATTTTTGTGATAATTGTTCGTTCGTTTAGTGTTATAACAGTTTCAATGTTTATCTGTGTCCACACCATGGTGCTTTAAGCACGCCTGCTGTGTCAGATGGGTGAGTTAAATGCATTTTTATGTTGATTTAGTGAGGTTAGGACTTTGAAGACTTTCTGGCCTTAGGCTAGAAATGTGATGTAGGTTTAGGAGTGTTTCAATTCTTGTAAAACTCAGTTTTAGGCACCTTCTGTGCATTGGAATGGCTCCACTGAAGTTTTCCTGGATATTTTGCTTGTTTTGAGCTTTTGTGGACTTGGCGATTTCATGGTTTTGCTCGGCCTATGGCCAGCGTTGTGGCAGTGTCAGATCAAATGTCCTTTGACTGTTTTGTAGTATTTATTCCTGTTTATCGTTTAAGACCTGTTCTGAGCTTCTAGGCCAGTTTTTAGCCGAGATATGGTCCTGTGAAAGCCACCGTTTGAGAGGGTTGCTAGAGTCAGTTTTGCTCCCCGTTAATTAATCCTTAGGCCTTAGGCCTCCAAACTGATTTTTATTGTTTCCCTGTAATGGCTACAACCTATGTGTAGCAAAATTTGTTTCCTGTCAAGTGTAATTCTGTTTTCTGTGACTTGTGAGCCTAGGCCACTCTCACTCAGCCTAGTGTTTGATATAAGTAGTCCTAGACTTTCCTAGTCCCAAGCTCGGTCATGTTTAGTTTTTACTAGTGCAATTGCACGTTCCCTGCAAGTTTCATGCAATTTGATGTAAAAATAACTGTTTTATGTGCATATTATGTTTTTCAATTTCTGTTTTCTGAGGTACCCCAGGTACTCTGTTAGCCAACTGGCCTTAGGCCAGTTTTTAGTGGCTGGTTTGGTTTTTGAAAGTTGGGGGCACTTTCCCCGCAACTTTTAAGGCTATTCTGAGTAAATTCTGCCGGTAACTTTTTGACTTATTAAGCAAAATACATGAGAATGTACCTCATGCCTAAAATTTTTGAATTCCTTTAAAATCTCATTTTAATTGTGTTTCTTTGTGTTATTCTGCAATAGTTTTGGTGTTTAATATTAACTATTGTCATTCTGGACCAGGTTAATTTTGATTTTTACCATAATTTTGATTATTAAGGAAAATGTCTTTCCACCTCTCCTGTTAGTAATTTCCAAGGCTAAAAATAGTTTTATGTATCAAGTTGCTGCCACTTATTTTGCCTCAAATATTTTATTATAGCTCATTTAATATTTACCAATGACTCTGGATTGTTAAATCTTTTTTCTTTGGAACTTTTGTTTTTCATAATATTTTTTGGCATTAGTAGGGGTACTTGGCCCATTCTATGTTAAATTTTTTTTTATTGCTGTTTTTAACTGTAAATCATTTGTGACTCTTTTTTAACCTTTTGCTTGAGTTTTTTTTTGGCGAATTTGAAGTAAAATAAAAATGTAAGGACAATTTTAAAGTGACTGATAGGAATATATAGTTTTCTTCATTACTATTGGGTTCCTGGGTTATGTTAAACCAGGGTCCCGGGGAGGAGCGACCACGGATTCCAACATGGCTCCGGCGGAGAGGGAACTTCAGGGGGGCTTCCCCCCCCTCCACTTTGGCTGCCACTCTGGACTCTGGCCCCCTCTCCTGCCTGTTCCGTCGCCCCCGGTGGTCTACAAGCGACCCGCCCAGTCACCGCCTACCGCAAGTTATTACAAATGAATTCGTTGAACTATGAAACATACATGTGTTGCCGCTGTATGAATGGAGCGTTTATGGAAACTGTAATATTTTTTTTATGATCGCCATGTAACTTTAAAGTCAATTTCTCTTTTCCTTGTCAATTAAAATTTAAATGTCAATTGTAATCTATGTTAACTGTTTGTCTTGTCTGTTATTTATTTATTAATTTATTGCTCAATTTATTCAATTTATTTATCTAATTTTACCCAGTCTCATGAGAATTGTTAAATTGCAAACTATAAAAAATTTTATTACTATCTCATCTGCAACTTCCAGAAATGTGAATTTTAGCTGTTTAAATGTTGTTAAGTTTTATAAGAAAAGCATTGTTAGGTATTTTTCACATTTAATTTAAAACTGTAAACTAGAGGAAAGGTGGAGTTCTGTTATGCCATTTGAATAATGATTTGGATTTTGTATTCACATGCACTTTGCTTTGTATTACATTTGTTTTCTCTCAACGGTGAGTTTTCATTGAATTTTCCTCCACGGCCTTCCTTGTTGTTAGGTAGGGACGTGAGCCGCCCCTCGCCCCGCCTCCATGGGGGCATGCTTCCTGCTCATAGTTCGCCTGGGTGCGGGTGGTGGGGCGCGGTTCAGATGTTAACATTATTTAGGTTTAAGTAATAAACCTTACAAGATTAGAATTCTAATAAAGCTAGATGAAAAAAAATACTTTAAAAATTGTCGGAATTTTAAGCATTCCCATAATGATTTAAAAATGGAGTGTGATAATACAATCCACACCGAACTACTAACCGAAGAAGTGATAACATGATCGGTCTTCTTTACCAATACCTTTACAGCGGCTCAGAACAATAAAAACTAATAAATGGCTATGTCAAGATCGAGCCACTGCATGACTTGTTAATAACGTAATAGCTATGTAATTTAACCGGAAATATGTAATTATTTTTAGATAAGCCTAATATACAGTATAAATTTGAGTTAATGGAGATTAAATTAGGATTTTAAGGTAACTACCTATTCAAGTGAGGCTTACCAAAAGTTAAATCCGATAAAAAAAGGCTGTTTTTTTATATATTTGCATTTATCAACGAGACTGTCATTACAACGTGAGAGCGATGCTTGAAAGAAGGAGTGCGTTAACCACCCGAAGGCGTTATGGCTCTTACTTTTCGAGGCGCGCACACTATTTCATCGTCCCCCCACTCCCACTCTAGAATGTTGGCAACGTAAATATATATATATATAGCACTTTAGGAACTGGCACAGCTGGTTAAGGTTGTGTCAGCATCGAAACAAACAATAATTGTATGTTGTTAAAATTTTGACTGCTGTAAACACAACAACTGATGCTATTGGAACTGCTGATTGTGCTCTGCTGTTATGTTTCTATGTGAATAGCGATAGTAGTTATTTGTGTATTAAGGGTGTAAAGTGCAATTTTGTCTCCCTGAGGGAAATTGTTGGCGCCCGACGCCGTAGGCGACAATTTTCCCGAGGGACACAATGTACTTGACTCCCGTAAAGCACACAACATTTTCCCCCCACCTCAAAATCCAAAATTGTCCATCAGTATTTACAATTACAATCGCTATCTATTTTCGTTGCGTAATTCGTAATAACTAACCTCCGAACTTGGAACGTTAATTGCAGCTGAGCGAAGCAAAATATCAATCAGCTGTTCCAATTCCGCTATAACTGCGGCGTTAATTATTGCAGCGAAACATCAGGTGATTGTGTTCCACATTCCACAGCTACAGCGTTGCCAGTTCTCAACTGAACTGTGTTGCCGGATTGTCAATGTTACTCTTATGGGTTTACTTTGTCTCCCAAGGGAGTCAAAGTACTTTTGTCTACCTTGGGAGACAAAGTATTACTTTACTCGTTCATTACAAGGAGTAAAATTTGACATTACATTGGCTAGTAGTGGGGGGAACAACCTTTATCGCCCACTACATGTTAAATGTCCCCACATGTCGTATATTGAGAGGTAAGTAATGAGCGATAATACAGACCAGGGAGCTAATGACTCATAGCATTACGATTAAACTCCCGGCAGGGTTTAATCAGTTGTTCCAATAGTATCAGCTGTTGCGTTTACAACATTAAAAGTTTTCACAACATGCAATTAACGTTTGTTTTGATGCTGATCCTTAGACTGCAGTGCCAGTTTCCAAAATACAATTTTTTTACATTTACGTTGCCTATATTTTGAAGTGGGAGGGACGACAAAATAGTGTGGTGCCTCGAGTAGTAAGAGCCAAAACTCCTTCGGGCGTTTAACACTCGTGCTTTCAAGCATCGCTCTCACGCTGTAATGACGCTCTTACTACCCTAGGTGCATATATATATATATATATATATATATATATATATTACTTATTTTCGGTATTGGTTTAGTGTAAATATTTGTCCGTGGTATTTAATAGTAAATATATCATCACTATGTAATAATATGTGTAACAAAATCTCAACGTAATCATAGACCTTCACTGGAATCTCCTTTTTTACTTTCTCCCTCTGTACATAGTATATGGAGAAAGTATTGTTTTCGTCAAAATTTTCGAATTTGAGTTGTTAGTGGAAATATTCGTTTTGGTGCTCCCTGAACCCAAAAAAGTGGTTTTTACGTGATGTCTGTCTGTTTGTGTGTGTGTGTGTGTGTGTGTGTGTGTGTGTGTGTGTGTGTGTGTGTGTGTGTGTGTGTGTGTGTGTGTGTGTGTGTGTGTGTCCGTGTGTGTGTGTGTGTGTCTGTGTGTGTGTGTGTGTGTGTGTGTGTGTGTGTGTGTGTGTGTGTGTGTGTGTGTGTGTGTGTGTGTGTGTGTGTGTGTGTGTGTGTGTGTGTGTGTGTGTGTGTGTGTGTGTGTGTGTCTGTGTGGATGTGTACAGAGCTAAAGCCCTAACCAATGGGCCGATTTTGATGAAATTTGGTATGTAGGTACTAATCCATGATATCTCCAGGCATTTTTTTCATTTTTTGAATTTTTGATTTTTAAGGGTAATTATCCCCCGAAAACCGCCAAAAAACATGAAAAATCCAAATTTCTAAAAAACGGCTCTAACGATTTTGATTAAACTTTAGTCGTTTGTAGAACTTTAGTTTTTCAACAAAATGACACCACCTGTAAAAATTCGGGTTCAGAAATTACGGGACTTAAAACATCCAAAATTCAGTTTTTTGGATTTTTCATAAAAATACATAAATATAAAAAAATATTACTATTCACCATTAAAAAGTGCTCAAAAAACTAAATAATTTAGTATTTTGAATTACTATTCTATTGAATTTTTCATTTAGCGGTAAACGCAGTACGTTATTCAATGTTATTCTTATGGGGAATACAAAAATTACTATTTCTCTCTTATTTACCGATCAATTTCATTCAAACTTGATATGCTTGTCAATTAAGCAGTGACCAACAGAGTTAATTCGAAATATGTTGCCCCTTAATATCCGTGGGGGGGAATAGGGGGCATTTCCCCTCTTAAAACCCCGAGTGTAGCAATGGATCCTGCAGTGCCTCCAAAGCAGGGATTTGGGTCGATGTTTTTTAAAACAACTTGTTTACAAGATTTTCTGTACATTCGACCGTGCTTTGTATTCTATATTTAGTAAATAAAAAGTAATTTATTCATTAAAGTTGGGCTAAAAGGGAGAAAGTATGTGTCAGTTTCCTGATACCGTTTATTACTTGTGTTAAGAGTCTGCTTGTTCTGTCGTAATCAGTGATAAAAAGATGCAACTTACGTTTCCGGACGAAATACGGCTCCGCGTCACGGCACTGCGATAATTGCCTACCACAACTGTGGCCCTACTTCTGGCTAAGGCTCTAACTACTTTGAATCCACCTTAGCCTACAATACAGCTCCGCATCAAGGCACTGCGATGTTGGCCTGCGACAAATGTGCGGCTACTTCTGGCTAAGGCTCTAACTACTTTGAATCCACCTTAGCCTACAATACAGCTCCGCATCAAGGCACTGCGATGTTGGCCTGCGACAAATGTGCGGCTACTTCTGGCTAAAGCTCTGACTACTTTGAATCCACCTTAGCCTACAATACAGCTCCGCATCAAGGCACTGCGATGTTGGCCTGCGACAAATGTGCGGCTACTTCTGGCTAAGGCTATAACTACTTTGAATCCACCTTAGCCTACAATACAGCTCCGCATCAAGGCACTGCGATGTTGGCCTGCGACAAATGTGCGGCTACTTCTGGCTAAAGCTCTGACTACTTTGAATCCACCTTAGCCTACAATACAGCTCCGCATCAAGGCACTGCGATGTTGGCCTGCGACAAATGTGCGGCTACATCTGGCTAAAGCTCTGACTACTTTGAATCCACCTTAGCCTACAATACAGCTCCGCATCAAGGCACTGCGATGTTGGCCTGCAACAAATGTGCGGCTACTTCTGGCTAAAGCTCTGACTATTTTGAATCCACCTTAGCCTACAATACAGCTCCGCATCAAGGCACTGCGATGTTGGCCTGCAACAAATGTGCGGCTACTTCTGGCTAAAGCTCTGACTATTTTGAATCCACCTTAGCCTACAATACAGCTCCGCATCATGGCAATGCGATCTTAACCTGCGAAAAATGTGCAGCTACTTCTGGCTAATGCGTTTAACTATTTTGAATCCACTGTATTAAACCTTAGCCTACAATACGGTTTTGCGTTACGGTGCTTCGATATTTGACTACCACAACTATGACACTAGTTCTGGCTAAGGCTTTTTGGAATTCACTGTGTTAAAAATTAGCCTACAATGTGGCTCTGGGTCATAGAACTGCGATGTTTGACTACCACAACTGTAGCATTAGTTCGGGATTAGGTTTTGACTACTTTGAAACCTTAGCCCATAATACGGCTCCACGTCATGGCACTGCAATGTTTGCCTGCCACAAGTGTGGCTACTTTCTTGCTAAGGCTTTTAACTATTTTCAATCTACTGTATTAAACCTTAGCCTATAATAACACTCCGCGTCACGGTACTGCGACGTTTTCCTGCCACAACTTTAGCAGGTACCGCTCACTTATCCGAGCTCACAACACTGTCGTAAGAGCAATAACCATACTACAACTATCAATACTAGTAGTTGAACAGCCAATTTTAAAATAACAAAGCCATAACATTAACAAAATAAAATTACACAACGGTTTTTATAAAATGAATAATGTTACATGTCGTACATTATAAACTATTTCATACTGGGTTTGATAGAAACCTCGGATGGAAAGCTCAAATCACGCAATTTATTTCATCTTTTCAAACTTATTTGAATGTTTAAATTTTAAAGTAGGACAAGATAGCTCGTTCAAGGGGTTTTAGTTTTTGAATTATGTTGAATTATATTTGATATATTGCAGTGCTTTTGAATGGATCCATCCATCTTATATAATTTGTTCGATCAGAACACACACTGTTTACGTTGGTGATCTTCTTTTAACAATTAATGCAAATGAGCATGTAAGAGTTAATTACTGCAATAGTGCGCCGCGGCCGGCTCTAACGGCCCTCCTCCCTGTACTCATGTTACGCGCAAGCAACAGCCACTTTACTCCTCAGGATTATAAAACATCACTCTTTACTTGGATTTTACTGTTCAATGATCATCCACTTATCTAATCTAAATTAAATAAATTAGATTAGATCTGATAATATTACGTCGTATAATGTTGTGATGTAACTATTTGGCAAAGAGAAATGTATACTTGTTGTTAGGCTTGGACTGTTACGGCTTACAAGTAACGGTTTACATCAGTCTCTCAATACCCAGTGAATACTAGAAGTGAATTTACGTATTCTGATGTATTTACGGATTGTAAATATAAACGTCACAACAAACAACACCACAAAATAAATATATTTAGGCCTAATTTTAAACTGTACAGTTTTGTAAGTGAATACAGTTTAAGAATATGCTTTAACTCAGTTTAAAGGATCTATTCATACTGAGTTTAAATTAATAGGAAACAAATGGAGCCCAGATTGCTAATCCTTACTATCCCCCTGTGTTTAGTAATGTAATCAAGGTATTCTGTAAACAGATTATATGCCCACATGTTTCATAAAAAGATCCCTGTCGGAGCAAACCAGCAAAGTCAGCAAATTTCCAATGCCAATTGTTATTCAAAGTTATTATTATTGATTAGTAAAGCATCTACTTTTATCAAAATGCATTGATAGATTAGTGAGGTATAACATTTTATTTTTCATCCAAAAGAATAACACTGAAATGATTACGCAGGTTTTCCGTAACGACAGTGTTTTAGGATGACTACAACTGGGACATTTATGCAGTTATAAATACACCACAACCACAAGGCTGTTCATACTACGTTTCACAAAATCATGTCAAAAAACAAGGGATATAGATAATCATTACATTAAAAGAATAAGGTGAATTTTGTGCAGAAGGTTATGGCCAAACTACTGGGTTGATTTTGATGATTTACGTGTCGTTTGAAAGCCCTCAACGTTTAGATGTGCCTTTTGGGGGTCTCAAGTCAGTGCGTGGAACCAGAAACCCTTGGGAAGCCCTCGAAGTACGGTTTTGGCCCAATTAAATAACATTGGACAGCAAATCAAAACAAAAGAAGCAGAACAGCCGGGATTAAAAATACAAACATTTGGTTTGGTAGTTGCGTTTATTTCCCATAAGAATGACGAGGTATAACGTAAAGTCCATATGTTTACATAATACTATGTATGGAGGTTTGCTGGTTCGTGGGCATTTGATGTGCGTATTAATAGATCCAGATGAAAGTATATTATACCAAGTTTTATCAATATGTGTTCACAAATAAGCAAGATATAACATTTTACTTATTCTGCAGAAGACCAACATTGACCAACTTATTATGTTTAACACTTTCATTATCTCGGTAACCAATTGACGTAGAGCGATGATCAAAGGTCAAAGTGTATACAATAATGCTAATGGTCTTAGCAAATAATGAATAACAGGGATTTAAATCTTTGATTAATACGTTATATTTGATATATCTGCTAACATTACAAAATCTGATAAGATTTATTAAATCGCAGTAACGACGATAAACAAATTTAAAGATGACAAAGACCCATGAAATTTGCATATATAAACCAATACTGAATTTGTAACAAAACATAATTTCCGTTAGTGTTGATTTAACACTTATCATATACTATTTAACAACATTCAAATCATAACCAAATATTAAAATATATTAGTTTCTATAGTTTTTAATTTACTTTATCAGGACATAATTGTTTTAAGACAGTTATTAAAAATTAAATAATTCATAACTGGAGATAAATTATGTTTCCAAGAAGATTCAAATTACTTGGTTATATATTTTAAACGCCTTAATCTTTGTTGGTAATGGACCTTCATTTTTGTTTCAGTGAAAGTAAGTTCATAACAGTAATGTTAACAATCTTCCAAGACTGGACTTGACTCATTACTGTCTATTACTGTAATGGCGACTATTAACATCTCTTAGTTAATGGATATCGACCATTCTGTCTTTTAACATAGCAGTCTAAAATATTTGCCAACTTTAAAAGAATAAATGTCCTAGTTATAACAGGTAAGTATTTAACGTGCTTACCAAAATTAATCGTTATTATAATAAAGATAAACAGAAAGAGGTTTAAAAGCGTCATTTCGAATATTTTTTAATGATAATAAATCACTTGTGATATTTAAAGCCATATAAGATAACGTTAAGAGAGACAATATCCAAAATGCGGCGTTAAAAAGAAATACGAAAGTAAAGAATGAGCTCCGAAAGTTTTAACTTTGTTAAACGGCGAAATCGTGGGTAAAGAAAGTTTGAAAATAACAGCTGTTCTCAACTTACAGTCGATGAATAACATCACAATGCCGTGACGAAAGTCACTATTTCTCTGTTGTCTGCGCTTTATTTATCCTGATATAAAAAATTTAAATAAGTTTCACAGTGGCCTTTACAGCCTAAGATATTATGCACTAAGATATTCCACTTAAAGGAATCTCATTAAATGACCCGGCTCTACGTACTATGATTGTATAACTAGTCAGTTGTATATGATATATTTGTGTTGAAACAGAATTATATCTGAGATTCAAAAGTAATATCAGGAGTAAAATAGTACATAATATCAATTGAAACAAAATAGTAATATCAAAAGGTAGTGTTGTTAAAACAACCTACATTATATATTTAGTTGATGCTTTTACAAGTTGTTACTTCCCCAGAAGATATAGTTGTTCTAGACTCAGGTTAAAGTTTAACTTTAATTTTTTACTTTAACTTTTCCTCTGGTTTCAGTTAGGGCTGTTTTGGGTTGTTAATGTTAAATATACGTCTTAGGAGCCATTTTAATGTGTACATTTTAACTTGTACTACGTGACTTGGCGTCGCGTCATAGTTTTACGAGTTTAATGGTATTTGGTGGTCTAGCAACGGAAGCAGTTATTGCATTTTACTTTCTAGAACGGTGAACTGGCTGTTGAGTATACAACGTTACGTGCAAATATGTTGTCAATAACGACATATGAAAGTATTATTTACATTACGTAAGACCTGGAACGCTTAATAATTATTGTTAAAAAAATATTTCGAAGGCAGACAAACTTACTTGAAAACGATCTTTTATTTCTGTTTAAGACCAAGAAAATTTGTTTGCAATCTAATTAAAATTTTTCTCAAAGAAATTTTCGATGGCTAAAATATGAAACCATTGTTAAGCTACATTAAAAGAATGATTTACTAATTTTAGATGGTATATTGAATGAATAAGTAGAGTAATAATTTCGCTTCTTCCTGCAATCATGACCTGACTCTTTGATAACTGGAATAGGTGGTATGATCCACACGTCTTGCATTTACTTAACAATTATTAATATGAGTATTAAATGAGGCATTTGAAAAGTGCAAATAAGAGTTCCTCTGTTATTCAAGTACAACCGAGTGTTATACTTGAAAATAGAGTGCATTAACGTACAAGACATTGGGAATGACTATGTTAATCTATTTTTGAATAGTTTTGGGACAGTGATGAAAATGATTTACTTTTATATGTTGTTTAACAAACTTTTAAATTACCTCATCTCGGACAGCCATAATAAACTTCCAGAACATCAAAGTGTCTCATGCCCATGAGTCGCATTACCAATGACAAAATATAGTCGGCTCTACATTAATAAGATTTATTTAATTTTAAAATTCCTATATGACAAGGAAATCTGAAAATCCTGATGGAAACAGACGGAGTCGGTTGGAAAGAATATCGTACACAGCTAAATACTCACCAGCTAAACGCACTCATTAAAATGATGAAGTAATATTAGTTATAACTTATATAAATACTAATACTGACGCCCAAAAAATGGGTTCCCTTCTTGGGTTAAGCGATAAATAGTATTAACTTGAACGCTAAAACTTACGAAATAAACTTGTTTAAATTTAATTTAATGTATCCATATAATTATGTTTAATTGGTTCAGGCGGTTATAAAATTAAGAATTTAGGTTACATACCTATACACAAAGACATGACAATGCATTACCTACCTAAAATAATTTTACTTCAGACAAGGCAAACTTTGACCTATAAAAATACTGTTGAACTTATGAGGAGATTGATATTCATCTCATTCGAATTCCCTTAGTAATGGCTCTTTCGAGACGCCTACCAAAATCTCGCCGAGTAGTTTTGTATGCAAATGGCAGCCGGCACATTACGAGACGATCGATACGCTAAGTGGCTCCTTAAAAAGCTTCTAGTTTTATTTTTCTGAATCCAGACACAGTTCTTCTCTAAGTCTATTTTTTGTGACGGCTTAGCTGATCTGTCTTTTTTCTTTGGAAATGCATTAAATTGTTCTATTATGCTCGTTTATCACTAGTTTGCACGCTCATCAACCCGGTGGCTCATCAACTCAATTCGGTTATCAAATGTTATTTGAAAATATATTATTGTACTAATCGGAGATAAGCTAGGCATTGCTCATTAAACTGAAATAATTATTTAGTTATATATGTAATTAGATTATTTTTGTCTTATTATACTGGAATTTTATAATTTGGTTTAAATCCGTACCATTTCTTGAAATTATTTTTAGCGGAAAGTTGGAATTGTTGAAACGGTAAGATACGGTTATATGCGTGATATCGCATAATTTGCATGTTTACTATTCAAAATAACTCAATTTAATTAACTGTGTGTTTTATATTTTAAATGTAGTTTAAAGTCAATTAGTATAAAAAAGCGTTTAAAAAAATAAAATGTATCAAAAGATTCCTTTAGTTATTTTTGCGGGACTAAAATAACTAATTCACAAACTTATTTGTTTTAAATTATGTTAGTATTGTATGTGGTAGAGGTGGAGGAAGGGCGTAGAATAATCAAGTGAAGGCTTCATTACAACAACAAAGGGTGCCGCCGCTAATGTCCCGCTCCCCGACACTACCTCCCCCCCATCGTGCCCCTCAGCAACAGCTGCGCTCATCGTCAGGTCCCATCTTATGAAAGCTTTACATTTCTTGTTAATTGTGCAATTTTTTACCTTTTCCAAAGAAAAAACTAATTTCTTGCAGTGTTTTGTTCCTAAAAAAAAAACTAGCAGCTAAAAAAGGCACGAACTAATGGAAGTGGAGACATTTCCTATGTGAGCCCTGCTAGTGTAAAACTTTGAAATCACACCGAGCGCTACCCGTGGCCGTCTCCTGCTTGATGAATTGTAACTTTTGCATAGTTCGATTCGCTATGGCATTCTAATGGATTCACTGGATTCACTGGATTCACGATCATGCGGTCCCAGGTTCAATTCTACCTTTTCGTGTTTACTTTTTGAGGTACCATTTTTTGTTATATTTTACACAAAACCATTTTTCTGATATGTTACAAAGAAAAGAGCCGCCATACAGCGCTGCGGTGTTAGGTTAGGTTAGTTTACTATAATTTTTGCGTAAATGTAGCCTAATTTTGTAGAATATAAGTAGGTTTATTTTGTTTACATTTGCAAATTCTACATTTCACTGGTAATTTAAGACACACATTGTTTTCTCATCTGTTGCGGATAGTTCGTTCGTCATCGGACGAGTTCGGCTTCCTTCGGGTGACAAGGTATCCACCTAAAGTGTATCGTGCCTTTTTTTAGCTGCTATTGAAAAACAATACATCTAGTGTTCCGATTCTTTAAACTCATTAAATTGATAATTATTATTTTTTAATATGATATAATTATATGTAGGGCGTTTAATCAACAATCTGGTTTTGCGCGAACTACATCGAAACTAAGTGCAGCAAAAATAAAGGATGCCTCACTTGATTTTCTTTGCACGAGGTGGTGCAACTCTAAATTCTATGATGACTTGCAACTTGTCCTAACTACTAATCTTACAGCTTAAAACCCCCTCAGTCCCTGCTTCTATCCTTCGAAAATCCTGTACATTCTTCTATGAATGTTTAAGAACTGCATAACTTGTTTTTACTGGATGTAATAAAAGACGTATTACAACACTTAAGATATATTTACACTTATACTGATTCACATACAGACGGTAAACATATATAAAAGATGGTACTAGGCTATCGATTTCGACCAGTCACACCAGTCATCCTCAAGCCAATGAGAGAACTGACGTTAGTTCTCTCATTGGCCTGATGATGACTGGTGTGACTGGTCGAAATCGATAGCCTAGTACCACCTTTTATATATGTTTACCGTCTGTATGTTAATCAGTATTAGTGTAAATATATCTTAAGTGTTGTAAGACGTCTTTTATTACATCCCATAAGTAATAAAAACACGTAATGTGCTGATAAAAAAGTTGTTTAACTTGTTTTTGTAAACACTTACAGTAGTCCAATGTTGATCTAATAAAAAATTTATTATTATATTTCACTTGTTTAGACAGTTTTATATTACTTTTCTGGATCATAACATGACCCTAACATAACACGCCTTAGTAAATAAATTTGTATGTGTTAACAATAACTGCAAACAAAATCAATGATTTATCTTTATTCCACGACTAATCAATCATGATAATTACCTAGTTTTAAAATGTTGGGTATAGGCCAATTTAAACTAGTTTTAATGACTATTTAATTGCTCGTAGAGATTCCATACAATTTGCTGATACGACAGTAAACGCTGTTTGCTCTTAAACACTTTACCTTGCTTTTATATTATGTTATCGTATACAATTTTTAAAATTTAGTAGTCTGATCCGTGTTATACCTGTGTCAACATATATGTAAGCAATGAGTACCTAATAAAACGTTTGGTTATGCAGTATATTGCTAAATCTTGTAGCAATCTAATAAAATCCACTAGAAAATTATATCCGAAACGCCTACTGACTTCTGGACATATTCAGATAGTAAAAAATCACAGCAAATCGGATGAATATAATTGGTTGCAACAATAACAGTTAACTCCTATAGAATAAATTAATGTGTAACCTAATTTTTATGGACACTTCCTGGTTTATTTTATAATGGTTTTATTCTGTCATTCTTAGTTTTAATCACGTGAATGATACTTATTTCAAGTTTTATTAAATAACTCAGTCCATATTAAATCGTAGAAAGTAAACAAATAAAAATCTTGAGAACTTAACTAAAATAAAACAAGAAAATGGTTATTTTTTAATTATTGCTCCTTGATAAAACTGTTATTTTTATGATTTGACGATCCACATTAGGTCAAAGGGTCCCTTTAGATCGTGCTACGTGCGTGTTTTTAATACATTTGTATTCCTTGATCCTGTTTTTTTACTATACATTGTGAATGAGTTCTATAAACTAAACACATTCATTCGATTTGGGCTTGGAAAAGACAATTCTCCTGAGGTCTTAGCAGAAATACCGTGATGCATCGGTAACGGCTCTCGACAACACGGCTAATATATCAGCTTAACAACCTCACTCTTCAACACGTGCAGCCATTCCCACAAATCACCATAAGCCTCTTATCGTTTGAGGCAGTTTTGCTAACTTAATACCGTAACAAAATGTGTTCTTGAGAATTCACCTGTAAGGAAGTCTTATGGTGCGCCATGTGATTATGGAAAGAGATAGAAGGTCGTAGAATTGACTAAAGATACCTCAGTATCTATATTCAATGGTCGTAGGGCGTGATTTAAGCCATGTATATTAATAACATTTAGTTTAGTGAGTGATACAGGAAAAATCACCAACAGTTTAATGGGCAATATAGTGTTATTAACTGGTGACCTTTGAACGATTGATTTCGATGAAATGATTTGGTTTAAGGAAGAACTAGTAGCTAGAAACAAGGAAATTAAAAAAGGAAGTTATAGGACATTTTAAATTTAACTGTTTTAACCATAGTCATAGTCATCTTTACTGTCACAAAAACACGTATACAATATTCTGGTAATTCCAGACTTAAACAGGTGACATTGTGAAGTACAGTTCTCTGGGTTTAAAACTAGATCTAGTCTAATTATATTAACCTAGGCTTAATATATTTTAACGATAGTCTAATTTTATTTGTACGTTTTCCGTTTGAATATATATATATATATATATATATATATATTACCGTTAAGTATTTTAAAATACAAATTATTATCCAGTCCGCAATTACTCATTTTATCCTATAACTTTGTTATATGACAAATTAAGTTCTGAGGTAAAACGAATTATAGGACGCAATAGGACATTCGGCAAGACTATGCACTAAGGTTTATTTTTACCGCGGGAATAACGTTTCTGTTGTTTACAAAGTGTTCAGATTTATAATTTATATCGTTGTTGTGCTTTGCATAATACAATTTCAACAATAAAATATTCCCAACATGTGTTAAAAATTGTTACATAGGAGTCTTATAAAAAGGTATTGTGCTTTTAGATATTCGTATAATTTGGTAATAATCAAATTCCTCCCATTTTTTTCGAGCTTTCTGAAAAATAGTGAACATTTATAGGGAAAAATAAAACGATAATTTTTAACAGTGACAAACACTACTAAAAGGAACTACTCCAACGACTTATGAACATAAAAAAGTATACCCGTAATAATGACGTAGTCAATAAAAAACACCGTTGGTCAGGAATAATCATTTTCTATTAAAAATAAATTAGTTGTAAACAATCCCTAACCTCTAATAGGTCGAACTGAGTAAACCTTTATTACTAGTTTGCACAAATCTTTTTCGAGAAGAGATAGTTGCAAGAACAACGTGAAATAATTTTACATACAGGTGATGCACGAATTTTGTATCCTAAATAATACACACAAAATACTAGTTAAAATCGAAATAAACGTTTCTGTTTTTGGCTTGGTTACAATAAGAGAGGACAAATTGATCTTAAACAAAACATATATAACATTAAATATTAAACAATAAACGTGTCTTCCGTTGTCATATTATGTTGTTTATACTATTCCCTTAAACATTGATTTTAAATCTTCGGCAATACATTTAAGATAAATTGTCTAGTTATTTCAAACTAATTAGAGCGGTTCAGCACAATTTGTAAATACGGTAAGCAAGTGTATAAAAACCTAAACAGAAATTTCCCCATTGTATTTCTCGAATAAAAGGATAAAACAACAGTGTTCGCTCCGGTTGGGGAAAGACAACATCAGGGATGAATGGCAAGCAGCTTTGCTCAACAAACTCCCAACAATAACAACAAGCAGAGGGGTGTTTCATATCACAGTATCGCACACTTTATGGAGGAAATCTAGGGCCGTGTGTTTACCATTCGTTGTTATTTTGTAGTATAAAATCACTGGATACTTTATTTTATGATTTTATACGTTAGATTCTATATTTATTAGCTATCGTTTAGGTTGTATTCAAAATATGTTTATTTTTAGTTTCAATTTGTGATTGGTAGTGAGACGTTTTAAATGTATCCATATTAAAGAGTTATTATATATATTAATGTAGTTTTTGTAGGAATGAGCATATTTTCTTAAGTTCTATCAGAGTACATTACTAAGTTCTTCAAAATATACGGGTACATACTATTTTCAGGTAGATTTAAGACTGTAGTTAATTTTTTTAATACATCTCTTTGGAGGGTAAATTTCCATAGACTGGCGGGATCAAAATCAATTACAGTGCATGGTTTATTACCTGCAGACTACGTGATATTCAAAATTTTACAACAATTTTGGATTTTAATTGTCTTAAAACTGTTAGCCTTTTTAAATACTTACTATTCGTTATCAAGCGTTTAGTCATTGTTATATTGAATATGCAATGTTATACAATTTTATGAAAAAATAACAACAGTGAACTACAATATCTTAAGTTATTATTACGGGGTCTTACCTTTTATAAAGACTCGTACTCTACAATATGTTTTGTTAAGTTAATCAACTGACTTAATTTTAGTAAAATTAAGTTAGTTTAGCTCCTAAACTTGTAAACTTCTTTACTTTATAGGTAGGTTGTTTATTTTGTATGTATCTACGCCAGAGGAACCGTTTAGCTTTTTAGCGAATTTCCCCTATAGGAAAGAAGCTATTACCGTAGTTGGCATGATAAGACCTAGGCCCGGGACCATAATAACTTTTCGTTTTGAGGTCCCTAGACGCCAAAAACACCATGCGTTCAAAACTGTATATATATATATATATATATATATATATATATATATATATATATATATATGTATGCAGGGTGAGTTTCTACTCGCAACATTAACTTCACCAGTGAGTTCTCCTTACAAAAAAGAACAAAAATTGTCCTATGGAGCCATGTCCGATTCTCAACCGTTTGGCTGTATTGGGGAATTTTGTATTTTTTCAAACTCACATGACTTGGTCTCATTAATTGAGCTATAAAATTGTAACCAGTCACTATAACCAATTTTAATTATTACCAATAGGAAAAGCATTAAATTTGCAACAAATCTGAGGTTTAACGAAATAATAATTGATTGAAAACACCAGGTAGTAACGCAAATTATGCAAAAAATACGTTTAAATAATGTTTTCATTGCAATTTTAATGCCCCATTTCATCACCTAAAAGTTATACTGCGTGATGTCAAGTTAAATGAAAAACTTTCTTTTTTTAATAACCTTTAAAATTATGTGCTATAATAAGGTGTTGAAAGAAAAAATACAGTATAAATACCTAAATATTTAATAAAAAACTGGTTTTCATTTATTATTTTGCTCTTTCAAAGTTACAATTTGCTGTATCTTTGAATGTTGTAAAATCAGCTGTAACTGTTTTTAAGTTGTGTAAGAGAACTGAGGAAGAGGGTCCGTGCGTGCATCAATGCTAATGGTGGACATTTTGAAAATTGATTAAAGTAACTTTGTTAACCAGCTGTACGTTGAAACGTACTTAAATTTGTTAATTTCATTTGTTGTTTTTGTAAATAATAAACAAGGTTGTTATTAAATAATTTAGGTATTTATACTGTATTTTTTCTTTCAACACCTTATTATAACACATAATTTTAAAGGTTATTAAAAAAAAAGTTTTTCATTTAACTTGACATCACGCAGCATAACTTTTAGGTGATGAAATGGGGCATTAAAATTGCAATGAAAACATTATTTAAACGTATTTTTTGCTTAATTTGCGTTACTACCTGGTGTTTTCAATCAATTATTATTTCGTTAAACCTCAAATTTGTTGCAAATTTAATGCTCTTCCTATTGGCAATAATTAAAATTGGTTATAGTGACTGGTTACAATTGTATAGCTCAACTAATGAGACCAAGTCATGTGAGTTTGAAAAAAATACAAAATTCCCCAATACAGCCAAACGGTTTAGAATCGGACATGGCTCCATAGGACAATTTTTGTTCCTTTTTGTAAGGAGAACTTACTGGTGAAGTTAATGTTGCGAGTAGAAACTCACCCTGTATATATATATTAAACGTGTGTGTCCGTGGGTGCGATAACTCTCGTAAAAATGGTCCGATTTTGATTAAACTTGGTACAAACCTGAAGAGCAACATTTACGACATAAAGTTCGACAACCAGCCAGTTCGCTTCATCCAAAGGGGTATTTTTGGGGGTTTTGTACCCCAAAAATGATTTTTTTTTAGTTTTTTACATATAATATATTAGTAAATCAAATTTTACTTTTTACCATTGAATTCAGCTTAAAAAACATTTGGTGCTTTGATCAATGCTCTACGTTAATTGGTTACAGAGATATTGAAAGTGCTAAACACAGACGTTGTCCAATGTTACTCTTATGGAGAATAAGAAAAATTGTATATCTCGCTTATTTATCAACTTATCCTGACGAAACTTCATATAGTTGTGGTCTATAATATTTGCACAAAAACAAATTTTTTTGCCGATAGTTCCCGTAGCAGCAAACCTGCGGGCTCAGCCCTCTGTTATTCTTATGGAGAATAAGTAAAATGTTATCTCCGTTAATTATAAACATAAATTAATACAACTTGGTATGTGGCTTTACCTAGTTGATTTATATTGATATTTGTATAAAAACCTATTTTTTGTGTTCTTTTTTTCAGCAAACCTGCATACTCAGCCACCATGTTATTCTTAGGGAGAATAATTAAAATGTCATAAGTCGTTTTTTATGGATGTATATTGATTAAACTTGGTATATGGCTTTATGTGGTATGAAGATACATAAATATGCATTGGAAATTCGCTAATTTCTGTTTAAGTCTGTTAAGTGTGAGGGCTTATTAAATATCGTGCTAAATGTGTGACATGCGTGTAACGTGCATGTATATCTGAGAATACAAACTATATGCTACTCCTAAGGCAGTGATATATTAACAAAATATCCCGTATCTTATCATTCACTTCCATGAGCAAGTCAGAAAAATTACACAAAAATACAGTGCAATAATTACATAATAAAATAGCAATGTTCTGCACTGTGTTTGTGTTTCAATGCTTGAAAAAATCAGTAACTTAGTGAAAAGCTAAGGACCAATAGAAACTCGATCAAGCAAAGACATTTTGGAAGTTTGTCGCTGTTAAACGAGGTGGCCCAAAACAAGACGCTGTCAACTCGTTAGGAGCTTTCCACTAATGCTACAAACTTTATTTTCTTTATTATTTATTGTATTATTCTTCTAAAGAAAGTTATAAGAAACAACTCATTATGCTGGGTTTTACAATTACATAGAAAATCTTAGTCTTAAAATCATCGAACTTCAGGAAATATCAAAGAAACAATAGATACCGGTTTAACATAAGCTACACGTATATACATTAAAAGGACATTATACATTATACCATTATACATTATACAGTATACATTATACTGTAAGACCTTTGGTACTTTTATGCGGGGTGGGGAATGGATGAATTGGAAATAATGTATGGGAACGTACTGTAGTTGAGTGGAATATATGGCTATGGTTGTTGTTAGATTGGACTTTTTACGGTAAGATATGAAATCAATTGGAAGGTAGTAAAGTTGAGCAAAGGTCGGATTGTACTGAACCCAGAGTTGTGTGATACTCCAAGTGTGTGGATTCGGCTTTAGTAAAGCCCGATTACATTATGAAAATTTGAGCTACCTCAAGATTAATGTTATAGAATGTGTCTTTTTATTTATTTTTTTATTATAGACACGTCATAATTACAGAAATATTTATTGAAGGACAAGTTAAGGCGCCCTAAGACCAGGCAATTTTGCAGTGAAACTTTATAATAAATCAATGCTAAAGTATATAATATATGCTGTTTTAATTTACAATTGCTACAACTCGTACTTTGCTTCCATTCAGTATCATGGATATAACATTGCGGAATCTCAAGTGCGATTCAGAGGTGAGTCTTAAAATCGAAGTTTCTTTTCTAATTGCTGAAATTGTCTTACTGCGATATGTAAGATGCATGACTATTTATGTCCGTGAATCTGCCTAGTCTAAATACGCCTTTACACACTTAACCTATTTAGCTTCTTCTATATCTATAAATGCAAAATTCCGATCAAAGCCCAGGCCAAACCTCTACATCTACAACCACAAAATTTGGCACGTATACTCTTTCCACAACGTAGGTAACCACTAAAAAAGGATTTAAAAAAATTCCCAAAGGGTTCCACCGCACGGGGCTTTAAACTTCCAACCCCATGTTATTCTTATGGACAATTTATAAATACGAAGCCCTGATCATTCCCCTAGCCAAACCTCTACACCTACAACCAAAAAAATTGGCACGTGTACTCTTTCCATAACGTAGGTAACCAATAAAAAAGGATTTAAAAAATTCTTATAGGGCTGCGTCCAACGGATTTACATACAAAAAAGGCAGTGGCTACGTACACGTCCGACGTGAGCCACTACTGTTCACGTCCGTTCAAAATTATGCACCGCACGTAACTTTTCCTGGGATTTTTAAAACAAATTGAGAGCCAGAAAACCTCCTAACCTAACCTAACGTAACCTAACCTATCCTAACCTAACGTAACATAACGTAATCTAACCTAACCCAACCTAACCTAAGCGGTAGCGAAGTGAATTTGCCCTTACATTGGACGTGTACGCAGTCACTTCGTACAAAAAACGATCATCCACCAGGCCAAATTCTACAATCACGAAATTTGGCACGTATACTCCTTCAATAACGTACGTAACTACTAAGAAAGGAATTTAAGAAATTCATATAGGGCTCCACTCCACGGAGAGTCAAAGTTCCAATCCTTTTTTTAGCGAATTTCCCCTATAGGGAAGAAGCTATTACTGTAGGTCTCATGGTAAGACTTAAGCCCGAGACCATGATAACTTTTTGGTCCCTAGATGCCAAAAACACCATTCGTTAAAATTTATATATATATATATATCTGTGTGTGTGTGTGTGTCCGTAAGCACGATAACTCTCGTAAAAAAAGTCCGATCTTAATGAAATTTGGTACAAATGTGTAAAGCACGATTTATTTGAACGAGTTCGAAAACCAGACGAATCACACCATCCAAAGGGGGGTTTTTGGGGGGTTTTGTACCCAAAAAATTTTGGGGATTTTTACATGCAATTTTTATTTAAATCAAATTTTAATTTTCACAATTTATTTCAGATTAAAAAAACAAACAATTTGGTATTTCTATCATTGCTCTACGTCAATTGGTTCCTGAGATATTGAAAGTGCTAAACACAGTACGTTGTCTAATGTTATTCTTATGGAGAAAAAGAAAAATTGTATATCTCGCTTATTTATGAACATAAACTGACAAAATTTGGAATATGGCTTCATCTGGTTGGGGTTTATCGTTGTTTGCACAAAATACAAAATTTTCACGTAAGGTTCTCGTAGCAGCAAACCTAGGTAAACGGTCCCCATGTTATTCTTAAGGAGAATAATTGAAATGTTATATATCGCATACTTAAAAATGTATATGAATGAAACTTGGTATGTGACTTAACTTAGATGAGTTCTAATGATATTTGCATAAAAACCCATTATTTTGTGTTCCTTGTTGCAGCAAACCTGCGTACTCATCCCAAATGTTATTCTTATCGAGAATAATTAATATTTTTAATATCGCTTGTTTGTGAATATATTTCTGTTGAGTGTTAATGTGTTATGTTATATATTCATTGGAAATTCACTGAGTATGCAGGTTTGCCGTGACGGGGGTATTATGCTTATGGGACATTCAATTTGGTTAGAGCTTATACAAATTCTAACAGCTGATCATGATTCGTAATAGTTCTAAGAGTTAACCACAGAATGCAGCACACACTTCAGGTTTTATTCCCGGGGGAAACCGGGTACGATGACAGCTAGTTTTTATTATAAGAACCTAGTTATTGGGCACCAGGGACGGTTAATGCCTATGTTGTAAATTAACAAGTAACATGGTCGAACAACCAAAAACCTTGGCGCTTTAGGCCAGGGATACGGACTACGCGGTAGTTCAAAGTTAGAGCGCTGACTTCGTTAAGTAAGATTCGTAAAGCTAAGACTCGATCCTGACTGAATGATAACATCCTACCATTTCACGAGTGTCCAGCACTGGCTTTTCCATGTGACTAATGCCGTTACGGTATCTGGCAGCCCTGAGATCGCCGAACAGGTCTATTTCATCTATAGACATGGTTTTGTTTAGGGATAGGGTGAAAATGCAGTTACGCATGAAAATAGCTAGCCTCTTACTACAGGTTACCCTGTTGGAAGGTGTACTAATATAAAACGCGTAGGTCGCCTATAATAACTTCCCCTATTACTTAAGATTATAGCACGTGACTGTTTATCACATTACATTAGAATAGGCCTAAACTTCGCGTAGGCTCACAAAGTTCGGACCTTTCTTAAGCGAGAGGTACGGGGACCTAGTCTGCACCGGTCTAGGTTGATATTTTTCATCCTTTTGGTGCGAGGAATACTCAGTCCCAGATGTTGTCCTCATCTTACCCCTTGTTAGATCACCTTCTCCGCTACTGCTAAGGGATTTGACTCTAGTGACTAGGACAGCCTAACCGGTTCGGACACGGAATGCCAGGATGCGACCCAGTCGCGAGCCGCAACGTACGCCTCTTCATTCAGCGTATCCACCCACAACTCAGCCCCATACACCATTTTTACACATTATTCTATCTGTTTGGATCACCTTGTTTATGTTGTTAAATAATTACGTAACTGGAGTAAATTTAAATACTGTTATAACACAGACGAACTTTAAAAAACAAATATATTGCCTTTTTGCAAATTTTTTAAACTAAGGCTGTTGCGTACTTATGAATAAAAAGCAGAGAGTGACACAAACACATTTTATATAAAACTGTTTTTCCCACCATCCTGTGTCATAATATTTTCCTTTGTTTTCCACAACTTGTGTGATCTGTTTTTTATTCTTATTTTAATCATCACATGTTTTTATTGATTATTTTTACTATTTTTATTAAAAAAATTATTTTATTGACTTGTGGATCCTCTACCAAAACACCCTTTCTTAACAATTGCATGCATTTTATCTTTTTGAATTCAATATTCGTTTTCGAATGTCCTCTATCATTTACTCACTACTCTCTTTTACCCTTAACATATGTATCATATTCTTTAACAAAGTTTATTTAAAGTAATGTATTTCAACTTATAACTCACTTCCTTTCTATATTCAGTGTCACCCTATAGTATAAATGTATGTGTATAACAAATGCTAAAACAAAACAGAACTATGGATAGTTTGAAGAGTATTCAGTGAGTATGTGTGTGATAAAACTGTAGAGCTTAGACTTCTAGGCAACATCTATGAAGACATCAAGTAAACCAACCCTCATCACTACTTCGTCGCTTCATAGCGTTGATGCGGAGATTCTGCTAGAGAAATTGGCAAATCTGAGTTTCAATAAACTAGCACTACATTTTTTCAAATCAGACTTGCCAAAAAAGGACCCAAGTAACTGAGATTTTTCACGGAACAAAAACAAAAGTCACAACAGTAAGTCAGACCCAAAATAGATCACTAGAGGAGTGCCCCAAGGCTCGATCCTTGGGCCTCTCCTATTTTTGGTATACATCAACGACATCTCTGATGTTATACCAGATTAAAATCTTTCTAAACACGACAGAAAATCATCACACGACAGAAAATCAAGACTTTGACTTGTTCGAAGCAGGTTATGTTCTAAAAATTAACGAATTGGCTCAGTTTTATTTAAGAGAACAAGCTGAAATTGAACCCAGACAAAGCAAATTATATTTGCTTTCAAACTATCCAAAAGCAGCATTCCAAATTAAATCAAGTGCCTGTCGTTATGATAGGAGACACAGAGCTGCGTCAAGAAAAGTCGGCGGACTTTCTGGGGGTGAGACTGGGTGATGGTTTTGACTAGAGTGAACAATTGGCAAAAATCAAGAGGAAATTGGCAAAAAGGCGTTTTTGTCATCAGAAGCCTCAGCAACCTGCAGAACATAGGTTTGCTAAAATATGTCTACCATTATTTGCTTGAGTCACACATCTCCTACTCTATCTCCTTTTGGGGTTCATCAGATTAAAATTTGAATTAATTTTTTGTTTGGTAAAAGCGGGTTTGTGCATGGTTCTGCAACTCAACAACAGAACTCATTGCAAAGAATTGTTGTAAATTTGGGAATTCTAACGGTACAATGCCTCTAAATTTTTGAAATTTCTCTTTATGTTAAGACTTGTTTACCTGACTATTCATAAATACAATACTAGATTTAAGAATAGGTTCTCTGAACAACACATATTAAATTGTATGAAAAAACCAGACTACATAGGCAGAAAGGTTTTTCAGTTTTTTCCAATTAGAATACAGCAAATCAATAACGTAAACAAATTCAAGAGAGAATTAAAAATGTTTTTAATACAAAAGAGTTTTTAAAATGTAAAACAATTTGTTTAAACAAAACTTGAATAACATAGTAGAGCATATTTTTACCTGAGAATTAAATTAATTTCATTAACATCACATTTAGCAATAGCCTACCAAAACTTTGCCAGTTTTATGCCAAATCCCAAACCTAACTTAACAAATACCTCAAACAGCCGCATTGAGATTAGCCTAACAACGAAATGTCCTTCCGCAAATGGAGGATTTGACGCTCCAAAAACTCACTTCGAGTCCACGGGATAAAGAAGAAGTATCAAGTATCAAGGAAGTAGCCGCTACTTCATCGTAAGTCAATCGAACTAATTTTGTGCGTTAAATATCAATACCTCATGAACATGTGTGAATACTGAATACTATTATAATTAAAATAGTATTAATGTAAAGAGAGTTTCCTAACTAATTGTTTTATTTGTATATGTTTTGCACAATTTCTATGACTCTAAATTCTCAATGATTCTATTAATTAAACTTAATTGATGTAATAAAGAAGTCATCTATCATTATAATATGTATGTTTTGTTTTCGGGAATTTACCTAAATTCCCTGGTCCTCCACCTATGTTAATCTCCCTATTTAATTCTTTACTGTTCCCCAAAGCTACCCGAACCCCCCCGAAGCCTTACAGAAAAAGTTTAGTAAAGTAATAGTATAGCAAATCATGAAATATCTAGGGCTGCTCTATTAATATTAAGTATACTATTTTAACTTTAACGACGTATTGAAGATGGCTATTTGTTTTATCCCCTTTAAGATTTTGACATGTTTGTTACCGAAATAAATCATCTAACTAAACTGTCACGCTCATTCATACTCAATTTCAACACAGCAACCAATTCAAGGTTAAATATATATCCCAATATATTTACTGCTGATGGTAAGAGACATGATGAGACTCTGAGGATGAACGCAGCTGTTGCAGGGAATGGTGGCGGGGTATTAGGGGGTAGGGAGGAAGGGGCATTGGCGGCGGCACCGGCACTCTTTGTTGTTGTAATGAAGCCTCACTTAATTATTCTGAGCCCTTATTCTACAGCACAGAGGCTACGTTTGATCCTCAGAGAGTAATTATTGTTTTATGGTTCTGCCTGATAAGGTTATGGCCATTCCGTGTTGGTGGTAATGTATAACTCTCACCAAACTTGCATTATTATAAAAATAAAACGTTCAGCAGTAGAAATTTAATGCCGATATCAAAATAAAATACCCCGTCACAGCAAACCTGCATAATTAAAATTAACAATACAAATATACGTACAACTCACTTATCACATTAAGCTTTTTATCAAGTATTATCAAAATATATTGTTTTTGGCTTCTAGAATTCCAAAATAACCCATGATTATTCGATTGAGTCTTTTCCGAAAACACATAATTAAAAGCTTGTAATGTGTTTTGATTATTGTAGGATATTTTCTTTACTCTAAGACGAGCATTGTCTGTCTGGCTGGCTGGTATGGGTGTTTGTTTGCAAAGTTTACCTTAGAATCCAGCATAACTATTTTGTTAAACCTTTGGATTAGGGGCTTTTGGACCTACAATATTGATTAGAAAAACCTTAACCCGAGGAAAGTTCATATTTTGTTAAAAATCTTATTAGAAAATTAGTAATTAACATTGGGCTTATGGAATTTCAAAACAAACCAAAAATACTCATAACAGCTGTGAATAAATTGACCAGTGAACTGTCAAATTAGCGCTTAGACAAGATAAATTATTAACAAAATATTTCTTGAAAGCAGTAACTAGGACCATTAAATAAAGATTGCACATGGAGTAGACATCTTTTTCACCCACGAAACGAATCAAGTATCAGCGAGAATGGTTCGGTCTTCCCGGTGCTTTATTTTAAACGTCCCCTGAAGAAGTATTTTATTAATCATGATTACCCCTTTAAATAATTCAATTATTATTCAATATTGTTCATGAGAATAACTCCTCATGAACAATATTGAATAATAATTGAATTATTTAAATGAAATGTTTAATTCCTTAGCAATCAAACCTTGTAGTAAAATAATTGAATTAAAAATTTTACTTACTTGCAGAGCGACAGTCGGAAACAATTGAGCCAAAGGAACAATTCTAGAGCATCTCTGGAGCTTAAGCACAAAGCACCCCTGTCCACGTATTAAAATTCTTATGTATATATATATATATATATATATATATATATATATATAATTACTAGTTTAAATTTTGTACTTTTCCCTCTTAACACACCTACTTCACAATTACCTTAGGTCCAACCAGTAACCATATCACCTACAGTAGTAGACGATTCCTTAGATCGGAATATGCTATAAGGTAATCCGATGCTATTGTTTGAAACATTGAACATACGATAACGAAATTCGTACTTTTAACAATTAAGTTCAACATGATTTTATTAGAAATTATTGGGAGGATTCTTACAGTAATCTTAACCGGCCAAGGATCTCAAGAGGTTTAAGAAGATTAAAAACTAAAAGCAAGCGTCAATATCGACAGAGCGACATAAATCGGCTATTTTGCTAACGTGACGTTTATCTAAATGTTCATGGATCAGGTGGTGAATACAAGAAAATTAAACAAAAATGTAAATTAAATGTACATTAAAATACTACTAAACTACTGTAATGTAACGTAGAATAATTGTATTTATTTATGTCTGTAAAGTATCATTGGATGTAAAACTACGAAATATGTAATAACGTTATGGCAATTACTCGTTAATTATTCTGGTTATATTTACGATGTGTTTAAAACATAAAACGAGGTTGATAATGGAAGCAAGTCCATTACATTAATGACAACACTCCGCCAAGACTGGACCTCGCTCATTACTGGTCCATAACTGGGATGGCAGCTAATACAATCTCTTAGTTAATGAATATCAACCTCTTTGTAACAAAGATATTTATAAAAACAGGACCCGATCAGTGAACGGACAGAAATTTAATATTTTCAATGGCTCATTTTATATTAAATTTTTTCATTTAAAACAGGAAACACCTTTAAAACTCATAACAAAACCGCTAAGAATATTTTATATTTTCGAGTGAACCTAAACTCCTCTCTTTTCTTTTTCTAATTAGCAAGAAACTGCATTCCTTATACAAACCTTGCTAGGGTTTTGAAATCTTGCTAGTCTAACTGTTAACGTCTCGGAGACCTCGGTTTAAGGAGTCGAGGGTTCAGTTATGGGATACCGGGATCCCCTCTACTTCATTACTTGGACCGCTGTCGCTGAAAAGCGTTTGAGTAATAATATCTGCGGTAAACCCTTCTGGTGTGGATATACAAGAACTATCTTTAACAGTAGTTTAAGTAAGAGTGAATCTGACTATGGTATTCAAATTAACAACTTTTAATATGTTCATGTAGGGATTTTCCCATCCAGGCTTAAAATGATGTTATTATTTTAGTAATTGTTGTACTGAAATATAAACTTACTCCTGTACACAAACACATTTTTAAAACGTCGGATGGTAAACATTACTAAATATGTCGTCTTAGTGATTTTATAATTTTTGATGTTTGCATTTATGTATATTTTTAGCTCGTTTCTACAGAACTAGACCCTACATTGAGCTTGATTTAGATACACGCATAGATTATACATATGCTAGCTGATTTCTCCTGGAAATAAATGTTAGAGGTTCAAAATCCTTCGATTGTCACTGTTATAATGTCAATTTTATTTAAAGATGTATATACAAGTCCCGGAATGGCTTTATATTGTTTTAAACTACAACAAAGGGAGCTACACAGCTTGATGCAAAGAAACTGGTATAACTAACTGGTATAACTAGTATTCAGCAGTGGACTGTTACCTCTTAAGAGAGATGGTCGATAAGGTATCAGAAGAACAACGTGAGGAAGGGTTACATTGTACTTTAAATTAAAGGTCCAGTTTAATTACATACATTGCAAAATATTCTAACTCAAACGGATAGCCGAGACCAAAATGGACAAGATCAAAGTTTGCGTAACTTTGCAATTTAGCAACTTAATAAAGTTCCGGGGCAGTTTGATAATTCTTTTACGAGCAACACTAGAGTCACAGTAGGTTTAAGTTTGTAGCACTAGAAACTAGCATTTTATGGGAGACGCCCTATCTAAGGGTTGGTAACGAATTTTAATTGAAGCATAAGTCAAGGAGCGTACCGAAACAAAAGTAATTTATAATTTTACCAAGAATAAAACTCCAGAAGGTTAAACACTTTTTAAATAGTTGTGTCTTTTAGAGAATAAATTTCTGTAAAGAAGGTGAGTGCTTTAACGTCATAATCCAAAATTTTTAAACCTCTAGAGTTTGTAGAAAGTGATTTATTATCATCAAAACCCATACTTGAGCGATCACTAACGAATCGAAAAAGGAAAGCGTATTAACCATGATAGGCCTAAAATATAATGTTTGTTTATTATTAATAGTAGGTATTCCCACATCAAAAAAAAACAATGTTTTTTCTTGTGTAAGTTTAGTTAGTATTAATAATTTCTCAGTGAAGTCATGGTTTTATGATTTTGTTAATAGTTTTCATTTAATCTTTTCTCGGGATTTTTATGGTGCTTAGTGAACGCTATAGTTTTTTCATCCGTGGTTGAGGATAGCATGCAAGGTCTTAGAATAGAGTTCGAACCCAATTATTTAATGATTCATTGCCTAACCGAACCCAATATCGACATTAATGAGAGAAAATATGTGTTTTCAAACACAGGGAACCATTCTAATATTCCCATAACATGTTATCCACCAACTGCAACTACTGAGAGTTCAAGTGTGGAAATTCTTCAGTCATTTGTTGGTCACACAAAAATCGTTGAGATTGGCTGACGAAAGACATGATAAGTCCCTTAATTCTATGCACAATGTGTTCAATACCAGTAGCTTCTAATCGTAGAAATTGTAATTTCATCAAGAACTCGTTGAAGGCATATTAACGCTGTGAGGCAATGATGAACACGTTAGATACAAATTAATTCTTCTAAATACCCTGGTGTTTTCAGATGAAGCTACCTTCACATTGTATGTAAATGTAAATAAACATAATTTACGTTACGGTAGTGATATAAATCTAAATTAAATGAAGTAAAGGCATACATAACATCCTTAGAAGTTAAATATTTGGTTTGTGGGGAAAGGTGGGGATTATTTTTCATATGAATATAAATGAAGATTCCTATCTTGCCTTGTTCCAAAATAATGTAGCTTTAAATAGTGTACGATTATTTATATGGTAAGTCCTAATTTACAACATTCAAAGACCTCTAAGTAAAACCACAATAAGATATTCAGGGTAAAATAAAACCGTCATGTTAAAAAGGAGTTTGAAATCTCATGTTCACAGGAGTATTAATTCGAATAATAAAGTCAAAGAGGCATGCTTGCCCTAGTTTGGGAAACACAACATCAGGGATGAATGGCAAGCAGCTTTGCTCAACAAACTCCCAAAAATAACAACAAGCAGAGGGGTGTTTCATATCTCAGTATCGCACACTTAAAGGGAGAAATTGATGAAGTTATTATACGGACAATCAGTTATATATATTCGTAGTTTACTTTAACAATATTATTTCTTATTCTTCCACAAGGTTTTGCATATTTCAATTAAGTTAATAAGAAACTTCGAATTCGTGTCAGTGACAAAGCTAACAAACTGGTTTGGTGAAAACAAGTTTTTGTTTTTAATTTCCCAGTCGGCGTATAAATTCAATATTTACTCCATGCGAGTGAAACCCATTTTAGGTTTATAGGTAGTTTTAATTCAGAAAGGGCAAAATATAACAAAATAACTCAGTTAAATATATTATACCTTAATTAGAGGAAAGTGAAAGAAAGTTTTAACAAAACTGCACAAAAGCAAGCTAAGGACCAGTGAAAAATGTGTTTCTTCTTACGAGTTGTGTTAATTTATCAATGGAGGATGTTACCTTACATCTGAAGGTGAAGAGCGGAGGTGTGACACGTGTCCTATGGAACGCCGGAAGGGTATGCGAGCCGAATATGAGCTGTCCAAAGAATCATTCAAACTTAACAGATATGATTGCATTACTTCAGGAGATGAGGCAAAGAAGAAAAAATCAAGTGAGCAGCCAATATTGATAAGTTTTTAGAAATATTTCATGACAAAATTGAATAATTAACTGACATTGTTTAGAAGAAAAACGAGAAACATAAAATTATTGAAGAAAAATACAGCGAATCATAATAGAAGAGTGGGGACTTTAAAAAGAAACTGAGTGAATTTAAAATGCAACTAGATATCATGGAAATAAATTGTATTGCAGAAACTAGAACGCTCTAGACATAGAAAAAACGTAGGAACTCTCGGGTACTAAATAAATGCTGAACTAATAAGCATGACGTCTTCTAGGTCCGAAAGGCCGTTTCAAGCCGAGAGGAATCATAGTTAGATTTACTAGTTGCTCTATCAAAGACCAAATATTTGAGAAGGTGTGAGTCAAGCGGAACTTTAATACAGAGTACATTTGATTCCACCGATAAACTTGCAGATTATATTTCCATCTGTGAGAGGCTAACTCAAAATCGAAGGACAGTTTTCAACTAAGCGAGAACTGCCTTGAAAGACAAAGGACACAAGTTTTTTTGGTTCAAAACTTTTTGGTTTTTTCTGGAGCATATTTCTTCATAGGTACTAAAGCGAAAGTGACAGTGCCTGACGCCGTCGCTAGAAAAGTTACAGCTCTTCGAGATGCAACCTTGACGGTAACAACACACTAAAGAAGTTTTGCTACAATGTTATAATTTTAATACAATTTTTTCTTTATTTTACAGTTAAAACTTCCGATAGACCACATTCGAAATACCAATTTAGATTTCGCAACTAAGTTATCTGAAAATTTATCAAGCCAATATATAATAATCCTATCAAACATACACGGTATGAATATAAACTGTTAAGGTAATTGTTCACTATCTCAAAAATCTAGAACAAACGGCAGATATTTATATTCTAACCGAAACATGGATTTGTGGCGATATCATTTTTTCTAAATGTAACAACTGCAATTGTGCGGGAGGGGTTGTGGTATTTGTAGTCGAGTCTTGTCATGGGTTTCCGGAACTCGGTATTGAGATAGCTGACTTCCTTTACTTTCAGATTAAAATCATTACAATATTACTGTTGATCTTACAGCAATCCACCAACATCAAGAGTACAGTGATGAAATTTGTTTATGTGAAGCAGAAGTACAGTTAAAAATAACAACTTCATTATAAATGGCAAAATAAACATCAATCATTTAGAACAATCTTGCGTATTGGAGTCCTACCTACTTCAAATTGTGAGTTTGGTTTAACTTAACTTGTTACTCTGGCCACCAGAGTAAGTATAAACTGGTGTACCTGTATAGAATATGTCTTGGCAAGAAGTGGTGTAAAGTTTGATGTAGAATATGTAAGCTGAGTGCTCGAAACGGAAGAAACTGGCCACAACATGACTCTGTGTCTTGAAATTAATACCGTTGTTGGAGCTGAATATGAAAAATCGTACAAGCAAACCGTAATTTGTTTTAGAATAAAATCCAAGAAGTATCCTGCTTTGAAATAAACACAGCGGATAATTTTTCTATAGCTTATAGTATGTTTCAAGCAACAAAGTACAACTGCCAATTGGCCTTATGTTGCTAGCGGAAATGACAAAATGCTCACAACCTTAATTAACAATACAATAGGTACTGAAGTCATCCTCATAATCTGGACACAAAACGTACAATGACTGTACTACAGTGAGTATAAAAATAGTTTCCTAAATTTAATGAAATCAGAGAAACTAAAAGTAAGTACTACATTGGCCTGTTAGTGAAGGATAATCAAGTACCTACAACAAAACAATGGGACTGTTAAATAAGTAATATACTTAACGGAAATATCTGAAAGACATACGACTTAAAAAGATAACAAACTGATCTAATTTGAATATTAAATAAATGCAATACATATATTTGCTCAGTAGCTTCTGAACTAAGGGAGGGTATTAAGTGGCACGTGAAACGTGTCTTTATATGTTTAAAGCCCATCCCTTATCAAATTATTAATGTTTTCCAATAGTAAATAAAGAAATTAGTGATATATTTAAGAATTTCAGGAATCAAAAAGGTCCAGGGTATGATAAAATTCCACCATTATTTATTAAGTAAGTTGTTGAAAATATTATTGATGTAATATTTATGTTTTTAATAAATTTTAGAATGAGAACAGGAGAGTCCCCGACGGATTAAAAACATCCATTGTTAAACCATTAATACATTTGACACCAGTAATGATGGGCCAATATCGCTTTTATCCGTAAATTTTATAGCATATTTGAAAAACATCTTGAAGGCAGGCTTGTTTGGTTTCTTAAATAAAACAAAATATTTTTTTCAACAACAAATTTGGTTTCAGCCAAAAATAAGTACAAATACAGCTTTGTTGTATTTTAAAATTGAATTGTGTACTAGAATTAATGAGGGCAACTAATCTTCTGGAATTATTTGCTAATGTAATGAAGGACACCGACTATAACACTATTTCATTAAGAAGGTTTACAGGAGACTGGAGTTAGGGGGAAGCCACTTTTGTGGTGGTTCTCGTCTTACCTAAGCGGCAGGACCCAGCGGATAAGAGTGGGAGAAGTAACGAGCGGGCAAGGGCAGTGAATCATGGAATCCTCATGGCCACATAGAAAGCCTCGGGAGTTTAACGCTCATAGTTTATAATTTATTAATAGTGGTTTAAATACCGTCTTTATCACTAACCCAAAATCGTTGCAATGCCAACTAGTTTTGACATCTTACGAAGTCATCATCCAATGATGGTCCAATGATCGTCCAAGGATGTTGCTATCTTCATTAGAAGAACGTCGAGTATATAAAAAACACATGCAAAATATTAAACACACACCGTTAATCCTTTACGGTCAAGGATTTTGATCAAGGACGATTCGATCCCGGTGGAAGTATACTGCAGGCTATATAATTGTAGTTTATATAATAAACGTTTCCGGGTGATATTGGATGCCAATGATGCGGCATTGTTTTATGATACTAACTCAATTGACAAATTAATATGCAAATATGCAGTGCGATACAAATGCTGTGAAGTGTGGTTTATTATAATTCTATTATAATTAGCCCTAAAACCAAATATTTATTATTTAACTTAACAAGAATCATCAGCCTGTTCTAGCCCTTTAAATATATCGAATTGAGATGTTCTGTTTCAATATCACGGAAACAGATGTTGCTGTTGTATTTGCAATTGCCTAGAAATGTGCAGGTAAGAGAAAAATAAGTATTTGGATCTAAATGTCAATCAAATTAAAATCAACTGAAAGAGCCACATTAATTACTTAAAAAATAATTTAGCTAATTATGTTAGGGTTGTTTAACATTATCTTTAGTGTGTAATAGACAATTCTTCAGAACGGTATACTATGCATTTAGATAACT
This sequence comes from Allygus modestus, assembly GCA_963675035.1. Classification (NCBI taxonomy): domain Eukaryota; kingdom Metazoa; phylum Arthropoda; class Insecta; order Hemiptera; family Cicadellidae; genus Allygus; species Allygus modestus. The sequence goes on from OY776111.1 coordinate 144,872,887, forward strand.
TTAAATTAGAATTCGGTATGACCAAATAGGGAAGGGCTTACACTACTATTTTAAACAATGTTAAAAACATTATGGTAATCATGATTAAGACAATATCAAAACATTCCGTGCCACCATTTACATATTTAATGATTCTCTCACTTAACAATAAATTTATTTTTAGCGAATTTCCCCTATAGGGAAGAAGCTATTACCGTAGGTCTCATATTAAGACTGAAGCCCGAGACCATGATAATTTTTTGTTTTGAGGTCCCCAGATGACAAAAACACTATTCGTTCAAATTTATATATATGTACTTATATGTATATATATATATATGTGTGTGTGTGTGTGTGTGTGTGTGTGTGTGTGTGTGTGTGTGTGTGTGTGTGTGTGAGTGTGTGTGTGTGTGTGTGTGTGTCCGTGAATGCGATAACTTGAGTAAAAAACATCCGATTTCGATGAAATTTTTCTCAAATTTGTAAAATGACATTCATGACTTTAAGCTCGAAATCCAGAAAAATCGGACCATGGGAAGGGGGGTTTATGGGGGTTTAAATCTTTCAAAAATCAGTTTTTCTCCTAAAAATTTTTGAACAACTTAATTTTGGTTTTGACCATGTTATAGAGCTTAAAAAAACAAATAATATAGTATTTTGAATTATTAACCTAGGTTAAGTGGTCGCGGAGAAAATCCAAAAAACCTACTCATAAAATCTCCCATGTTAATCTTAAGGGAAAAAGGTTTTTGGCGTTTCCTCAGTTTATTTTAATGTAAACTTCACATTTGCTTTTACCAATCTGTTCATTTTCACAAAACGATCATTTTGGTGCTTAAATTGTGATTCTACGCCTAACCGTTGCTGAGATATTCAAAGTGCTAATCACAGTACGTTGTCCAATGTTATCCTTATGGAGAATAAATAAAATTTGATATCACGATTAATTATGAATGTATGTTAATGAAACTTGGTATGTGGCTTCACGTAGTACTGGTATATTGATATATGCACAACAAATTGATTTTTTGTTTATTATTCCTGTAGCAGGAATAATAAAACCTGCATACACAGCCCCCATGTTATTCTTAAGGAGAATAAGTAAAATGTAATGACTCCCTTAATTATGAACATAAATTAATAAAACTTGGCATGTAGCTTCACTTGGTTGAGTTATATTGATAATTGCATAACATCCCATTTTGTCCTTGTTGCAGCAAACCTGCTTACTCCCCCATGTAAAGAATAACTAAAATGTTATATGGCGCTTATTTATGATTGAATATTGATGAAACTTGGTATGTGGCTTCGCCTAGTTAAATTATATTTATATTTGCATAAAAACCAATTGATTATTTTCCTTGTTTCAGCAAACCTACGTACTCATTACCAATGTTATTCTCATGGATAATAATTAAAATCGCTTATATGTGAATATATTTTTATGAAACTTCGTATGCGGCTTTATGTGGTATTAAGACAAATATTTTGCATTGGAAATTCGCTGGGGACGCAGGTTTGCTGCGACGGGGGTATTAAAGATTTATGTATGTTTGTTGATATATTTTGGTAATTGAAATGCGCACAGATTGGTAAATGGTGTAGACCAGGATCATCAACAAAACTTATTTGGTATAATCATCCATAAAATTTGGCCTAACCTAACCCATTAAAAAATGTGAATTAATATTTTTAAACTCAAATAAGTTATAACTTACTGCAATACCAAAAGTTTACTAGGTCTCTATAGGACTATTTGCTGGAATGGGAAAATTTTTATTACTTGTTCTGTTATTTCGTTTTAGTATTATGTTTGTATTATTTTGTAAGTTACGATGTTTGTTTTCGTACTGCGATACAAAGATCATAGTGGAAAGGTTCAGTGAACTATTGAAGTTTTTGCCATTTGTTGACTGATTTGTTGCCCTTCAACACTCTCTACGACTGTAATGGTGTTAATTTCACAACAGCAGGTAGTAACTCAGGTGCTTATTATTATGGGGTTCTACTTTTAATGGTATATTTTTATTAAAAACATTTTGTTATGCTAAGAGTTAAACAACCATTACATTATCTGTAATATTTTAAAGAAGAGGTGGTTTCTGTCTGTCTGTCTCTCTGACTGTCTGACTGTGTGTCTGTCTGTCTGATTTTCCGGGTAAATGCAAAAACTACTGAACCTATTGGGCTGAAACTTTACACAAAGGTAGAACTTGAACCCATGCAACACATAGGCCTATTCATTTCCTTAAAATTCCCTCGGGCTAAGCCCCGTGAATGTCCTAAGTTTCAATGTTTACATTTCAGAAGAAAATAAACATTCCGAAACTGTAATGCGGACAGCTGAGGACACTTCCATTTGACAACTTAAAAAGAGCAGAGGCAAGAACAGCTGTTTCAAGCTAACTAAAATGCATATTGCATTGACTATAGAACGGGTAAAGAAATCCCCTGTGCGAAGAACGGGTACATCAGCTAGTTCAGTAATAAGAGTGTAATAGGCTACGCCTATTTCATAAAATAAAGGGTTACGACGGTGTATTAGGACGTATTTTACTTTAGAGGAGAAAACACTACAGTTTACGATTAAACAGCGAGGATGATTTACGAGTATAATAAAATTATATGTTTCACTACAATACGCCAATGAGACAGAACAATAGCAGTAGATTATATTCCCCACAGAATATTTATGAGGATTGTAGACTAAAAGCAAAGCAGGCACTGGGTCGTAGGTCAAAGTAGAATAAAAGTAAAATGGTAGAATAAATGCAAAACTATGCACTTATCTTAAACTCCAGGGATGGTGTAACCCAAAGAAAAAATTGTGAGTCCCTCGCTTAGAGGGAGGATTCCAGAAATAGGTAAACATTTTCGGGAAAAGTGTTCTAAACTACTTCTAAACTTGTACTTTTTTATTTTGCCAAAACTATAATTACAATTACATACTAATTTAAATTAAAAATGAGTGATTGCCGCTAACTCAAATAAACAATCTGGATGTATTTGTTGCTTATAAATGTCGTATCCTACGTAAACTACCACCCAAACCTTTTTTCGATGTCAACTGTCGTTTCATAAAACATAATCATAGTTAATGAAGGTACGTCACGATTGCTGGACTTCAAGACTCAAAACGAGCATGCAATTTACAATGTACTGGTTTTTATTCGATTGTTTATTTGAATTTTGTGTAAACAATCAAAACATTACTTGGGCAGACGTTTAGTTCCTATAGCAGCCCGATCAAGCAACGCGATTTTGGCATCTGGTTGCCGTTAAAACAATATGATCAGTTGACATCATTAGAAATCACTCTGTCAAAAGTTTTCACGTAAGTCGTTTTTCCTTAGATTCATCAAAGGGTCAGTACAAATTTTAAAATATACTATCCATTTGTGTTTGGATAATGTTAAAATAAAAAATAATAAACAAATATCTTTTAATCAAATAAAAGTAAGTTTAAAGTAGTTTTATACGAAGCATTGCATATTTTAAGTTTTACCAACGTGGTTTCTGATTTTGGAATACAAACTAACGATTTACGGAATTCATACTGATAGTCAATACTATTAGCAAGACTTGTTTGTTTCCAGAAGTTATAGACAAGCCTTAATATATCATGAACGGTGTTTCCCATCATCATCATGTCGTATATCATATAATATTATAAAGCTAAAACTGTGTGAGTGTGTTTTCTGTAGCTCGATCAAGGCCCAGTTACTAAACCGATTGAGTTGATATTTGTAGGAAGATAGCTACTATCCTTATGTTACACATGGGCCTATTCACGTTTTTAAAATCCTTTAAGGCTCCTTCAAGCCCCATTGAAATTTAAAATCCCTATGTTAGTCTTATGGAAATAAGTATTTACCCGACAGTTTTAACTGGAATTCGGTCGGGAGATAGCTGTTACACTAAAGGCAGGTATAGTTGTACTCACGATCTATAAACCATTTAGTGCTCAATCATAGTGGACTTCAGACTGCCTATATTATTGTTATTAACGTTAGTATTTTCTGAACCGTTTTAATTAAAATTTAGTAGGAAGATATAGCTGTGTCACTGAATACAGATATTGACTTGCTTGCAATATGAACATTCTTTTTGGAGGAGCCCCACTGGGTTTCGAAGTGTTCATGTTAGTCTTATGAGTATTAGTGTCCATGCTAAATTTTACTAGGAAAAATAGACAATAAACTTGGATAAAATATAAGCCTACTCCCTTTCCAAAAATTCGTTAAGATTTCACCCCCCGTCCTTCAAAATTATTATGCTAAGATTCACGCATATACTACTGGACTTAAGGGGGTAGGGTTCGGTAGGAAGATAGCTAATACATTTAATATTAATTTACCCATACTCACGATCTGAAAACCCTTTAGAGCTCCCCCTCCCCCCCCCGTTTGCAAAGTCATTGGGTCTCCGCCTCTTTGGCCTTTAAAACTCCCATCATGCGCCAACAACGGGACTGGTCAAGCTAAAATTTGGTAGGATGTTAGGGTAATTCACTAGAATTGATCATAGGTTTCCTCCCGATTGAAAAATTCTTAAGGCGTATGCTCCACTAGCCTAAAAATTGGTCTAAAATGACCATTCATGCTCCAGAATTAATAACTCACGGTGCCTGATAAACCAAATTTGGATAAAATACTACCCTATAACTTATTAAAGTAATACTGTGATCGTGGGCTAGCCGCGACGGGTAACGCTAGTGTTTATACATTTGTATTCTAAGACCTTTTTCTCAAACCATAACGGGAATTTAAACATAACTAGTGTTAGACCAACATTGAAGGTGCACTAACACTATAAGGGGGAGCTCAACTGTTGGCGGGTTCAGTACGGAGATATTGTTGGGTAAGGGGGGACATTAGCGGCGGCACCCTTTGTTGTTGTAATGAAGCATCATTTGATTATTCTGCACCCTACTCCGAAACCAAGTTTAATTATTAAAACATAGTTGTTGTTAAATGTTATGCGACTAAGGGGATTATATTCCGTTAGCAAATTTTCCTAACTTGCTAATATATTATTATGAAGAGGTTTAAATGTTAAATTATGTATTTGTTCTTTAAATGTTGTGTACAACTGTTTTTATTATTATTTAATTGCATCAATATCTCCGGTTTCAAATAAATAAATACATTTTTCCAATTTGTCCAGTTGCTATTTTGGTTTAGTAATATATCTAAATAATCAGTTTCCATTTGTAAGAGACAGTTTAAATGTTTCACAGTTTTACAACTCCAATGATTATATAATATATTTTGAATTAAAACATGGGATTTTCTTAAATAGCTTCGAGTAAACATATTAGAGAGGGAAATACATTCAATGTTCAGACATACGAGAAAACACCACCGTCATGGATATGTAATAACCTGTTGTTGAAATGTAAGCTACCCATGTACGAGCTGCATACAGAGAATGTACTAAATCTGGAACCTCTAACGCGACACTTTAGTGTCCTTTGATATAACAAATTTTGTATTCAGTCCCTTCATTTTCACTATGTCAAGGTTTGACTGTATATACCCAGTTAAGTATCTAAATTAATGATGATAAGGTAACTTAACAAACAGCTCTCTCTCTCTCTCTCTCTCTCTCTCTCTCTCTCTCTCTCTCTCTCTCTCTCTCTCTCTCTCAAGGTATTCTGAATACCTTAAAAAATCTATTATTACATTTTGAAAAAGACTTGACAAATTCTGAGTTTTTTAATTCAAGGTACAACAATGAAATTGACCGTGGCTGCGAGACAATGAGGGCATTACGGTCTGCGGCGTGGGTCTCGGCCACTAATGCACTACACCGGGCCAGGATTGTCCTCTCTCTCGCTCTCTCTGCTGAGGTATGGCGGTCCAATCTGGGGTACGAACAACTTACTTGCGAATATTACGGTTAATTTTTTCTTAGGGAGGTAGCAGAACAATGTGTGAGGTTAATCCCTATGAGCCTCTAATATGAAAAATAAAATATTCGAAATAACGTTTAAGACGCAATTAATACAATAGTGTAAAGCTTGTTTAGTTTAATTCATAGCAATTTCCGATATTACAATAGTATAGACTAATATGAGACACATTACATTTTAATACAAACTTAAGAGTAACTTAATAGTAATTTAATAGTAACTTAATAGTAATTAAATTAAATATAATTTTATTTAAGTTATATTAAGTCAATATTTAAGCTAATTATTAAATATTGTATCTTACATATAAATCAAAATGTATGTTTGTTGTTTCTTCCTCGCATAAATACGAGTATAAACATCAAGTTTAAATTTTTTTAGGAATATGCATTTAAAGAACACATAAGCTAATTCCCTTTCCAAAAACACTTCACCCCATCGTTCTTCAACGTTTCATCGTTAATCTTACGGACATCTTAATGCTACTGAATCAGGTGGTTAGTTAAACCAATAACTGATTATTAATTGTAAATTGTCAAGGGCCTTGATACATCAAAAATACATTTGTTACGTTAAAATATCTATTCTAACTATTTTTGGGGCCCGAGTCCCACATGTAAAATTTCTCAACATTCAGAAGGGAATAACATTTTACCTTATTTTTCCATCAAACCTCAATGTAAGACCTCTAAACATTCTGGAAATACATATTTTCTGGTACACATTGATTCTTTGATGTAACATAACACTTAATTTTAAATTTAATTAAAATCGAACCAAAAATTACTTTTTCAGTTTTCTTGGTTTTGAAGAACGAAAAACTTCGTGCAAAATTAACAAATAAAAAATACAAGGTATATCAGAAATTACGAGGTATTATTAAGATGCAAGCTGGATTTCTGAGTTCGATATATTACAGATTATTTCTTAAGCGTATAATGTAATTTAACGTGTAAAATCATATGTCCCATGATAAAATGACTATACTGTATATTTGCATATAATAACGTAATTTGTTAAACATACTTACTTCAGTTATTTATATTGTCTCACATAAAACAAGAAAAGGAATTTGACAAAATCAAAATACTAAAATTCATGACACTCCACGCATAAACTCTCCCTTAGCGATATAAAGAGCCTTAATAATAGCTTAGTGTAATAGCTTATAACTATGCCCAAGAGAGTTTAAAGCCTAACAAAAGTGCCAATAATAAAATAAACTTCATGTAAACCAATAAAATAAAAATATTTTTATTGAAAAATATTTCCTTATTTATCACTAATGTAAGTGATACAGTTTGTATATTATTTACAGTAGATATGAGTAACGAAATAAGGTCCAATAATACAAATTCCATCACGAATAACACATACCGGAATTCATACAAATTTCTATGACTTCTACTTTTAAAGAAACAGATTCTATCAATCTGACTATCGTGACAGCTTTATGGTTATTTGACTAATCGCTCTGACTAATCAGTCACATAACACATTATAAATGATGAAATACAAAACTAAATTACATTATATGATGTTGTTTTAAAAGTTACTCATCAAATGTTAGCTAAAATAATCACAACTGTTTGCAGTGTACTTTATCATAAAAAGTGAGCTAGTGAGCATGTCGCAATAACAAACGATAATGCCTGGTGGGGATCGCTTTGCTGTAATCATAATTTACCTGACGGGCTTTTATGTTCAACTAATGAAACAAAAACTAGGACAGCAAATTTATAAAATATTATTTAGAGTATATTTGTTCAGGCTATATTTCCAGGATGAGCTGACAAGTTGAAACAAAATAGAATGTAGTGGGTTTTAATTTAATTAATCAAAACGTTTTATAAAATGCGAACTAATGCAAAGTACAGGCTAATCGTGCTATAAAGCAATTTGATTTAAATTACTAACGTATTTTACTTGTATACAAAAACTAATTTTATTAATTTAAAATGTGTAAATTACATTAGAATAATCGTGATAGTGGGTTTGGTTCGGCAAAGGAAAGCATTACACAGCTTCGCTACGCCAGTTTCAAATTCAGTGACACAATACAAGTGGCTTCTCATTGTGCCCTGACAAAGGTCGGTCTCGCCGGGAGATACACTTGTCTAGCTACAAATTGTACCTGCAAATTTAATCACTCTTTACCCTTACCCTGGCGCATTTTGTGCTGAATCAATGTTTTATGATGTATTGTTTATGTATAATGTGATAATGTGAAATTGTATCATAAACCAATGATGACGTAAGGGTTAATACACATCACAAGTTTAATTTATTCACATATATTTAGTCAATAACCTGATAATCTATCGATGCAATGTTATGCTAGCAAAAATTATCGACAGTAGTAAAATAAATACAATAAATTGTGTTTCCTCAAAGATTTTTCAATAAATCATATTATGAGTATCGCGGGGAACCGTATCCCGTCTCCTTTGGGTTTTATCAATATTTATTAAGTATGTGAACGTATATGGGTTTCTTTATTTATTTTTAACTGTAGCAAAAGTTGCTAAACAAGGTTGTAGCATTAAGATGATACTACTGCACCAAGGTTAGTTCTAATGCACTACTTCAACATTCTAAATTTCACTTTCAAAAACCATAACATTTAAAACTCGCGTTCTCTACATCATAAACGTATTAAGTATTATCAAATATTTTAAATGAATCGTTATTTTCAATGATATGAGTTCATCACAAAATCAAACATTATATATATATATATATATATATATATATTATATTATGTTTATATATACAGTATATACTTACCTATAATAACTAAACTCGATAGTCATTATACAAGATAATACAAATACCTTGGAACACTTTGTTGCCTTACTTTTCATTTTATAAAAAATGTGTCAGTACACCGCATAACAAGGATAGTTTACTAAGATATACCGAGGTAATATAGTATTATTGTCGCTTTGCGAACAAATCCCAAGATATAAAGTTGATATCTCTTGCTCTTGTGTGGGGAAGGTGTCTGCTTTAAAATGTCTTACAACAACAACGAGTATTTTTATTTTTAGTATTGAGAATAGACTTTTTTTAAAGTTCAGCACAATTGAATAAACTACATACATCAATCATGTATCAAGTAATATTATGTCAGTAATTTATTTTAGATAAAGTTAATTAAGTAGTTTTTTACATAATTGTATTTATTTACATATTTTCTTTTACCTTTAAGCGATAAAACCAACCCCCAATTGTGTTAGCAACAATGCAATAAGGGGTTTTAAATAAATGTAAATATAAATATAGAAAACAGAACAGAGTCATGAAATAACAAGCCAGACTATGAGCACAAAAATTTACCAAATATTCTTAAATAGTCATTTAAAAATAATCCAAAATCTTAATGTCAAATTAAAACTGCAAATTAATACTAATTAAGAAGTGTATTATACAACTTAAAAGTGTAGAGTGTAAAGTAAAGTAATAAAATTTAATTATATGCTAAACAAAAACCAACAAATAATATATAATGGAAAATTCACTTGATTTTGTTTTGCTTGTTCAAGTCTGCAAAAGTAAGCTAACTACTCTGCTGTTTGATTCACCAAATAAAAAAGAGTTTGTTCTGTAATGCGGTTAGGGATATTTAAAATGTAATCTTAAAATTGCTTTATTTTGTGTATATCTAAATTATTTTAAAACTAATTACCAAACAATCTGAGTTCAAATACCAAACACTGTATATTATGACTATGCAACGTGTTGGTTTGAGTCTGATTCGTTGTTCTAGGAGAGATTGTTTGTTCAGGATCGTTTGGAGAGCCAAGGACCTTGTTGTTTAAAGGCAGAGGAACATGGAGGGGAGTAGGGGCTTAGTGTACAATTGTAGAGAAATGCCACTTATAAACCACGATTTTTAAATAGGAGAATTATTGATTAATTTTTAATTTTTAATTGAAGTGTTATTAGTGTTTATTTGTTGTATATTATAACTGTAACACCATTGGGATTGTACTGCAAAAATGTAAATAATGTAATTATAAAAATTTATACAACTTGCATTGTAAGACCAACAAACATTTTAATACACTAGTGTTTCTCTTTCTAATAACAATGCAACGCTCGAGTACCTTCTCTGAAATAAATAATCTTTACATTTATATGAATCTTTCAGCCATGAAATTTAAATACAAACTGATTTAGTAAACAAAGCTACATTTAAATTCTTATTCTTCCAAATGCAATTGCCACATGACCGCCGAACATAAACAAATATTCATTGAGTGTGAAATAAGAGATATATTTTGAAAATGTACTTATAGACAAAAAAGCATACAATATAAAATCATAGGTAAATAGAACAAAATCTTCATAAATAAATCATTTAAAATTTTGTTTAAAGTAAGAAGTTTTTTAATGTTTGAAAATTAAGACTTAATGATTTAGCTAAGTTATTGAGGTGAACATTACTATGTAAACTAAGGCAGAAAAGTTGTTATAAAACATTGTTTTGAGTACATGAAGTACAATGGAATCTGTTGACTGAATAAGTGAACACCTTACAGTAAAACATTTACCAGAAATTAAACATATTTATATAAATGAATGGCTTATTGCCTACTACCAGCTAAACGTATTAAAATATTCCCCCTTACCTAGGATTCTTTCAAAACACTGGGCCACTAAGCTAATTTTGTTTGTTACAGTCTAATTGGATAATTGAACGAAGTGAAAGTATCCTTATACACAACTTTACTGCTTAGACTGGTAAGAGAATCAACTCAACTGGCGTGTCTGTGACCACAATAACTCGAGAATGCCTCCACAGTTAAACTTAAAATTTTCCAGAAAAACTTAACAGGTCAAAATCTCGGTCAAGTTCGTTATTCAGATAATTTCGTTCAGTATTAATCAAATTATTTTAAAACCAAATTTATTTTTCTCTCCATAGGAATAACACTGGAAGCCATTTTAGTGGTACTTGAACCGTTAAAATTTAGCCGACGTCCATGTTTCAACAACAGAGTAACAATAGTTAGTTTACTAGAGTATACTTTGTTATACTGGATAACAACATGTTTTTACCAACAAACAACACACAAGAGAGATAAATCGAAGTATATTTTTAAGTTGTGAGCATATTTATTATTTTATAAATTACCAAGTGTACGTTTAAAAAAAAATATTTATACAGTTAATATTCCCTTAGTACGCCTACTCTGTGTAAACATCGTAAGTCGGTGAGAGGCGACGATTGTAACAGTGGCAGACGACAGACGACGCGTGTGGCAGATCGAAAATCTCAAAATAACTTTTTGATGACTGTAGATACTAAGATATTAACTTATAAAATAGTTTGTTTTATTACATTTTCTTAGAAAATTGGTAAAATTGTGATTTTCATGTGTAAAAGTATACAAAGCCTCAATTTGTCTAGAAAGCGTTGATGAAGTTAGTCACAGTGAGCAAACAACCTTAAAATTTATTTTTGTAGGGCAATTATTTGCTAGGTTATATTTTCACTAAATTAATAATAAAAATTGTCTACATTACCTAAAATACATTACCAGTAATGTAGTAGGTAACCACTATAAAAGCTATAGATTATTCAAACCAAACAGCCTTTCTCGGAAGGTTATCTTGAATGATTTGACATAGCCTAGGGTTGGATTACAGTAAGAGTAAGCCGACATTAAACTGGTAATACAACAACTGTTGTAAATACTTTAAACACATTACCAGGAATGTTGTAGTGAACCAAAATAAAAGCTTTAAACTATTCTAACCAAACTAAGACTTTTATACAGGTTATCTGAAATGATTTGACAAATCCTAGGTTTGGATTATACTGAGCTGTTTTCATCATAAACTTGGAACTATGGTTATAAAATGTAGGTCTATACACTTAGGCTACTTGCCATTTTAGAAGTTTCATATACGGTCTTGGACCAACCCATGTTTATAGAATTTAATTTCATGATAGCCTAGGCTATTGAAACAATATGTTGAAATATAATTTTGTAAAATACAACTGTTGTAAAATACTTTAAACATTATCAGGAATGTTGTAGCGAACCAAAACAAAAGCTTTAAACTATTCTAACCAAACTAAGCCTTTTATACAGGTTATCTGAAATGATTTGACATATCCTAGGGTTTGATTATACTGAGCTGTTTCTGATAGATATACTAAATCATGTGTCATAATGAATCATGTGTTATAATGAATCATGTGTTATAATGAATCATATGTTATAATGTTTATGTTATGTTGACTGTCATATGTCATTGTTTATTTACAGTTCAGTATGGTTTATGTTAAGCTAAGGAATACAATGTTGGTTTCAAAGTCAATTTGATTTATTTGTGTAGAATTAGGTATTGCATACTTAACAAATGGCAACGAGTATAATAGAAGCAATTAACAGAATAGAAGATGAAGAGGAAAGACTCAACAAGTACAAGAAACACAGGAAAACTATAAAAGCACAGCTTACAAATGTAAACAAACATTTACCTAGAGAACACTGTGGCATAACAGAGGCTACAGTTAGACTACAATACGTGAATGAACTTGGTAGTAAGTTTGAAAGCATACAAGATCACATTGAAGTATTAACAACAGAAGAAAATTTAGAAGCTGAGATTGATTACAGAGAAGAAATGGATAATAATTTGATTGCAACTAAAGTAAAGATACAGAATATGATAAGTACACCTTTAGCCAATGATAATACAAATGGTCGTTCCCATGAGCAGTCTCAGCAGCCTTCAAGTTCAAGTGTTACGACTTCAAATCTAAGATTTATGCCTTATGACGAGAGAGAAAGTTTTCACAATTTCACAAAACGTTTAGACACTTTCATGTCACTTAGAGGCATTACAGATCAAAAGCAGAAAACTTTAACTTTCCTACATGCGCTTACCCCATTGATTCATGAAAAGTTGTATGATATATGCGCCCCAGAAGATCCGACTAATACATCATATGAACAGCTGGTTCATACATTACAACAGTACTTAGATCCTCAAGCTAGTACCTTAGCACTGCAGCACAAGTTTGTACTAAGAGAACAACATAATGGGGAATCTATTACAGATTTTTCCACAGACCTTAAGAAATTATCTTCCAATTGTAACTTTAACTGTTCATGTGGGAAATCGGTATGCGACATATTCTTACGATTACAATTTATAAGAGGACTATCCGACCCAGAAATAAGAACAAGACTATTACAAGAGCATGACGTGAGGTATTTTGCAGAAATAGTTGATACAGCAACAGCAATAGAATTGTCTAAAATAGAAAGTGCAATGATATCACAAAAAATCTAGGTCAAAACGTTAACCAGGTTCAGTTCAGGAGACTAGGTCAACAATCACAAAGAAAAACTCTTACTACTACAAATAATGACACTTTGAACTTTGAAATGTTAAGAGGGAAATGTTTCCGTTGTGGCGATGAATCACATCGGGCTAACTTCTGCAAGTTTAAAAAAGAAACCTGTCGTTCTTGTAATAAAATTGGTCACATTGCTCGTGTTTGCATGAGTCGGAACCTGTTAAAAAGATCGGTTAACTACGCAGAGGAAGAGTTCATTGAGAAAGATGGAAACAAATTACATGAAATACATTTACTGTCAAAATCAAGGAGAAATGATAAATTCAATGTTAAAGTTTCGGTAGAAGGAAGAGATATCATATTTGAGCAGGATACGGGGGCGTCATTAAGCTCTATCTCCCTGAACGAATTCTCAAATTTGTTTCCAAACAAAAAGTTGCTACCAACTGCAGTTGAGCTACGTACGTACACAGGTGAAATAATAAAACCCCATGGTGTAGCTTTTGTAAACTGCAATTACAAGGGTCAGTTATTCATTGGAAAGTTGTACATAATTGATCAAGATGTTGACACTATTTTTGGTCGTGAATGGATGAGGGAAGTGAAAATAGATTGGGCTGACATGCGGGTAGTTGAAGAAACAAAAGGATCTCAACTGACATCACTACTGAATGAGTTTGAAGACATTTTCAGGCCCGAAATTGGAGCGATTCCTGATTACAAGGCCAAATTTCAGGTTAATGAGGATATTGTTCCTATTTACATAAGACCACGGCAAGTCCCGTATGCAATAAAAGCTAAGGTTGAAAAGGAATTAGAACGCTTGGAAAATGAACAGATCATAACAAAAGTGGAAAACTCAGCATGGGGAACCCCGGTGGTTCCAGTGATAAAGCCGAATGGAAACGTGCGCTTGTGTGCGGACTACAAGGTAAGTCTCAACAAAGTTATTAAGGAGGTCAATTATCCCATACCAAGAATAGAAGACATTTTCTCAAACATGTGCGGGGGACAATATTTTTGCACACTCGATATAAGTAATGCTTATTTACATATGGTAATGGATGATGAAAGCGCTGAAATGCAAACTTTAAGCACGCACAAGGGACTTTACAAGGTAAACCGGCTGATGTTTGGAGTTAAGGTTGCTCCATCTGTGTGGCAGCGTTTTATGGATTCAACATTGCAAGGGATAGAGGGCGTACAGTGTTTCTTTGATGACATACTAGTGCAAGGAACTACATTTGATGAAACTTTGGCCCGACTAAGGACAGTGCTTGAGGTGTTGCGAAACAAAAACCTTCGACTTAATAGAGAAAAATGTAAATTCTTTGAAAAGAGCATCAAGTACTTGGGCCATATAATTGATGGAAATGGCTTACATAAAAGCACTGAAAAGGTTGAAGCTATAACAAACGCAAAACGACCTTCAAATGTCAATGAGTTAAGGTCTTTTTTAGGACTTGTCACATATTACAGTAAATTTATTTCCAACTTCTCTGATATTGTTTATCCTTTGAACAGTTTGCTACAAAAAAACAAGGGGTTCAATTGGACATTAGCATGTGAAAAAAGTTTTCAGAAAGTTAAAGAAGAGATTGCAAATGAAAGAACCTTAGCTCATTTTGACCCCACATTACCCTTAGTTCTTGCCTCAGATGCTTCTCCAGTAGGCCTGGGAGCGGTCCTTTCCCATAGAATGAATGACGGCTCTGAAAAACCCATTGCTTTCGCATCTCGAACACTGACAAACAGCGAAAGAAGATACAGTCAGACTGACAAAGAGGCAGCTGCTATATACTGGGGCCTAAAAAGATTTTTCCCTTATTGTTATGGTCGTAAGTTTATATTGGTTACGGACCACAAACCTCTAGTCTCCATATTTGATCCTCATAGAACCTTACCAACGATGGCTGCAACAAGAATCTTTAACTACGCACATTTTCTTTCAGGCTTTAACTATACTGTTGAATTCCGACGGACAAACGAACATTCTAATGCAGACTTTCTTTCTCGATTTCCGGTTGAAAATGCTCCTGAAAACCTTCTCGATGATTTTTCAGTCTATCAGTTACACCAGTTGGAAACATTGCCAATCACCAAAGAAGATATTGCAAAGGAATCTCTTAAAGACGACTCGATCAGAAAACTTATTCAGTTACTTAAAGAAGGGAAAAGCATCGAAAAACTTGGTTTTCATGATTATGAACTTACACTGCAAGATGATTGTCTGTTTAAGGGAAGCAGAATAGTGATTCCTGCTAGTTTGCAAGGAAGGATCCTAAAAGAACTTCACATTGGTCACTTGGGAATAGTCAAGATGAAAGGTTTAGCGAGAAGTTACTGTTATTGGAAGGGTATAGACTGTGGCATTGAAAAGTTAACAAAAACATGTAAAGAGTGCTGTCTGAAACAAAATAAACCATGTCCAGTGTTTTTACATCCTTGGGAAATTGCTGAACAACCATGGCAAAGAATCCACATTGATTTTGCAGGGCCATGTATGGGAAAGAACTACTGCTTTATAATTGTCGATGCGTTTACAAAATGGGTTGAAGTTATCCCAACTAAGACAACAACTTCAGAGTGGTGCATAAAGAAGCTAAGAAGTCTATTCTCGACCTTTGGAATTCCACCTGTTCTTGTCTCTGACAATGCACCTCAATTTACATCACACAATTTCAAAAGCTTCCTCAAGACCAACAATACTGTTCACAAGACATGTGCTCCATTCAACCCATCCTCGAACGGGCAAGTTGAAAGATTTGTGCAGACCATTAAGAAGAGCTTGATTACCATGAAAGAAGAGAAAGGGGGCATGAATATAAAACTTCAAATGTTTCTTATGCAACTAAGGAAAGCTGAAAATTCTACCGGTCAAAATTCATACTACCTTATGTTTGATCGAAATATTAGAACACGACTAGATCTTATGCTAGAGACCAATCCACCTCAAAACTTCGAAGTAAACAGGAATTGTAGGATGAAACTAAAAGAATTCAATATTGGAGATAGGGTTCGAGCCTTATGTTATAATTCAAGAGGAAACAAATGGAGTTTTGGAAGAGTGATAGCAAAAGAAGGAAATGTTATGTATTTGCTACTAATGGACAACGGCTGTAAATGGAGAAGGCATATCAACCAAATGTTACCCTGCAAATTTGAGGGGGAGGATTGATAGATATACTAAATCATGTGTCATAATGAATCATGTGTTATAATGAATCATGTGTTATAATGAATCATATGTTATAATGTTTATGTTATGTTGACTGTCATATGTCATTGTTTATTTACAGTTCAGTATGGTTTATGTTAAGCTAAGGAATACAATGTTGGTTTCAAAGTCAATTTGATTTATTTGTGTAGAATTAGGTATTGCATACTTAACAGTTTCCATAATAAACTTGGACCTATGGCTATAAAATGTAGGCCTATACACTTAGGCTACTTGCCATTTTAGAATTTTCATGTACGGTCTTGGACCAACCCATGTTTATAGAATTTAATTTCATGATAGCCTAGGCTATTGAAACAATATATTGAAATGTCATTTTGTAAAATACAACTGTTGTAAAATACTTTAAACACATTACCAGGAATGTTGTAGCGAACCAAAACAAAAGCTTTAAACTATTCTAACCAAACTAAGCCTTTTATACAGGTTATCTGAAATGATTTGACATATCCTAGGTTTGAATTATACTGAGCTGTTTTCAACATAAACTTTGACCTATGACTATAAAATGTAGGCATATACACTTAGGCTACTTGTCATTTTAGAAGTTTCATGTACGGACTTGGGCCAACCCATGTTTATAGCATTTAATTTCATGAGAGCCTATGCTATTGAAACAATATATTGAAATCTCATTTTTTCATCTAAACTTGGCCTGACGATTTATTGTTAATCCTTAAGGGGATATTTTGACTTGGCCTAAACAAATTGCTAACATTAGTTCGTATAGGAAACTCGCTGTTCTCTTAAAAGTTAAATTAACCACACTGCTAAAGTCACTGCTTAGCCCAAAATGCTCTGTTTGTTCAAAGATAACGCACCCATGCCAATCCTAACAACAAACCATGCCTGAAATCTTCAATTTATTTTAAAAATAAATATATTTACGTATTTATACAACATTTACTTTGATAAAAACAAGTGATAAATGTATGTATGTTTTTATACGGATAAAATGTTAGGTCGGCGGCGGGATCCGAACCCGCGACTTTCCGCTTCAAGAGCCAGTGCGATACCCCTCATCTACCGCGACAATTGATTCTTAGAGAAGTGACTAAAACTATAGCTATACTGTATAGACATAAAATCCAGATTCTGGCGGCAGTCAAATGATAACGGAATGTATTCTGATGACGTTACTCAAATCAGATATTGAATTTCTTATGAGACTCGATTTAAGTTTGATCATGTGTTTCAATTATCCTTATACGCGAGGAATGAGCGTACACCTAGTTATAATATATATCGTGTGGTATTGCTCTGTGGAGTGATTTCACAGAAAAGCATTTTAACTATATTCATTGTATTAGTTAAGGCCCTGGGTCACTTGTGAATACAAAAAATAGTTAATTTTGCCTTTTTTCAATCCATGATCCGACCTAGCCCGGTTTAGGCCGCCCGTTTCGAGGAATCATGGCTTCGCTAAAACAAAAACGTGTTTCACTCATGCAAAACGCGAATTATCCTTTAGACTCGTTCATAAGTTTTAAAACGTAAACAAATCCCAAATTTCCCAAATAATAGGAAACAGCGTAATGCTGAAGCAATAATGATGCAGTGATTACGGACCGCGATAATGACGTTATGATCCGGCGCCGCTACCATTACCTCCACAGTTGCACGGGATACAAAGCTAGTTGATTCCTGGTTACCCGCCACTACGATCATCCAGTGGAACATACGCTGTAACGTAACCGTACAGTACTGTTCCATTATATGGTGCAAAGTAAGCTAATTAATCATCAAAACATAAACTCAAGAACGAAGACGTACTAAACGTAATTAACTGTTAAAATGTACACAATGAAAGGTGTTAATAAAAAGAACGACACTCATTTGGTAATTCATTTAATTATGTAAACTAATATTGTTGTGTTTGTTAATGTAATTACTTTATCGTGTTATCCAACACCAACTTGATAAAAGTTTGAAAATTAATTTCTCTTTACTTTATTCTTTAATTCCTTTTATAGGTATAGATTAATTACTGATTATTTAAATATTTAAACACCTTTTATGGAAACCAAGTAGCATACTTCAGTAACTGTTGTGATTTACATTATTGTATAATCACATTCCAATATAAGTTTACAACATGTTATTATAGTCGGCTCTGAGATAGGCTCTTCTGTGTCGGCTGACTTTAGCACTGTTTAAGTCAAACATGTAAATCATGCATTGATATGTGTCACTGATCATATGAAGAAATCCAGTTAAACCTTTTTAGTGAATTTCCCCTATAGGGAAGAAGCTATTACCGTAGTCGGCATGGTAAGACCTAGGCCCGGGACCATGATAAATTTTCGTTTTGAGGTACCCAGACGCCAAAAACACCATTCATTCAAAACTGTATATATATATATATACATATATATCTATATACATATATATCTATATACATATATATGTATATATTTATATGTATACATAATATATATATATATATATATATATATATATATATATATATATATATATGTGCCGTGAGCACGATAACTCTCATAAAAATTATCCGATTTTGACGAAATTCGGTATAAACATGTAAAGCAGCATTTATGACTTCAAGTTCGAAAACCAGACAGATTGACCTATCCGAAGGGGTATTTTAGGGGGGTCTTGTCCCCCAAAAATGGGTTTTTGAGTCTTTTACATATAATTTTGGAAAACGTCAAATTTTATTTTTTCCATTGGAATAAGCTAAAAAGACACAAAATTTAGTGTTTTGATCATTTCTCTGCGTCAAATGGTTATAGAGATATTGAAAGTGCTAAACACAGTACGTTGTCCAATGTTATTCTTATGGAGGATAAGGAAAATTGTGTATCTCGTTTATTTATCAACTTATCCTAATTAAAATTGGTATATTACTTCAAATCATTGTGGTCTATTGATATTTGCACTAAAAAACATTTTTTGGAAAATATTTCCCGATGCACCAAACCTGCGTACTCAGCCCCATGTTATTCTTATGTAGACTAAATAACGTGTTATCTCCCTTAATTACCAACATAAATTAATACAATTTGGTATGTGGCTTTACCTACTTGAGTTTTATTGATATTTGTATTAAACCCCATTTTTTTGTTTCTTGCTTCAGCAAACCTGCATACTCAGCCGCTATGTTATTCTTAAGGAGAATAATAAAAATGTCATAAATCGTTTATTTATGAATGTATATTGATGAAACTTGGTATGTGGCTTTATATTGTATTAAGGTACATAAATATGCATTGGAAATTCGCTGAGTACCGAGGTTTGCTGCTACGGGGGTATTTGACATTCCTAACACTTACTGACCAGAGAACTATATTCTGCTAAAACCCTTAGTATTTTTGGGTAGTAATGTATCGCGTAAATGATAAAACTAGTTACCTTTGTTTTTTTTGTAAATGGATTTAACTACAGACCATTTATTAGAGCATACATTCTACAGATACAAATTTAAAATGAATGACATTTGTTATGGCACATTTTTTTTATTAACCTTGTTGCTCCTTGTTTACGTAATTACAGAACTACACAGTAATGTACAAGAGTGCAAGTGTGTTTAGTTTTTCCTCTATGTATAATGTATATATTTTAGCTCTCTCTATACCACATAATGACATTTACTCTTGCATATACAATGAGAACGAACCAATAACGTAATTGCCAATGTTTTTTCTTTGCCCTGTAACAAATCAACTCACATAGTTTTATTAATTTATTTTAAAATAGAAATTACTAAAAAGTAATTTGGTTCTACAACAGATAAATAAACGTATTAAATGAAGTTTGTAATGACATCTATAACAGAAATGACAACACTCAGCCAAGGTTCGACCTTGCTCATTACTATTCCATTATTAAAATGGCGCCTATTAACAACTTTCAGATAGTTAACTTCAATCATTTTGTCAAAAATACGTTTTATACTGTAATATTGTTTGTTATGAAGTGCTCTTGGGTTTGTTGAGTTTTGTTCAGCGAATCAATATATTTTTAAGCGCATATAAATTTGATATAAAGTAGTTCAAACAATAACTAATATAAAATAAAATAAAATTCAAATTATACAAAAATCAAACTTCCCATATTGATAAAGGCTATATAGGCAACAACACATTTGAAAGCGAATACTCAGAGTAAAGAATGATATACTAAAACTGTAATCTTGTTTAACGTCAAAATCGTGACAAAACCAAGTTTTGAAAATAAAAACTGTTCTTGACTTACAACCGATGACTGACAACATAATGTCGTGACTGAAGTCAATATTTTCATAGTGACGGAACCTCAATAGGGCTGTCGGTGACAGTTATTTACTCGACTAGGTTAAGGGAATTTACAATTGCAATTTCAATTAAATATTTCCTTCTTTGCATCAACATTCCTTCTGTTTTATCTTTATAAGTTGTTATGTCACACATTGTAAACATTTTGTTACAGGATGAAATGTTTACGAATGGAATAATTTATACAGAGTGTATCCAAACTCTTGAGAACATTTTTGTAGATTTGTTCCATCGGTCAAGACAAACATAAAACGGAAAGTAAATAAATGTCTAACATCACTAGTTATGTGTCTGTTGTTATGTTTGTGAGTTTGATGTCGTTTTGTTTTTAACTCAAAGTTCGTTCGCCATACAAACTTGTGCATGAATCAAGTTTCGTATAAATGTATATCTTACTGCGTGAACCGGTATATAAAATTCTGTTCTTTAACATAAGTTTCTTTATTTCATCAACGGCAACACGCCAATTTGCAGGAAAGACATTAGACAATCGCTGACGGAAACAAAGTTAAATAATATAAAATATGACTATACAACAGGACACAAGAATATACAAAAAAAGTGGGAACAAGTGACAGTAACAATTTATTTCTTTATTGGTAAACATCTTTATTGCCATAATTAAATTATGGTTAAGACTACATTAAATTAACAGAGAATGTAATGCTGATAATAATTGATAGAATTTTAATTAATTTATTCCTTGAATCTAACAAAATAATCTTCATCCAATCTTGAAGCCACAAAATCTTTATTTTTATTGATGTTATATTTTATATTCAATGTTGTTTTCATTTTAAAAAGTCTCCAATTTTGTATGACCATTTCTCGATAAGGTGTTGCTTTAATCTATTTTTGAATTATCTGATGTTATTTATAGATTTGATTTCCGAAGGAATTTTATTGTACATTTTGATTGATATGTAGTCTGGGCATCTTTGTCGGAATGTTGAATTTGGATGTGGCAAGTCTATATGGTTGAGATTTATCGTGGTATAATAATGAAATTGTCTTCTGAATGAAAATTTATCAAGGCTCAAATGTACAAAACTTGCTGCTTGTATTATACAAATTGACCATAATGTTAGATTATTAAATTTTTCAAATAGTTGTTTGCACGATGTTCTTGAGACTTGACAAAAAGTTCTTATCGCTTTTTTGCATTTTAAAAACAATTTTGGCATTTGGGCTTGAATTAGTCAATATGATATATGTGAATGGATATATGCATAATATACAATTTTATTTATGACTAAAGTGCAGCATTTTGAAATACATTTTATCAAAAAGATTCCTGAACTGATTTTGTTGCAAATGTTATCAATTTGAGATTACCATGAAAGATTTGGTTGTAATGTTAAACCTAGAAATTTATCCTTAGTTGCCAGTGGTATTGTGGAGTTGTGAAGTATAACATGTTGAATTGTTTAATTATTCCGTAAGTCATTGTGCCATTTTAGAAATTTGAATGGAAGAAGATATTTCTAATTGATTGTTTGAACTTTCGGCAATAATGAGAGTTGTATTATCTGCAAATGGTATAACTTCTCCTTGATTTTCGACGGATGGTAGATCATTCATGTAAATAATTAAAAATAATGGTCCTGAAGTAGAACCTTGAGGCACTCCATGTTATATCAGATGATATTCTTGATGTTGTTGGATGGTTTTTATTCTTTAATTCTGTGAAATACTTTCGGCATGTTAGATATGATTTTATCCATTCAAGCGCCGACCTGTTAAATCCCATCAATCGAAGTTTATCAAGGAGTGCATTATAGTTAACACTATCAAAAACACAGGATAAATCAAGAAATATACTAAGATATGGAAGATCTGTATCAATGCCATTACACTTGTTAATAGTTTGTATATCGCATCAATTGTAGATTTGTTTATTTGGAATCCAAATTGATTTGGGGTTATTATTGACTTTTCTATAATAAAGTTCTTCATTTGGTTATGAACAATTTTCAATTTTCAATTAGATTAGTTACAATATAAGTTGTTTCAAGCTCCCATTTAAAGATTTAATGCCAGATTTAATGAAAACCATTACAATAAAAAAATATTCCTACAGGGATACAAAGTGCGGAATTATGAACAAATCAAAACGGACCATGTTTTCTGCAATTGCGCAAAGAATACAGAACTATTATATTTATATTAATAAAATTGCCCTATGATTTCAATGCCTTCATTTGTGAAGGCTTGATAATACTACTAAACGTGTGATTTCTTATATAAAAATAACTCATTCCTTGTCAAATTACAAACCAGGTAATGTTGGATTTTTTATTCCGTATTTTTAATCCTGAAAAATATGTTTTGTGATTATAATTATTTTTATGAGATTTGGCATAATAATCTTTAAATGGTAGACACAATGCATTGTCCTATGTTAATTTTAAGGAGAATAATTAATCTTTTATATCTCGCTTATTTATTTATATATTGATGATATGTGGTGAGTGGCTTCATCTGGTAGGCCTCTAGTTTATTTAACCGAGGTAAGCCCCCCTCAACACCCATCCGGTTCCTGGGCGTTACAGTGAACGACAAGCTTAGCTATAGGGACCAGATCTTCCATATGGCGGACAAGGGTTTTAGAAAGACACTACTCTAGTTAAGCTGATGGCCAAATAAGAGGAACCCAGATCCAGAAGAATAAGATTGGGGATGTCTACAGACCAATGCGTGTTCTTGTACGGGGCTGAGGTGTGAGCAGCTCGCTGAATAAGGAGGCAGACGGCGGCATGTGGCTCGCATTTGTGCAGCGTCTGGCCAGCACTCAGGATCTCATCCTGGTGTCGGGCTGTTTCCGAACTGGCTGACCTTGTTAACGCTGAAGTCACCCTTGGCAATAGAGGGAAGGCGAGATCGGCGCGTGGCAATAGAAGGAGAGCTGGGAACAGGAAACCCGAGGACGTTAGACTTCCGGACTCAGTTTAGATATGGGTGGAATATGGTAATCACAAATAATATACTTTCTTCCACTATCCGCATTGGGAAATGTCAATGAACATGATTGGGATTGGACAACAGGTGCTGTGTGTCACGGCTAGTCCAGCGAATCTCCCGCACAAATAAGATTGACCTAGAACGGGACGCGGGCACATAATAGTTTAGCATGATAATGTTAATCTCTATTAATAATTTATTTGCGGTTTAAAATATATTTGCACGAGAATATAAATACGATTGGCAATTTGTAATTACAGCAATGCAAAAGTCGTAAACATATAATTCCTTATATATGCAAAATCCATATAGTCCATATAGTCGTAATGCATACGTCCTTACACGTCCTTATACTGTTGAAACTCTTTACTGTAAAATACTTTTTTGTGTTATGTATCGAAAGTGATTTTAACTGTTGTTTACACAGATGAACTCTCTAAAATAGTTATTAAATTTTTTACTAATTGTGGATTTGATCTTATAATAACATGGCTTCTTAAAGGACACCGTGTGCTGGGTACATGGTTAATTTTAGTACAGGTTAATTTAAATTTAACTTATACAGTAATACAATTTATATTCAACCTACCAAATTTACTTAATGATTTCTCGTTCGAGACGCCAAGCGAGTCTCGCTGAGTACTTTCTTATGCAAATGGGGGCCGGCACATTATGAACCAATCGATCCGCTAAGTGAGCTCCTTAAAAGCTTTTAGTTTTATATCGCTGGATCCAGATCCAAACTACCTTCTTACCTCAAGTGTCGTTTGGCTTTTTATAAGGTCTTATGTAAACATTTATATTAACTACATATTACTTACCAGTTGCAATCACAGCGGAGGCTTTCGTCTAATTTTCTTCGAATGTAAGTCAGTTAGAGTAAGCCCAATTATTTAAAAACTTTAAAAACTTTGTATGCCTACAACCCACACACGACGCATCTATTTTATAGTTTCTCCATTATCCTAACGTATCTTAATAGTAAAAACCCGTCGATGCACAAGTTAAATAACGGAATTCAATACTTCAAATTATTTTAAAATGAATTATAATATGAATTCGGAAATTGACATTGTAAATTGAAATATGTTCAGTTTTGGATATAAAAACAAACTATATAGCATTTTATTTTATTGTATTTCCGTTTTGATTTTTAATATCTAATGACGAATTGTTTCTAAACAGAACCTAACATACATTTTAATCTTATTTATAATAAGATACGTTTTACTAATATTAATATTCAGTAAATATTTTAGGCAGATGGGCAGCAAACGAAACCAAATAAACTCATGGTTATTTTTTAAATGTACGATTCGTTATATTGATAAAACAATGTCTAAAATGTACATAGCCTCCTTGTTTTTTTTCGTCAAGGGTCACATATAGTTTAGGTATACCGTACCTAGGTTATTTTCGGGAACCGTAAAACTAATACCGGTAACAGACATACTCAATTGATAAAAGTCCTTTAAAGAAAATCTAAGGAATCGTATTGTATTACTTTATTGAAAACCTTTCTAGTAAGGCAGAAACACCTTGAAAGTGAGATATATCATACTCACCCCACTGCATGTTTTCTAACGTTTACATGGTTTAAAGTCCAACGGGCTATCACGGTTGTAGTTGAAAGTTACATTTACACAGTTCAAAGTTCAAAGCAATTAAACACACGAAATTTGAGTAAATATAATATTAAATTAAGGTGAATACAACTTATCAACTTATAAATATATACTGGCAAACATGTTTTACGGTTGCCTTACAATTATGTATACGCAACATACAATAACCTAGTTTTAATTATAAAAAAGTATAAATAATTTGCAATCAAAGGCTTTATTAGCAAGGTGTATGATACAATTTTTATTGAAGGCTGGATTTAATCGGTTCCAAAAATACCTTTACGAGCTGGAGACTGTTCTTAGTAACACTCATAATATCAGCTTCACAGCACAACCACCTCTCTTCACAACCACTCTTCAACATTATAAACGCATCTGCAAATCGTCTTAGGACTCTTCGTGTTTGCGGTAGTTTTTAGAAATTTATATTCTGAGAAAGATTATGCTTTTTTATAACGTTAAAAGATGAAGCCGCATAAGTTTAAATAAACAACTGCATCAAAACAATAAGGAAAGTAATCAGTTGAGAGATTATACAACTTAGCACATTTACATAATAAACACCACTGAAACTGTATGTAATGTTTTATTTGTATATTAAATTTAAGACTCGGAGTTTCTTTACACGGTTAAATGTGTTTTTATTTCGTTACAAAAATTATTACACAACATATACAATTACGGTATGATATGAGCTATCTTAAATTTGATGTGGTTTTTGTGGAGACAATGTGTTTATTACGACTTTAATTATTTAGTTAAGATAACTATTTTATAAATAATAAAAGGCTCTTACTAATATTGTATACTAATATTTGTTCTTTGGTACCAAAGTAAATAGTAATAGAATACTACGCCTAAAGTTTTCAATAGAATATTCAAATCACATAACCTAAAACTTCGTTTCCACTCATAAACATAATATTTTGTTTCATACATAGACTTTGTTTGTAAATAAGAATTAAACATTGGATTTTTTATGCATGGAAATGCTCTTCTTTTCCTTCACAAAATTTCTTCGTACGTTATTTTCATATGGAACACACCAGTTTCATACCTTAGAATTTGTTCAGTGAAGCGACAATAAACCTGGATTTGTGTTGTATCTTCAAGAAAGTTGTATACCTACAGTCCGTGGAGTTAGCACGAACATATTTAACTTCTGGCTACCGACATCAGATTTTGCACGTCGTATTTTCAACTCATTAGCTATCAAAATACCTAACCCTTTATGATGACGTAACCTAAATGTGGACATGCAATTATTTATTCTGACTTGTTCGAATGAGGCTGCAGAAAATACGCTATTACTGCAGTCGGTATGGTAAAACTTGGGTCCGTGGCCATTTTACTTTTTCTTTTTAAACAACCTAGTTGCAATACATTCTATTTGTCAGAATTTGTATATGTATAATTTTGTGTATGGCCAATTTTGTACTTGTACATACTTTTTTATAAGTTACCAATCATACTGTATATACATAAGGTTAACGTGATATAAGATACGAGTTATAACAGTAAACAAGTTTGCTAATTTAATAACTTTATAAAACCTTGTAAACAACTCAAATATTTTGATAAATATCTAGGTGATCTTAATATCGGCAAAGGAATCTTCCTTTAAATTAAAATTTATATTTGCCAACAAATAATTTGTTTGATATATTTGGTATCTACATCTTATGATGCTTTGTATAACCCTTTCTTTACCTATTTACCTATTTTTTTTATTATTTTCAGGAATTTCATTAAACGGAAGAGAATGTAAATGAATGTAATAATTGTTGCAGTATTCAACAATAAAAAAACACAAAATTTTTCTAACACTCCACTAAAGTTTTCAATTCAAATATGTTGATTTATTGTTTTATTGTCAGTAAATTGTGATATTTTTTGCAGTATTGTAGTGTATAATACAAAATCTCAGTATTGAATTGTGCTTATTTTTTGTTTGTTTGTATGAATAATTGTCCTATAGAAGAATTGTCACCTCAAATATAATGTTCTTCTTACTTTTAATCTATAAACATTTGTACCACTTATTTATTTCCAATAATTTTCACAGTGTGTATTTAATTATTTATTTAACAATGACTATTTATGAGGACTAGGTCTGTTTCAGTGAATGTCTAATGATGCTCTTCCTACCACTCAGATGTATACAGTCTTTTGAGGAATGATTTTTTCCATTCATAATGAATGCCGTATGTAATGTCAACACGGTATATTTTTTAAATAAATATATTACATCTTAACAACTAGTTATTATATTCTAAGGTAATAAGGCCAAATGGCTGGCGGTTGTCAAATTTAAGAGTTTTTAAAATATGTTCAGTATGATTAACTTTGACGTAAAAATTAAATTTAATGTTCATATAATACTCCCTAATACTGTTAAAATACTAATATATACCACCATTTAGAGAAATTGTTCCAAACTCCGATGAAGCAACCAAAACCTATAAGGAAAGAGCAAGTATTTGGAAACGTATAATAATCTTAACTATAATTATATTTAGAATACATTATTAGTTACATTGTTAGGATTCCCAAAGTTTTCAAGAGAAAAAGTTATTAAATATGCATGTACAGTTGTGTAGCTAGGGTCTATCTCCCTGCACTACCAGTCATTGTCAGGGCACAATGAGAAGCCACTTGTATTGTGTCACTCAACCTGAAACTCGCCCAGCCGAGGAACAAAACATTATATATTCATCAATATAATACTTATGTACAATGATTGTTTCTTTAACTGCCGTACAGTTTACAAACAACCTTTATTTTATAATAATTGCAAAATTTAAAGGTTTTTTACGTAATTTAATATTTTATAATTTATAATTGTCCGCTGAAGTTTATCTTCATGGTTAAATAAACCTAATCCAATAAATATAACTTATGGTGGTCGTATATTGTTAAAAATATCAAAAGTTAACAAACATTTTAGGTCACTTCAAAGGACTTCAGAATTCTGTTTACATCAATTCAGGAGAATAATGTTAAATGTCTTAATCCTTGGTAGATAAATGTGTAAATTATAAATGTTCCAGTTATTTAATGTAAATACTCTCGTATATTATTTTAAATCATATTATTATTTTATTGAAATATTATATTATTATTACTTAATCTAAATATTATTATCACTTATATAAATATTATTATTTAATACTAATTCTACTTATTGTAACGTCTTTATTAAGCGTTAACTTCTAGCGTCTATATAGTTTAATTTTACGATATCTCTACTTTTTAGTTATATGTACTGATTCATCGTTTTTGGGTTGTACCTGTAAAAATAACGGAAATAAATAAATGTTTACGGATATTAATATTCAGTTTGCAAAACGTAATTATCATACAAAAAAATCAAAACTTCTAAGACATTTTTATGACCGAATGGCAAAGAGTTTTCTTCGTGTTGCAAAAAATTAAGCAAACAAATATAACAGATGTAACTCAAATATAAAAGGGTTCACAAATTTGTCCGTTGACCTCGGTAGTGAGTGGATAGCAGACAATCCAGACCCGGGATGAGTGCATTGGTGGTTGGACTGCACACAGTTTGCTGCAAACAGCATCATTGTCTTTGAACCTTTGAACCTCATCGACCTGGCCGTACAGAGTTCCTCTCTTTAAGTACATATTTTACTACCGATTAATTTCACAATATATTTATATTTCTTAGTTATTGTTTTAAAATGGTACACTCCAATCAGGTAAATTTTACTTTTTAAGGCAGTATTCTTACATTAAACGTTCACATACACCACATTATTCAGTATCTTGACATTATTTTTCACAAATTTAAGCTAAATTAATCATAATTAATATTAAGTATATACTAAAAACAGTAGGTCTATTTAGTACACCGCTTAGTATTATTACAAACAAGAAGTTCCTTTTTACTTTTATAATTGTTTAACACCTATTACAGCTATAGTAAAATCATATTCTTTTAATGCTTTATTGGATCAGATGACCCCGGAAACATCCCAGGACATGTTCTCCGCAGGTCATTAACGAAAGCGATCTTGCACGAAAAAAGGATTAGTCGCAGATTTCTACCACATGGAGCGATCCTCCTCCGCCTTTCTGTTGGCCTGATTTTGTTATCGAAAGGAAACATCCCTGTCCCAAAAGTATTATAGGGCTCTATTAATCAACCAGAATCTCCTCCGAAGAACACGCAAGAAAATATTTTCGTTTCAAGCCTTCCATACGTTTCATACTTTAATTGGGCAGTGGTAATATATTTAGTAGGGACTTTATTAAATGCTTAAACTGTTTTTGGCAGTTTAATTTACCAGATTTTGGCCTCCAAACTGGTACATGGTGGAAGAATTTCGTAAATTTTCATACTTTCAAAATTCGGGTCCGGTAAACAGTACAAACTGCGTCCTATCAAACGAATTACTGACAAAATATATAAATTATGTCAAAAAATCAATCCGTCAATGTTTTATTAACAAGGGATAAGGGGAAAGTAAATATTATTAACAGATTATAGTACTTGGCAATACTACAAAGCATTTTCTTCAGCCCCATTCTATTTACTATCTAAGTTTTAAAATTCTGAATAAAAGAGAGAAGACTGCTTTGTATTCCAATGAACATCGCTGGCAGAACTGTTTGATGAATAATATATCTTCGTTTGTTTAGACAGCCCGCCTGTATCTTGGTTGTCAATCATTCTACACTAGTCCCGGACATTTTATTGGAACAAAGAAATGTATGTCATTATTTTAACACGAACTTGTCACTTTTACTTTGGGCACCTCTGTTCTAGTGAGTGCCTGTAAAATATAAATAACATTTCGTTTTGCTATGCATAAGTAATGGGTAAAATTTAACTATCGGTTATTTTCTTAACAATTAAAAGAATGAAATTACATTTTTAACCCGATGATAACTTTAAAGTAAGGGAATAAAAGTTAACTGTTTCGAATTCATCAATGGGCTCAATACGGCTTTTTTCATATAAACCGCTTAAGACACTTTGCCACAGTAATTCGGATAAAGCCTGTACAAAGTAACAAGCCCATACAAATAATCTAGTCTACTAACTTGTTTCACGAAAGTGAAACAAAAATTTATACAGGATGACTCACGGGCTGTAACCGATTACAGACAAATTAGAAGGAAGAAACAATATAAAACTAAACCCACTAAATTTATTCTAAGGCTAAGGACCCATATTAAAACGTAAACATATTTTTAAAGTTTCTAAAATATAAGGTGGTCTAAAAACTCATCGGTTATTCTATAACTAAATAAAATACAAAAAAGGTCCTAAGTAACAAATTATAAAGTTAGGTTTGCAATTTGAAGAAAACATATTTGCCCCACAATCTACCATGTAGGATAAAAGTTGCCTTTAGGTCCGAATAAAGGAATTAACCAACAATATTTTCCAAAACCATCAGAAGAGCTTTTTCAAAGTCAACCAGGCCTAATGCTTACTAAATGAATGTGCCACAATTTGCATGCTTTGCATCCATGTGCATCCAAGTATAATAGAAAAGAAATCAATTGTAAAAACCACCACTCGCTTGTATTTAATATTATGCTTTTGTCCTTTAATATTCGTTATTGATTGAAATATAAATGAAAATACAACATAGAACACCATATGATTCCATAATTGTTCGGACCAATTCCATTAGGTTATAACCATAATGGATTCCATATGAACACCACATGATGGATAACAGTAACAGACCAAGCAATGTACTGAGAAAATATATCTTAATAGAAGGAGGCCTGAATAAAAACAAATTAATACGCCCATTGAGAGTAATAACAATGAATCTTCTTCAGTGATTAATTCCTTTGGGAGCCTTCGTGGGAATCATAAACGATTCCCTTCTTCAAAGAGTTTTCTAAATTAAACGTATTTTGTATACATAACCCAAAGAAATTTTTGTCAGAATATTGTCAGAATTTTAATTAAATTGAAGCTTTTACATAAATCTCTTAAAACTTGTTATTCGTGTTTCTGGTGTCTCTTAATCATATTAATTATTGTTTGTTTTTTGTTTTTTATATTTGTGCTTGACAATTTTCACACTAAGATAAAAAAACATATCGATTTGTATTGTTTCTGTCCTATTATTTTATTTGAATTTTCAAAAATAGTGCTTTTTATTTTATTTACGCGTATTTTGAAGAGATGAAAAGTTTAATAGTAGAAGTAACCTTATTTGTAAAGCGGAGTATAGAAATGTAAGGTGTTAACATCTTGTACTGTGATCATTGTTTGACAGTAGCGGTGTGGTCATTGACTGTAAAATTAGCTGGCCTCCCGAGGTCCTGACTGTTACATTAACATCATCTTGCTATTATAATATTTTAGTGCTATTTTGAAAATCACAGCAAAACTAAACAGAGATAATACAAGTCTTTAGTGTTTGTAACTTTAGATTTATATTTAAATGGAAATTGTTATAAAATTATTAAAATTAAAGGTTTGGTTTTTAACTATACAAAAATACAATATAAAGTTTGGAAGGATACACACAAAAGTAAATAATGTAGACAACAAATATTAAAACGACATGAGTGCATTAAAACCTTATCGTTAAATTACACCTTAGTTTGTTTGTAACATTGAGAGGTTTGTTCATATAATTACAGATAACATCTATTAATACAAATCCATTTAATTTTTATCCACGAGGGTGATCAACCAAGAGTTTTCGTAACCGAGGTATATCAAATAACCCATTTTAACCGATTTGGTCTGAAATAATCCAGTGAGTGGAAAATCTAAATGTCAAGAAAGTATAATTTGATTCATTTTAGATTTGTCTAGATTGTTTCTGGAGATTATTATGAATATATTGTTGTGACAATTTGTTTATAACAATTGTTCTGCATGTTTTAAATCGCCACATTTGTTCATTTTAGAGATAAATTTGGGTGCCTGCCCTTAACGACCAAGTTATTAATTAATATGCCATGGATGTGAACAAAGTAGCGCAATTTAACGAAAAAGAAAATTAAAAATGATTTTTATTTATATACTTTGAACTTCTTATATTGAAATAGTGACCCCCACCTACAAATGTTATATAACCTGGTGGGGCCAAGACGTTTTTTAAATATTGAAATAAATCACTGAATTAAATCGATGGGTCATTAGTTAGGTAAAACAACCATAAAATATAGTGCATGACTCAAATGCATTTATGCCATAAACTTTGCCACTCACTAAATATACTAATGTTTTGCATTATCATACTGACTCTCTTTATAACAACTTGTTTTTAGAATAACTCACGTCTATATATGCTTTAGTATTTAGATCTACTTTATACAAATATATGATTTAGTGATTCAAGTATCAACTCCTGTTGGACTTAGATATTGTGTATAATTTAATTCTGTTATTGTGTCTTAGGGCTCTAAGTAAGTATTCTGTTGCTTCGTTTTGCAATTTTCCCATTAAATAAATAAAAAAAAAGTTTAAACGATTTTTGTAATTTTCATATATTGTTTGTTTAGTAAATATAGTAAATTGATAAACCCAAACTTGTCATCCGCGTAACATTTTGCAGATATTACATTAAACGTAACCATTGGACGAGTGGAGTTTTTGGCGTAAACTTTCAGACCCAACAGATTTAGCAGAGCACGGAAGGGTTGTAACTCATGTATAATCTCTCTCCTGATGTAAAGTAATTAATGTAATAAGCCGAATAATGGGAGGGATTTACTGACACAATGAATGTTAAAAACTTTATCAGACGAAAACATTAAACAATAAATAAGTTTTGAGGATTAACATTAGTCTGGTTGTTGAGCGGTGCATTATAATCAAGTGAAGCTTCATCACAACAACAAAGGGTGACGCCGCTAATGTCCCCCACCTTCATCCCCCTGCAACAACAGCTGCGTTCATCCTCATGGTCTCGTCGCCGAGTCCGCTCGGTTCGTAGTACACTTATACAACTGAACCAATAGGCATACACTAATCCTTATTACAATTGTTATTTATTTATTTTATACGCCAGTGGAAATTGTAAACAATCATTGTTAGAGGGAAACGGTCTTACCCTTTGTAAGTCATATGGTCATGGCGGGACTAAAACCATGTGGACCCTTGCACCTAATTTCATTCGTCACCAATCGCGAGATGCGGTCTGCTATCTGCCTGTTGTTTTTCCTGAAAGAGGATGAATTTAAATTAACTATTGAAATCAATACCCCTTCCCATTAGTATTATCTTTCATTGCTGGATCGCTGAGTTATAATTACAGTCTTTGTTCAATAACTGTTTGAAAACAAATTTTAAATATAAATAGCTGTTCCTGTTACCACCAAAGTATCAAACCTCTTAAAAAAGCCAACAGCATTTATTTTACCAACGTTAGAGTAGTAGACATTTCGATTTTTGATATAATATTTCTACTCATAAACAGGTAAACTAAGTTTTTTGTTCATATTTTACTTTTTAATTTTGGTTGTGATAGAACATAAATATGAGAAATTGGAATCAGACCACTGCAGCCGTTTCGGCATATTTGTATTTTACACACACTCTATTAGTAATAGGGCTGTCTTATATATTAACTTTTTTTATTTCAACGCCCGCGGAACTTTAGTTCAAAGTACACGATTTCAAGTGAAAGTGGTACAAATCCCTAAAATTGATCAAGACTAATGAGGTTTGGACTATAATGGGAGCTGTGTGTCTACCTCCTCGGTATCACATGTCCTCCAGCGAGGATACGATTTTTACCTGTGGCTAAAACGCCACGGCTATTTTTCCTGAGCCATTAGATTTATCGTCTTATTTAATATAAAAACTATTACATCATTACTGAGCTACAATTATAGTGCTAACTCCTTAATATCTATCGGCGAAGAACAGCGCAAATAGCCAAAACCACGAGGAAGACGGGATATAAAACACAATACTTACGCTTGCTTTTGCCGCCGCGGAATGTATAAACTAGTGGATCAGTGGGTTTAGAGCGAGGCAGGTAAACACTGACCTCATTAGCCCGGCCAATGATGTACGACTAAACGTTGCACGAAGTGAGAGGTGATTAACAACATATCTAGGCACTCGTTTATTGGCTGGACGAAGTAGTTGTTTAACTTATAATGTTATTTATATAAATAAACTAAGTACGTACTGTGGAACGAGAATTTTTTAAATAGTAAATCAGGAATTTTGTAAAACCTCTCCTTAATGTTTAACGCCACTCTACTCGGTAATTTGTTTATTGGAAAACCTTTAGTAGACCATGTTTTATACAGACTTAGGATACAGTTTCATGTTCAAAGAACTTATCAAATCGGCATATTTCCTCAGTGGTGATCCCGGAAGAACGATTCTATCACAAATGTTAACCCTTAGCGGTATACAGCTAACTAGTGGTTACAGCTACCAATAAAATACCTAAATAATAAATGAGTTCGCACGCAGCACGCTGACGTTAGGGAGTGAATTTTCGCATTAAAAATGTTAACAATCAAATAACGGGTTTAAACAACGATTTGTGTGATTTTGAGCAAAATGGAAACTATTCTATTTTTTGGCTGTTCTGATACACCTGGTTCTATTTAAATCCAGTACTGGTATGGCAATGTTGTGCATTATAAGGTTAGGAGGAGGTACCATCAGGATCAAAAATCGGTATGGGGGTATTAGGAGTGATGTATCTACATGAAGATATGAAAAACAGCCTTTTCCAATGTAAAATCCCCTTAAGACAACGAACTGTGTTTACTCAATCTTTATTATCTTTAATTAATAAGTCAGTAAATATTGGTGCTAGAATGATGAGGGAGGGCTTACAAATTTCCGACGTTTTACTTCAAATAAGTTAATATGCCTTACTTTTACGTTAGGGGCTTTTCTGATCCTTTTTGGGCCAAAAATTCAAAATTCAAACTTTAAAATCCCTATAAAAGACGGTTAGAGTTTCCGATTGTTTTGCCCAACGAACTTGTCCAACTGATTACAAAAGGAATGTCCCTACCAAATTTGAAGTAAATCGGACAAAAATGCGACCACTAGAGTGCAAGCACACACATACACACACACACACACACACACACACACACACACACACACACACACATATATATACATACAATTTTGAACAACCCCCCCAAAACGTGTTCACGTTAGGAACTTCTATGTTGGTCCCGGGCTTAAGTTTCACGTGCGAGTCATGCTAATTTTCCATAGGAAATTCACTAATAACTGATTTGAATCGATAGATTATTAGTTAGGTTAAACAACCTCAAAATATAGAGCATGACTCAAATGCATGCATATCATATATGTTGCCACTCACTGAAGATCGTAATATTTTTCATTATCATAAATTTTGACTCTCTTTAAAAGTGTAGTTTTAGAATAACTCACGCCCAAACAGTTAAAAATAGCTGAAACACAGTAATGGAGATTTTATATAATTTATAGCATAGGCTGAATTCCTAAGCGTAATGCTATATCCAAACTGTAATACAATGCCTAAATTCTTGAAAATCATGAAATCCACTAAACAAAGATACTAGAACCATACTGCTTGATAGAAGAATTCCATCGTCAAGACATAACAATCCTAATAATGCATATTTCTAGTGTTTTTGTTGTTGTTATAATTACGTTATAAACTATCTATATCATTGGAGAAATTCTTGGTTGCTTACCAAATGTGTTAGTAAACATAAGTTATATTATAGCCATTCAAAGCTTATTAAACTGAATTTTGAACATCGAAATTGACCTCGGAATAGTATTATTACATTGAGTACAACACACTCCAGTAGGTCTCCTCTATAAAGTGTGCGATCCTGCGATATGAAACACCCCTCCGCTCGTTGTCATTGTTGGGAGTTTGTTGAACAAAACTGTTTGCCATTCATCCCTTATGTTGTCGTTTCCAAACCGGAGCGAATATTGTTGCTTTAACATTTTATTCTACTATATGAACAGATTTTTAACATTTTATTTGATCAAGTATGTGTATATTTCAACATTTCTATCATAAAACTATGCATAGTTATTAACAATTCTGATTCACTTTATAAATGTTGAGTCATCTTACTACATGAGTTTGGAATTGTATAGCCTACATAAATAACTTTATATAACTATATTAAAATGGAAGTTAAAATTTCCTTACAATTGTTAAAATGTTACCTCCAACAAAACTCGCCTGTATATTTATTATAAAAACTAATATACTCGTATAAATTCAATCAAAAAGTAAAGCTCTATTAGTATGAAAATTAACCGTTCATTTTGCAATAACCAATCTATAATTGTTACACTCTTGGCTGAAGTATTCATTTCAAGGGAAATGTAAATAGCTAGTGCCTTTTGTAGGCTGCAGCCCCTCAATTCTTTTTAAGAACATATGTTAAATAAGTAAACAAAGCAGATGTTCAAATTATATATGTAAATATATGCAAAGCAGGCGTTTTACAGTCTCCATGTTTTTCTTAATGGGGTAATGTGTCCGTTATTCTGGCTGACTTGCAATAATAACAAATATAAATACCCCCGTCGCAGCAAACCTGCATACTCTGCGAATTTATAATGGAGATATAAATGTCTTAATACCACATAAAGCCACTTACCAAGTTTCAAGAAAATATATTCACAAATAAGCGATATATGCAATTTTAATTATTCTTCATAAGGACAACGTTGGGGCTGAGTACGCAGGTTTGTTGCTGATATCTTTGTTATCAGACACTCAAAATATGAACCGTTGGTCGAGGAGGTGACCCTACTGAAAGGAAACTCGGACTATGCTCATGTACGGTTGCCAGATGGACGTGAGACCACAGTATCAACTCGCAACATAGTACACACACACTCACACACACACACACACACACACACACACACACACACACACACACACACACACACACACACACACACACACACAAATATATATATATATATATATATGCATATGTGTGTGTGTGTGTGTGTGTGTGTGTTTGTGTGTGTGTGTCCGTGAATGCGATAACTTGAGTAAACAACGTCCGATTTCGATGAAATTTGGCTCAAATGTGTAAAGTGACATTTATGACTTAAAGTTCGAAAACCAGAAAAATCGGACCATGGGAAGGGGGGTTAATGGAGATTTTAAATTTAAAAAAAATCGGTTTTTGCATTTTTTACCCCATCATTTTTAAAACACTTAATTTTGGTTTGGACCATGTTATAGGGCTTAAAAACAAATAATATCGTATTTTGAATTATTACCCTAGGTTAAGTGGTTGCGGAGAAAATAAAAAAATTTCATAAACTCTCCCATGTTAATCTTATGGGAAAAAGGCTTTTAGCTTTTCCCCAGTTAATTTTATTGTAAACTTCACATTTGCTTTTACCAATCAACTCAGCTCCACAATTTAAATTATTTTGGTGGTTAAGTTGTGATTCTACGTCCAACCGTTGCAGAGATATTCGAATTGCTAAACACAGTACGTTGACCAATGTTATCCTTATGGAGAATAAATAAAATTTGATATCTCCATTATTTATAAATATATATTAATGAAACTTGGTATGTGGCTTCACGTAGTATAGGTATACTGTACTGACATTTGCACAAACAAATTTTTTGTTGATTATCCCCGTAGCAGAAAACCTGCTCTAACGTTATTCATATGGAGAATAAGTAAAGTTGTATATCTCCCTTAATTATGAACATAAATTAATAAAATTTAGTATGTAGCTTCACCTGGTTGAGTTATTATTGATAATTGCACAAACATATTTCTTCTCTTTTTTTGCAGCAAACCTGCGTACTCAGTCCTAATGTTATTCTTATGTAGATTAAATAAAATACTATAAATCACATATTTATTTATGTATTTTTATGAAACTTGGTAAGTAGCTTTATGTGGTAGTGAGAAACATAAGCAGGAAAATGCGCTGAGTTTGCAGTTTTGCTGCGACGGGGTTATTATCTTAATTATGGACCATTAATGGTAACGAATAACATGTGATACAGTATTTTAACCCAGTTTCTATATATTTTTCATTTATTAGCAGTTTAACCGGGATTTTGTATTATTATCTGAATCCAAATGTTAAATTTGTATGAACGTTCTTAGCTGAAACACAGTTATATACTGATTACGTTACCCAATAAAACCGTTACGCTTTAGCTCTAACTGCCTTTCCTCGGCACGTAGTTGCTGTAAGTCATCTTAACACCTCCTCTAGAGTTTTACATGTACAAGATTCTTTACATTCATGTACAAGATTACATATATTAATGTCAAAAAAACTTTAATTTGTTCTTAAATTTTAAATAAACAGCTCCCAGTGTATAGTATACAGGGCGTCCCGCTCCCACTCCATTAACCTTACCGGGTAGTTCATTGGGTTAAAATAAACAATAATACAGTACAACATGTGTCCTATCTTGATTTACTTGCTGTCCTTGAATTTACTTGTCTTTTTCACATAAACCTTTATTTTTTTAGAAATGGCTGCAGATGTAATAGTAAAACCTGGTATGAATATTTATCGATCAAGTTGACCAATTCCTTAACATTTTATTTATGGGCGAAACTCGATTATTTTATAAAATGTTTAAATTCATACCAAGATTAACTATTGCATATTTCACCGTTGCTAAGAAATTATGCAAAGGGTTATTAACAAATGCATACAACCTCAAAAACAGATAACGGGTCAAGGTAAGACACATATTGTGCGGCATTACCTTTTTTACCTGAAAAATGACCAGTAAAAATTGTGTAGTGGAAGCGGGACACCTGTTTACTACAGTTTACATCGCTAGATATTGAGAAGTTAGTCTTCTTACTTTTCTTTGCTCTTGACAATGCATTAAAGGTAATTTGTTATAAAACATTTTCAAAGATAACTGAATGTTGCAGTTATTTTTTTAAATAAGCTTATTCAGCATACACAGAGAGCGTTTCAAATTTGGATTTGAACAAATAATTTTCAAAATACTTATAATATTCTAAGAAGATTTACTCTTTATTGAAGAATAACGTGAATTTCCGTTACCAGCGATTCCATTACGTGCAGGCGTTACTTAAAGCAATTACTAAAAATTTCGAGTTTCCTCTCATATTATGAAAACTGTTAAGGAACTTCATTATATTTCTTTTAAAAACCTATTTTTTTAACAAGCGTAAAATTAAACTCAATTTAGAAATTGTTATATTAAAGAATTTCATGAGACCGAATGCTATTTACCTACTTGCAAACTTGTTCGACATTTATAGATACCCTTGATAATTTGATAAGAGATAATACTTGGTAAGAAACTGTTTATTGTTTGCCTGCTCTTTGAAGTAGGCCATGATAGCCAGAACAGGCGTGTTAAATTTACGGTACAATCTGCAACGCTACAAACGTAGTAGCAAGCATCTCCCAGTGAGACCGGCCATTGTCTGGCTTGGTTATTAGCCTCTTGTGTTGTTTAAACTAGGCGTTTACATCGCAAGCCTGCGTGTTGTAATGTTAAATAGATCTTCATTTTTAACTTTCAACCATTTAAATTTTGGATTTAACTTTACTATAGACAAACGACTACACAAATATCTCTTATGATTAAATTATTGCGGTTTATTTTTGATTAGTTAATTTAAAATTCTCTCCTGACTCTTAATGTTTATCACAAAAAACAAGAATTAAAAATTTGTAAATTTTAGAAATGTAAACACATTTTGATGAATCCTAGCATGTGCATGTTTATGTGCAAATATGTTGGGGTTTTGTCATGATAATACCTTTCCATTTGGCATGGTGGACTTCTTATTTCATTCCGTGTATTAAAAAATAATTTTTAACCATAATGAAAAGTTTTTAAAAGTTTTTTTTTTGCTTAAAATGTTAATGTGCGCTATACATTTCCTCCAATACACAACTTTCTTCGTCATAGATCGATCTTTTTGCTCTTTAATGAAGTTTACTTTGAGTTCCTTGATGTTTTACGAATAACGATTAAAACCCTCAGCACCATGATTATTAGAACCATTAATCCGGGCACCAAATCACAGATCCAGTAGTGGCATCGTCGGGCAAATCCGAATTTATTTAATGCCAGAAACAGGCGCTAACTCAGGAGAACAGAAAGCCAAACATTCCGTGTATTAAAAAATAATTTTTAACCATAATGAAAAGTTTTTAAAAGTTTTTTTTTTGCTTAAAATGTTAATGTGCGCTATACATTTCCTCCAATACACAACTTTCTTCGTCATAGATCGATCTTTTTGCTCTTTAATGAAGTTTACTTTGAGTTCCTTGATGTTTTACGAATAACGATTAAAACCCTCAGCACCATGATTATTAGAACCATTAATCCGGGCACCAAATCACAGATCCAGTAGTGGCATCGTCGGGCAAATCCGAATTTATTTAATGCCAGAAACAGGCGCTAACTCAGGAGAACAGAAAGCCAAACATTTATTGAGGTGTTTGGCTGCGGCATGATTAAACATGCAATGAAACCAAACCAAGTTCGGTAAGTCCTCATTGCGCGACCATTAACCGAGCTGCATGGAATTTCCCTTACTTAGGTCAAAGATTGAGTTTAAGAAGTCAATTTGTTTCTTACGTCAAAAGCCTTCATGTTCATTTTTTTGTTTAATAGTTACAGTATTGTATAAGTTATATTTTAAAGTTAAGAATAATTACACGTTTTTTACTAGTACGTTAATGTAATATGAAGGTTTAGAAACGTCACAATATATTGTACTTTAAAATATAATATTATCTTTTGCGGGTATATATTACATGTGTTTATATGAATGGTTATTAGTTATTAGAAGAGATAAATCGACAAATTCAACAATACGAACGCTTAAATTTTTTTTTATTGAGAACTAATCTGAAGTACAGACAAGTAAACTATGTCACTCATAGTTAATTGAAAATAATATGAGACAAATATGTTAAGAAATGGCATGTTTGTTGTACACGAACAAGCAAAGTTGGAAGTAGAATAATTGTTTAACTACTGT
Organism: Allygus modestus; assembly: GCA_963675035.1. Lineage (NCBI taxonomy): Eukaryota > Metazoa > Arthropoda > Insecta > Hemiptera > Cicadellidae > Allygus > Allygus modestus. The sequence goes on from OY776111.1 coordinate 144,914,186, forward strand.
TATGATGTTGTACAATAATATATTTTTGCTACTGTGCTGAGTAAATAAAAGTAATTTTACAGTATGGCAGTCTTTGTATAGTGTTAAAATTGTTTTATTTAATTTTAAATCTTCAGGATATAAGCCCTGAACTGGCCTGAATAGTGAAACGGAAGAGGTAAAACCAACTTGCTGTGAGATGGCATCAGTTAAGGTGGAAACTAATCATTGAACGTGTTCAAAAGCTGAATTATTCAAGCACGTTTATTATTAGTATTATGAGATATAATATTTGTTGTCAACCAAGCTAGATATTTATTAGTATGGTTTTTGGAACAGACACACTAGCTCATTGTGAACTATAGAAAAAATAGAACAATGGAACAAGCAATCCTAGTAGGAGCTTTTCATTACAAGTTAAATGTGCTCCTTGTGAAAAATACACTTAAGGTACCATAATAATATTCTACAAAGATTCTGGATAGCAAAAGGATTTACTGGATCGAAATATTTAAAATTTGAAGTTTAACTAATCCAAATATGTATAAAACTACAAAATTTGTTCTAAAAACTGATATGCCTCGATTAAGATATAATAAAACCAACGTCGATCTCCAAAATAATTACAGGTCAATTCAAACATTTCATCAGTGCCTGATATTCCACTAAAGTGACTCACAAAACTCCAGAGAATCTCACTGGAAGACTGACGCTGAAGAAGACAAAAGTGTCAAAGAAAATGCAAGTGTATCTTAGAAATGTTTAGGCGTAAAAGAAAATGTAACTTGTTTACAATTAAAGACATGTGTATAGTGTATAGATAAGAGTGTTTTACGTTGTGTAAGACGATATACATAATGAGAAGGACTTCAAATTGAAATATAAGGTTTGTGTAAGGTAAGGATATGAAAAAATAACAAACGGAATATAAAACAAATCGCGAAGAGGAAAACTGTTTTTTTTTATAAGCATTGTGAAAGGTAAACGAATGGGAAGAGCTCCGAACATAGTAACAATAATAAGCATACTCAAATAGCTTTCACGCGTAAAACTTTAGAAGGTAGCGATTACAAACTTGGGGGAAATATAGCAGAAGAATATACCGATACCGGTATTTATTTCATAGCTGACAAAGCGCAAGTACACATGGTTGAAAAAACAGAATATTTATCAGAAGTGGAACAAAGTTCTGAAATAATAAACTAAGATAACAACGAAGGGCGTGTGTCTGTAACAGGAGAAAACTATTTAAACATCTCATAGGTCAACAGAGAAGCCAGCCATGTGTATACTAAATGCAGCACACACACACACACTCGGGCTTAGAATTGTCATCCCAACGTAGCTTTTGGATTTACTTATTGCACCAGTTGTTTCTTTGTTTTTATTGATCCATTTAATTCTATCGAATCCCCCATATTTTAAGGACAGTTTTTTATTATCTTCATGGTGCTCCATATCACTAAATATTTCATTGAGCTCTTTTTAACAACCTTACTGTATTTACTTATTACACATAAGTGGTAGCTCTTGTTGTGTAAATTTGGTCAGTTTAGTGCTAGTCGTAAGTCGTTCAATATACCTTGGATTTTAACGATATATTTTTTAATAATTAAACCCTGGTGCATAACGGATGTCACCATTCGTATTGTACAGAGCGATTTAAAAGTCGCTGACCCCTTTAATAAATGCGCCATTACTGAGGTGTAATATACCGTTTATAAGTAAGACTAGATCTCTATATTTTTAAGTTTCGGTCTTTTTCTTTACAAACTTCGGTTGCTATAACTGAAGTCATCAAGGTAGTTTTATCTAAAATCAAAATTCGTTATTTGGAAAATCTGCTTTCCTCAGTAAGTAGAATAATATAAATAATGTTTAGTTTTTTTAAATAAATACATTTTACGATTTACTCCAAAGTAAACTTTAATGTCGAGTTGCTCTAAAATCTGTAAAGATTTTACATAGACTCTTCAGACCCAAGTACACATACGTGTACAAATACAAGTAGGAATTAGTTAAAATGGCTCATTTTCTGCCGCCAGACATGTTTCTAGTGTTAGTATTAACTTTTCTCATAGATAGTGTTACTGAAATTTTACATATTTGTGTACATTGGGTCTGAATGAAGTAGATTAATGAAAACATTACATATTTAATGTTATGACTTTGATTAACTTTTTGTAACAGTCTGAGACTTATCTGAAGTGCCTATGACCTAAAGAGTTTGAAAATTCAAAGCTGGGAACTATATAACAAGGTTCTAAAAGTTTTCACTTTTGACGAAAACAGGTTGTTGTAATTACGTCCTAATGTACACAAGCGTGTTAAAGAAAATTATTTATGCTTTAATGCCAAACTAATGTTATTTAGCTTAATTATTTTTGTAGCCCAGTTCATTAAGCATGGATTAAAACTAAAACTGTAATTGTAAAATGTTTTAACTAGTATAAACAAATGATTTTATATTTATCCACAAGTGTGTACATTGGGTTCGAAGAGGATATGGTCGAATGCAGTTCAGCATTTCTATAAAATATTTGATTTCACTGACAATATGGCATACTCAGGATATGGTGCATGCTCAGGTTTAGTATGTTGGGATTATCAAAGTATTTATTTTGCCATCCATGATTCTTTTTTATACAATTATAATATATCTGTACTATTGGTATTGCTGAATAACATACTCGTCTCTTTTATTAACGGAAATATATTATCAGTTTGTTAAGTAGTTTCATAGCAGAGATATGTGTAATGTCAATTTGTATACTTATAAATAAATGAACTACAAATACTACAAATTTTACTCCAGATATTAAATGTTTTACTCACCAACAACGTGATGTAGGAAAGAACGTTTAAAAGAAAAAATAGGGGACCGAGTATAATGATTACCAAGCAGTTATGAAAATAAATTATTCTAAGAAATGCGTTTCTCACACAGCCTATTTTTGATGCTTCACACTCGCACTTAAGAAGAAATTACCATGGCTCAGAGAATAATAATTTTTTAAAAATACGTCAAAGCATATTCAACATTCCATAGAAATTTAGTAATTCCAATAAATAAAATACAATTTAAAATATTAACTTTTTCCAGCAAGTCTTGGGGTTTCTATAAACAATTAAAATAATGCTTCGTAAAATCTTTCAAAGTTAAGTATGTTACTTTATGATATTTCTTTCAGTATAAATATATAATAACACTTCCCTTCTAATATTTATCGGTAAAATGAATGCTTATTACTGCTGAAAACATAGTATTTTGTACATAGGTTTTCAGCATAAATTAAACATACAAACTGAACCTAATAACTAATTATTTACACTGAAATTTAAATAATGCCCGGTACACCCTTCATATCAAATTAAATTCCAGCTGGCGTGGTGTTATTCAGTAGTTTAATACGTGACATAGAGTTATAATTGCAAGCGATTATCTTTCGCAAGGCGTGTTGCGGCCATCGACTCTACGTGATATGGTTACGAGGTCTTGCGATCACCCCGGTACAAGCCACTGCCGCACGCGAGTGTAAACGGCCGTGTATACGTCAATTGAATACAAACACATAGGGCGAGTTTCTAAAGGCCCTTCAGCTTCTACACGGTAGAGTTGGAAGAGTGAAACTCCACAAATAGATATTAACCTATATCAAGGTGCTCACAGACACGATGGGGTGGAGGGCATACAAGGAGTCACGAGAAGCTCAATCGAGAACACAGGTCACATGTTAGTGCTTAGTAGTAAATTACTATGCCTTAAATATACAACTCGATACATTTATAGTAAAGTTATAAATAACTTTCCACAATATTCTGCAGCAAACTATACACGCACTCTTACTTATTTACTTACTAACATCTGATACTATGAGATTTTCAAAAACTCTTGTATTTAACTTTTTGAAAATTCCTAGGGATAAGCGTCGATGTTTTTCAAATGTCGAAAATTATTGCATATTTATTTAAAACCGACTTTGTTCACGAACTCTTGAACATTGCAAAATTGAAAATACTAAACACGGCATGCTTGACTAGCTGTCATTTTCTATTGATAAGTCCGTTGAAAATCCTGTTTTTATGACCATTAGTTAATGTATAATTCAAATTATGCTTATAGATCGATTTGTTCTGACCGGTGAGGAGATTTTATTAAATGTTAAGAGTATTTTGCTAGATATTGTTGCAGGCTAAGTTTGAGTTTCTGAAGTTTTCTTTTTGAGACCTTCCTAAAGCACGACATTGGAAGGATTTAAAACGTTCTGTTTATCATCCGATGAGTTTTGCTTTATGTCAACACCGATAGATGCACTCATGTTTACCTTTCCATTATACTAAGTTATGCTTATTTGCTTCCATAATACTAATTATTCTGAGACAAAAAGGAGACTTAATATTTGTATTTAATAAGTAACATTACGAACTGCATAGTTAATGATTGGAAATTAAATGTATGTTTACCATTTGTACGAGTTTGTTTTCCATATTTGGTTTTATATCTGATTATGTTTATATTTAATCTAGATGGCTATATATTTTCATTATGATCCTCGAAATAAAACTAAAAAATAATATGTGAGGTTGAATTCAGTTTATTGAACTCTGACATTCTTGTTTATGTGCATGACAAAGATAACAAATTAAATACTATACAGATACTACATTGATCAAAACAAAAACTGCGAAGCAAATAACCGCTTAAACGTTAGGGAAAACTAATGCCATGTACGTAACTTTCGTTTGTTTCTTCTGACAATAACATTACAGCTTGGTGAACATGATTATAAAATGTCCAGGGAAGTACGTTAATTTATTGTTCACACGACTAATAAAGAGATCTCGGGACAGGTAATTTCCTAGCCTGAAATATTATGCGTTGCCAGAGTGCCACTTTGTCTTATCTTAACTGTTGGATAATTAACGGCTCACGCAACGTAGTCCACTCATTCTTAATAGGTTTTGCTGTGGTATTTAGTAAAGACTAAAGTAAATTATTTTGGTGACTCAACATTTAATTTGCTTAGGGCTGAAACCAAAACATAATACTTCCGCGAAGTGTAAGCATAATATGAAATAAGGCAATATTGATTTTGAGTGGTTTTATTCTACCAGTAACATCAACATTATCTCGAAGATAAGTTTACTGTAAAATAATTATGGTTATTAACAATACAATATTTTCAAATATCTATTTTACTTTACTGACCGTTCAGGAAAATTAATCCAATCAAAGGTGCCAATGTATAACCTATGTATCTTATGCAATAAATTAGTAGAGTATATATTTTGGATAAAATATTCAGTTGCATTTTTGTCGATGTGACGTTTAATTAGCGGACTCGAGGCATTAAATATGACAATGAAATACGTAAATTGATTTTTGTTAATTTTTGGGAAGATGGGAATTATTTAACACTTTTAAGCACTTAATAAACGGAAATTTGAATGCATTAAATTAATAATAACTAACTATTTAGTTAGATTTAAAAAAGTAAGAGGAAATATAGAGATGTATACTTTGCTGCGGGCATGGTAATTGCTTGAAAGATAAACTCGAACTATAAATTGAAAGCAAACAGCATTTAGGAAAGTGTGTGCATACATTGCGCGTACTTTTATTTAAAGTAATAACATGCGTGTTTCTTTCATTAGAGGGTACTACTAAAAAAAATTTAAAATTCACATTTTATAAAGCTTTAAGATTTTGAATTACAATTAGCAATAGTTTATATTTGCTGTGTCTTTGCTAAAATATTTTTCTTAGTTGGTCTAAATATAAGTTTTTTGACAGTAGTCCGCTTTTATTTTCTGCGCTTTTTTCTAGCTAAATTTAGGGTATTACTATTACTGCAAGTCATTACGTAACTTAGTGTCGATGGGCCAAGAATAAAATGAGATATAAAAAAAGACAAAATTGAAGGATTAAAATCAAGCACGTAACGCGTAGATGAATGGTTATTATTTCCAACGTATTCTAGGAATGCAGACTTATTCGGATGCGCTAATTCTATGACGCAATACAAATTTGAGAATTTCTTAATATCATATTTTTTTACAATGTTTATAACGTAAAAACCAATTGTTAAAATGAATTGTTCTTAAGGAAGCCTTGCAGTGAACTCAAAAAATAAATTTGTTTGGTTTCCACCCATATTTAGAGATAATTGCTCCATTTAGCTAACCTGTGAACTGAGCGAAGGTCTTACCGAATATTATAATAAAATCCGAATAAAATACGATATTGGCGGAGCAGCAGTTATATATTTGTGCATTAAATAATATGGTGCGGGGGGGAGTGACTTGAACCTGCAAAATATACAAAGACGAATTTGCAAAGGTAAAGTAAAATTAAAGCATGCCAAACGTAAAACGTGTTTATGTGTTTGATCAGCGAAAATCACTCATTGAGGTGAAGTAAAATAGTGTAAGAGCAATCAACCTACTGCTTGGGGATAATGTATTGTTTATGGTTTACTGTATGCATAGGTGAAGAAAGGAAGTTACAACGTTGTTCGAACATACTGCCATAAAAATATCTTTGTTCTAACCCACAGACAAACTCCAGTAGTTACCAAAGCCACAGTACATGTAGCATTTAAACATCCAGATGTATGTTGAAAACTTCAACAGACGTTTTCAACCACTTGGAATAGAAGCAGTTGCAACCAGAGTATATAGCCATCAAATTGTCAACAAAAAAAAACAGCAAATCAAAACCAACATTTTGTTGCTCTCTATGGCATTAATGCATCTACCGTCTACTCGGCTCAGATGTTGTATGTTCTTTTACTTGTGGTATAGTAGTTTAATAGATTTATAAAATCAACGCATGTACGGCTGTAACAAGGAACGCTCTTGGTACATTTTCCATATTTAGTCTTAGCATTAAATTCTTTAAAAAATTGAAGGATCTTACTTGAAATAAACACCCGGTTTAATCCTATAAAATATAGACTAAGGTGTCTGTGGTCTGCCAAAATTTTAATAACACGAGTATTTTGAAAGCAACATGCGCAAAGATAAGTCATTAATGCGAGTACCTGTAGCGTGAATACAAAATAAAGATTTTTGCATGATTGTATACCATGACGAAGCTAGAAAGCTGAAAGACTGAGATTTTAGGATACCTACAATTTACGAGTAGATCTAGATAACTGGGTTTATATTTATTACGTCTCATAAGCGGAATGACGCACAGCGATGCTCTCCGACGTTAAGATTTGTGTCAAGATTGATAACACACGTTTTAAATTTAGTTTGCTGTTGTGCCATTAGCGCGATTAATTCATAAACTCGGCTGCATACTAGGAATAAGTAAGTCATCGATGCATCTTATAGTAATTACAATTGGATTTGATTATACATTGTTTTTATTAAAGGTTAAACAAACAAAATTATAACCAAGCAAATGTTTTGGAATAACCACCACAAAAAATACCACGGAACGAAAACGAAAAACCATAACACAAATTATTCGGTTAACATTAGTTGCACTCTTTTAATTTTTATATTCAGGGACAGATTTTTAACACAATTAGAATGGTTTAAAATGCCTTAAAATATTAAGATCTATATATGGCTATACTGACGTTTTATTATTAAAGCAATGGATGTAATTTTAGATATGTGACTTTTGTGGCTTAGATATATAAAACGCAAGATAAAACAAAGAAAATACTTATTTTACCAATTTAAAAGTAGTGAAAAGTGGATGCCCATTTACCAATCATATTCAACCCACGTCTGTGGTATATGGGCTATAAAGATAGGCGCTGCAGTCGGCCACGCGTGTGCTCTCGCTCTCCCCCTTTCTGACATTGTTGGACGTTATTTCCAGTTAACAAATGTAGATTATTTAAAAGATGTAAGAAAATTAATGAGATAATCTACGATGTTGTCCTTGTGACGGCGTCGGTATAAATCTCGCAAATTGACTGTTATCGCAAGTTATAGGCAAATTGATTAAAATGTAACTGGCATAAAAAAGAAAAACTACTGTTATAAGCAAACTTTTGGGGGAATCCCCGATCAATATTTGTACTAAAGACAATTTAGATATACGTGGTTTATTTTTCGTAGCTAAGATAATATTTTGAGCATTAAGTTGCATCTCAATGATCATAAACATGAGAAGGAAATACAATCAGTGCATGGATTTTGTTTGTGAAATATGTTAATTACGCTTAATATTACTTAAATTTGGGCATTTAGTTTAATGTTTTGTTTCATATTTCAGGTAATAAAAATCAATCTACACGTTCAGTTGCAGTTAAAGTACTTAGAAAGCAGCAGAAAGTTGTAAGTTTACAAATACTTCCCTATCTTTTAAAATCCTCTAACAAATTATTTAGTTTTTAGTTGTTTTTTTAAGTGTTATGTAAACAAATCGATGTGAACGATTTGGGTTTGGAGCAGTTGACAAAATCTGGTAATTTAAATAGCCAGAAGGACGTTTCATCAACCCGACATCTAGGTATTATTTCCATGATATGTGTTGTGATAAATTGCATTACTTTAAAATGAAAACGCTCTTTTCCGACTAAAAGCTGTAGAAAATTCCGCTATTTATGAGGGGGTAAAGCATTATTGTTTACAAAGTTTGCATTTAGCGTGAATAATATATATATAGATAGATAGATTCTGATTACCTAATACGACTAAGATAATTTATTTCAGACACCTTCAGTGCAAAAGCTACGAATTGCTATATTGGCCCCTAGTGATCAACAGGCCTAGAAAGCCAACGGAAACCCCACTGTATTCTACCAAATTGCTTAAAATTGTTGCAGTTGCAACCTTATTTCTGAAGGATCAGCCTAAATAATGATTCAATTTATATTGCTCACTAAATTGAAATAAAACAAATAAATAATGTCTTAACGTTCATTGTTTAATAAGTACAATCTTAATAAATTAAATCGACATTTATCATAATAGATCAGTAATGCGTAAACAAACTTCGTCTTCCAAATTATTTTTTTAATTTAGTTTTTGTCAATCACCGTCAAATCTCCATATCTCATGAGAGTTCATAATCCACATTTATAGAGTATCCTGAACGAGTATAGCAAAAATGCAGGTTATGGTAGAACTCGTCAAAAGCATTAGCAAAAAGCTTCGTATGAACTTTATTCTAAATTGCTTCGTTTTCTGTATACATTGATTTAGCATTATATATAATCGTATAGCATACTTTTGTGTTTAGAATAAAGGTAAATTATGATTCTATAATAACCCGCAAAATGTTATTTTAATTATGGTTTTTGCAACTTGTTTCAATACATTTCACATACTATAATCAAGAAGAGCGAGTTGAATCCAGGATGATTCTTATAGAAGGTTATAGTTTTGAATACATTTAAAAATACAGATATATTGGTTATTTTTTATTTAAGTTAAAATTGATTTATAATATTTCAATTTAAATATGACATAAGTTTCTAAACTACGTATCAGCTGAAAGTTTCATCCGGAACTCATGACTTGCCCCATGACGACGACTGTCTTCGTAGCTCGTTGAATCAGGGCAAAGGCAAATGGATGATCTGCTACGAAAGTCTTAGCGAAATTGTTAATAGAACTCCCATCTTTAGGTGCTGCTGAAGATTTAACAACTGTCAAAACAAAGTGAAAATACAAAACTGATGGTCAATGATTTTAGGACTATTAGTGTTTAACGTTTAACGTTTAACGTTAACTTCATCAATTATTATTAGGTTTTACTATCTGTAGTTACAAACAGTACATACATACAAAATACCCCCGTCGCAGCAAACCTGTGTACTCAGCGAATTTCCAATGCATATATATGGGTATCACTACTATCTAGAGCCTCTTACCAAGTTTCACAAAAATACATTCATTAATAAGTGATATATATCATTTTATTTTTTCTCCATAAGAATAACATTCTAATTGAGTACGGAGGTTTGCTGCAACAAGGAAGATAAGAAATGTATTTTTTTGCAATTATCAATATAACTCAACCAGGTGAAGCTAATACCAAGTTTTATTAATTTAGGTTCATAATTAAGGGAGATATAAATCTTTACTTATTCTCCTTATGAATAACATGGTGGCCGAGTATGCAGGTTTGCTGCTACCGGGAAAAATTAACAAAAAAATTTTTTGTGCTAATATCAATATACCACAACTAGTTGAAGCCAATACCAAGTTTCATCAATATACATACATAAATAATCGAAATATAACATTTTATTCATTCTCCATAAGGATAACATTGGACAACGTACTGTGTTAAGCACTTTGAATATCACTGCAACGGTTGGACGTAAAACAACAATTAAAACGCTAAAATGATTGTTTTGTAGAGCTAAACTGATTGGTAGAAAGAAATGTGGTGTTTTTAGTGAAATTATCTGAGGAAAATCTAAAAACCGTATTCCCATAAGATTGACATGGGGAATTTTATGGACATATTTTTTGACTTTTCTCTGCAACCACTAAACTTAGCTTAATGATTTAAAATGCTAAAATTTTTTTGAAGCTCTATAAAATGGCTATAACCAAAATCTAGTGTTTTTTTTATTTTAGGGTAAAAAGTTCAAAAAACTGATTTTTGGAAAATTTTAAACCCACATAAAACCCCCTTCCCATAGACCGATCGATCTGGTTTTCGAACTTAAGTCTTAAATATAAAGTTATCGCGGTAACGGACACACACACGCACACACACACACACACACACACACACACACACACACACACACACACACACACACACACACACACATATATATATATACATACATATTACATATATATATATATATATATATATATATATATATACATACACATATTTACATATATATAAATTTGAACGAATGGTGTTTTTTGCATCTGGGGACCTCAAAACAAAAAGTTATCATGGTCTCGGGCTTTAGTCTTACCATGAGACCTACGGATCATCCCTATAGGGAAAATTCGCTAACAAATTAAAGTAAATATTTTAACAATTTATATTATTAAGTAATAAACGGTATCAGGTATCTGAAACATACTTTCTCCCTTTTAGCCCAACTTTAATGAATAAATTTCTTTTTATTTACTAAATATAGAATACAAAGCACGGTCGAATGTTCAGAAAATCTTGTAAACAAGTTGTTTTCAAAAATATCCACCTAAATCCCTGTTTGGGAGGCACTGCAGAATCCGTGCTAAACACAATGGGATTGAGAGGGGAAACGCCCCCTTGTCCCCCCAGGGTTAAGCTGCAACATATTTCGAATTTTCTCTGTTGGTCAATGCTAACTTGACAAGCATATCAAGTTTGAACGAAACTGATCAATAAATAAGAGAAAAATAGTAATTTTTGTACTCCCCATAAGAGTAACATTGGACAACGTACTGAGTTTACCGCAAAATGAAAATTTAAATTTTCTCCGCAACCAGTAATCATAGAATAGTAATTCAGAATACAAAATTATTTTGTTTTTGAGCTCTTTTTAATGGTGAATAGTAATATTTTTTTATATTTATGGTTTTTTTGTAAAAATAAAAACTGAATATTTGTTATTTTAAGTCTTGTAATTTCTGAACCCGAATTTTTAAGGAAATGCGGGTGGTATCATTTTGTTGTAAAACTAAATTTCTACAAACGACTAAAGTATAATCAAAATCGTTGGAGCCGTTTTTGAGAAATCTTGATTTTTCATGTTTTTTGGTGGTTTCTGCGGGTTAATTACCCTTAAAAATTAAAAATTCCAAAAAATGAAAAAACGCCTGGAGATATCGTGAATTAGTACCTACATACCAAATTTCATAAAAATCTGACCATTGGATAGGGATCTAGCTCTGTAAATATCCATGTAGACAGACAGACAGACACTGACATCACGTAAAAATCACTTTTTTGGGTTCAGTGAGCTCATAAACGAATATTTCCCTTAACAACTCAAATTCGAAAATTTTGACGAAAACAATAATTTCTCCATATAAGGGGGAGAAAGTAAAATGAATAGTAAACATAATACAAACCGCATTGTTGTAATATATTTGAAAAAACCCGTTACAATTTTCACATATTTTAAGATATGTTTTATCTTAAACTAAAAAATGCTATTGTCTTCCTGGTTTTTACTTGTGTTGTCGTTATCATTAATAGTTGTCTGCTATCATATTTGAATGAGTAACAGAGGTGCTAAAAGTTTGCCATGGTGTTTAAGAACTGGCGCATTTCTCTTAACTGGTGACTGGCGTAGCTAGAAGAGAGGACATGGTTATTTGTGCACTGATGTTTAACTGGTGACTGGCGTAGCTAGAAGAGAGGACATGGTAATATGTGCACTGATGTTTATTAGTTTTCAAACATTTCTATTTATACCAATGAGGTTTGTAATAAACCGTTGTTATTAATTTGCAAAATAATAACCTACATAATTGAAATAATTTCGCCGTAATTAAGATTTATAATGCTGGTTTTCTTTGTTTATACCTTTTTCAAAGAAAGTCTTAACAGTCGTAGAACTTTATTTCATGATTATTGTTACGTAAGAAGTTTGTATTAAGTAGTGTTAAAATGTAGATGACAACTTAACGTAGTTCACTAGAATACGTGTAATAATATTTTACCGCTGAATCCGGCTGCATTAGTGTCTTTTTCATCCACTATGGTGTAGATTCTTTGTTGTATACTGGATAGTTTGAAGCTTTTCTGGGATATAGCTCTCACATCCTCCGATACCTTAAATACTTTGGATATTCCAAGCTACAAACAAAATAACATAACATAAAATATATCAAAATTAACATAATTTAAAGTGTAAAATACAAAGTTGAACTTCCAAATAAATAAAATTAATTATAAACTAAAATAAATATACAGTTAATTTAAATTTTAAAATGCGTTGTTTTAATATAAAACTAATTTGGCTTTTTCACCTATTCAATTGAATCTTCATTTCTCCATGAAGAAAATATAGCTTATTTATTGAGTAAATATCATGTAATGCATGCAGCAGTTGAGCTCTTATACATAACATTCATTTTTTATAAATTTAATCTATGATTATGACTATGTAGAGTCATAGTGGTTTTGTAAATACATTTTAATGAATGGTATTTTTGACATCCACGGTTATTAAAACGTTATCATGGTCTAGGGCTCAAGTCTTATCATGCCAGCTGCGGAATTAACGTCTTCTCTAAAGAGGAGAGTCCGCTTGAACGTGTATTAGAGTGTATTATTATGTATATCATTCAGTTAATACTTTGGCAAACAGTTTAGGGATTTTATATGTTATTATTCTGTTAGTTTTAGTATTTGTTTATAGAACCTTTTTATATAAACTAAATATCTTATCAATAGAACAATTTATGAAACCGTTTTACAACGCCCAAACATATTTAATGTCTCTTAACCTATTTATGCGGTTTTGGAGATTATAACCGAGTACTAACTTTTATTAATTAGTTTTGCACTAAATATACTTCATTTGAAAAATCTAAAAAAGTGTTTGTTTCTATTTCTATGATATAAATTATGTATCATTAATTTATTCTGAAGCTTGTTAACACAGTAGGTTGTGTTACCATTTGCTTGATCTTTTATTTCTTTCCAATCTTAACTGTGTTTACATGGTTTGACTTAAAATAGTTATGGCCACAATTTCAAACCGGCTACAAACTGTTAGTTAAATTGCATCAGTTATAGTCGTGAAAATGATTTACCGTACTCTCAACGTTCAGTGTGTGTGAAGCGGTAGTTTCTAGTTGTTGCAGCATACTTGAAACTTTAGTATACCTTATTATATTAATACCTAATACAACTAAATAATCTATACCTTATTTGTTCTAAGTTATAGTTTGTTTCGTAAAATAACAAAAAACCGGTGTTATAGTTTGTTTTACCGGCCAAAGAAAAAAAAAGTCCTAAATTAATTTGTGTAAGTATTCTAAATCATATTTGTGCAAGAATTATTGTTTATGTTATACTGAGAGTTCCGTATCCTGGGAGGTTACCAGTAATAATCCAACCCGCTTCGTTTCCAACTTTTGTTAACGAATAAACAGCAAAACATATTATGTAACATTTTTGGACTAAAACCTGCGATGACATTTACTAAAGAGCGCATTCTTAGTGTACTGTTTCCTACCTTAATTAAGGTGGGTTTAAGGTCGAGTTTGGCATCAACAGTGAATCGTGGAATAGTCGGTTTTACCAATACTTTGCCGTTCGAAGATTCGATGTCGAAGCTTTGTAGCCACTTATGATCTTTGGTGATTAGCTCCAGTAATTTACTTAAACCATCTTGTTTGTCTGGCAAAATGATAATGAGAGAGAACTGAGGTGGTTTACCTATCTGCAAATTAAACGGAAACAACAACACTCATACAAAAGTACAACATAAAATAAAAAATAAGTTTATTTTATTATTTTAAAGCTATTAAATATGTAGCTCATTGAACTTATTATAATGAAGATTTTTGAATTGGAGAACCATACTAAATTTTAAATCGATAAACTAAACCGCTCCAGATACTTGAAAAACTTGATTAAACGGTCTTGTTAATATTAAATAATGAATCAATTAATCTGGAAACATATCAGTTCATGTTTGTGGACAAACTGTACAAAAGTAGTATTCGGAATGTGAGTTGATCAAAAAATACAACATCTTACTTCTCCGAACACCGAATTTAGCCTAAAGTAACACTTTACAAAATTATATGACAAATATATCAAGTAAAATATAAAAATAATATATACAACATTATATTTTGAGATTAAAAATTCCAGGGTATAATTTGTTACATGATTAATGCACGCGTTTCGGCTGTTATGCCGTAATAGCTTAAACTCGTTGTGAAATTTAACAATAATTAAGAGTATTTAGAAATTGTATTCTTAATCTATTCAAATTCCTAAAAGCCCTGAATGTGAACATGATTAAAATATATACATGTATATATATATACAAGTGAAAGTCAAAATTAAACGTGCGAAGAGATCCGAGATTGGTAAAATAAAATAAAAACCCGTTTCATAAGATTACATTTCCGGGTAGGCAAAGATACATTTCCAAATCACATAACTTCTAACCTCTCCTCCCCTGTGCTGCCTAATAAGTTTCATTCCTCCATTTTTATAAATTTAAATACCTTTCATGAAGACGAAAACCTCGTGTATAAATATTACATTTGAATTGAATCAGAGCTCGAAAAAGTTCAGGTATGGTATGATTGATCCATGAGCAAGTTCATGTCCAAGAGGAAATAGTAGACTATTCGAGTTTCAATTTTCGTCGGAAATGCACAATGACATAAACTGCAGTAAAGTCACTTGACAAAATACCCCAGGGAGTAAATACCCCAGTACGAGTCCAACAATAAAATAGTATAAATACTAGTACAAAATTAAATCAAGAATTAAATTCTACTGTGCAGGAGTAAATATACAACGTATATCTGATTTTTCTTACCATACATTGTAAGAAGTGGAAAAAATATAGGTCTACAAAACAAAATGCAGAATAAATCATATTTAAAAATATTGAACAATACAATATTCAAATCGAACCTCTATAATACTCTTCATTATATATTTGTTGAAAATAAATAAACTTACATCAGATGCGTAAGGAAGTTCCAACATTTTGTATTCACCTGCCACAACCTCATTGTAGTAATAGTTGTTTTCCACTTGCGACATGTAGGTTGTCTCTATGCAGTTTCCTTCGGAAGTATAGAATTTTCCGTTAAATCCCATATTCTTAGGGAACGCGTTTTCCCATTTTCCATCAAAATATACAACATTCAGCAAAAGTAAATTTGTGTTTTCATTTACTGTCTCTGTACAAAATTTCAAGGAAACATAATTATTGCAGCAAACAACTGTAACAAGTTAAAAGTACCCTTTCAAATAAGTATTTTTCTTAATGATACCCATTCAGTTGTTCTCGCACTGAATATAACACGCAAAATAGCTAATTCCTGTATTTAGTGACTTTACCGCACTGAGTTTACTTTGCCACACTCCAGTGTTTCAACAAAAGTAAACAAATTAGTATGTACATATTAGCCAGGTATCGTCGGGTACGCTAGAAAAACAGTTGGCAACACCGGCTATAAATAAATTACCACACAGTACAGTGTTTATTGTTTTCGAACTGCCTTTTGCGTCAGGGATCGTTATAAGAATTTTCAAATCCTTCACCTTCATTATAACAATTACAAACCAAAAATGACATTCAAAGTTGAGTCATTATGTTTGTGAACATTCATTTCAGATTTGTATTTGTTATGTTTTGAAATTGCTTAATGAAAGTTTTCACCTGTAAACACCTACTTATTATGATATATTACATATTATTTATCCTTTATACTAACAGTACGAACAATTGTATTTTTGAAAATCATAATAGCGATGAATTTGAATTTATTTTTTTGATTTTGATTTCGGGAGGTAAGGAAACTGATCCCGTTGTACTTGTAACGGGAAAAGTTTCCTTACCTCCCGAATCGTAGTGTAGTTATAAACACTAGAAGCGATAGGTAAAGTCCAAATAAATAAAAAATAAGTACGAAAAATGTAATCTGTAATTCATCTGCAAAGTTCAGTTACACAAATAACTATTTTTTTAGTTTAAAATAAAACATTTAGTTCGTTAGTTAAAAACAAAATAATGAAATTATTAAAACATCAAAACCGGTAGTATAAAGACATCATACTAACACCAGTGATTTGCAATAAAAAACTACAAAATATCTCTCTCAGCTTGGAGATTACGCGTCTCGCACGTTTGCGGATTCTCATTAAGTATTCCAGTGTAAAGCCCAAAAGTTTAGCCTCTTAAGGCTTATGGACATTTTGAAATGTTTAGCAGCTCCGGTTCAGACAAAAATCCATGATCTGTTCATTAAAAGAAAACTCTTAAAACTGGTTGTCAATAGTCTCGAGGTTCGATCGACATTTTCCCAGAGTAGTTATAGACCTTTCAAAAGCTTTTGACTATGAATGCCATGAACGCCACTCTACAACTAAAAGACTAAGCATTTGACGATTTTATTTGTCCCCTGATAAATTTAAGAAACAAGGTTAATTTGTGGATTGTCCAAAACCCACAAAACACCACAAAATGATCTGGCTTCAACACAACCTGAAAGAACGATTTTAGTGCGTCCATCACTCACAAATATTTCGTTTTGAGAAATAGTTCGTATACTTTAACATTAATTTGGAATGCACTCTCTAAGCAAGAATTAATTATACCAAGCTGCCCAAGAATACTGAAACCAATTTAATATTGTTGTAAAACAAATAATTTATCCAGAATTAAAAGATAATTTGATTCATGAATGAGTCACCAATTTTTTTCGAAGCTAAAAATATAGCAAAATAAACTCCAGCTACTTTTTAGATTTTCTGTTTATTTACTATTGATTGAAATATTTATCATTGCTGAATTAATCATACACAGATTTATTAGCTCTTCATTTTTCATCGATCTCTTGACGTCCCCTTACCCTTTATCTTATCGCTTACTGAAAATTTACTCACGCGCTTAGCCGTTAAGCTAAGATGTAGTGTTTAAATAGTGACAATCAAATATACAGCAAAACAAGTATAAGCTCCGCTTGTGTTGGTGTGGTAGGTTGTGATGGCGAGTCATGATAGAAATGCGGTGTTTTTTTTCTCAAACACGGAGTATTTTGTAGTAAAATACATAAACAATATCTCGCAGTTTAGTGGTATTACAGACCATCGGTCCTGGGCGCTTTGGTAGTGCCAACAGTAATAGTATATTTCGTACCAAGAGCTGAAAGTGGGGTTTTGCTGGCCCGACATCGTGTTTTAAATCGTTCGAGGGCTATGCAAAACCCTTTCGGCAGAGGTGTGAACGCTATTTTTCACCATACTACAATTATTAACGGGTTAAGTGTGATAGGTCATAAAACACGAGCGGCCTTATGCAATCTCGGTCTAAAAACAGTTAACCAATAAACAAATCATCGATAGTACAATGTTTTGAATTTGATTGTTATTTGTTCCAGTGTTTCAACCAAAGAACACAAAATAGTATGCACGTATTAACCAGGAAATGTCGTGTACGCTTGAAAATAAGTTGGCAACACTGACTAAATAGATCAGCTGACTTTCGGCCCTTGGGCGGAAAAACTCTACTTTCGGTATTCAAATGACGTTCCGAAAACAGGTGATTACAGCGTGGTGTGGTGAAAAAATCTTTACGTGCAGATTATTTGTGAACAGGCTCTCGTCTAGATTACAAAATCATAATATGGTTTGATAGGTAGAATGTGTTTAATTTGTTGAGACCGCTATCAGAAAACGAACTGAACATGAATAGTTCAGTTCGTCTCAAAAGTACTTACAGCGGATGAATGGAACGTGTACATGAGCAGAAATTGTGGGGTTATGCTATTGAATGAAAGTAGTTGAAATCAATCAAATTTGTTTAAAAAATAGAAAATACTGAAGAGATAAGCTACTACCAAATCAGTGGATAGTAGGAGACATTCACATTAAAACTAAAGAGTGTCTGTTCCTTTGAGATCAGCTCGCACACTGTTGCCCATAATAAGTGCAAACGTTGCTCCGGGTCCAACAATAATAACAGATGAACGGCGCTACTACATTGGACTGGAAGTTAGCTTTCAGCATCCGAGAGTCAGCCATTGTATCAGTTTTGTTGATCCGGGATGGATTGGCTCACACGAATACCATCGAAAGTATTAGTTGAAAAGTAAAATATCGTAACAAAAGGCAACGGAGATTTCTGTTTCCGCCCTATGCTCAACAGAATTCAAACGGAATATGTGGTATACAAGTTACGGACCTGTTGACATATTTTACAAAATGCTGCTACGTATTTATCAGTTCATGCCTATTAAATAGTAATATCTGAACAATAACCCACATTTTCCTTTATATGGCGTACATTGTTCTTACAGTATGTTTCGCAATCGATACATCTGTTTGTTTTACGTCACCCTTTTACTGGTATATAATTATTTTTTGGAATTTACACGGATCAGAATAAAGTAGATACTTGCAGGAAAGTTAAAATTGATCATATCAACCATATACGTCACAAGCCTATTTCGAGTAGTGGATTTTACTTTGACCATCCCGTCTGTTGAGGCACCAAAGGTAGGTAGGTCTACGTTCACATCTTTCACCACCCTTTGATTAACAAGTCGAGGAGTCTAAAGAACAACCCCTTTGGCCAGTCGCTACTCTTGAGCTCTATAAGCCACAACGTTTTGGTGTCACGGGCTTTTTGTGCTGCAGCTGGTTTTGTTACACTGGTCGGAGACATTCGCCAGCCGACTCATTTCCGTTTTGTTACGAACAGTAACACACTTAACAGTATTTAGGTTAATTCAAATTAATTCCGTTTTCATTCATTCAGTTTCATCAGTAAACCTTAATTTTACAGTAACAAGTGTTTTGTTGTTGTTATACGGTCTACTTATATACTATTTTTGAGTTTGCTTAATCAAATTCCACCCATTTCACCGTCCTTCTCCCAAGATAAGTCGAACGAATCGTCTCGTTACCTTCTCCCAGAAGAAATTTGGAATAGTCAATAGAAACACTTGTCTGATGAAATGCGGAAAAACTTACTAAAATATACTTCTATACTTTTGATACATCTGTTTACCCATAACACTAAAGTTGACTTACCTTTAGAAACTACATCTTTGATAATTCCCCCAGTTTCTTTTGACACACCATCGTTGATTTTCGTTATTTCTGCCTCACATCGTTTTTTAAAATTAGCTTTTTCGAATTGTGCTTTTAACTCTGTTATTTGCATTTTGAATGCACCACAGATGGGATCAAATTCCTGGTCCAAGTAAAACTTCGAGATTATTTTTAAAGGACTCGGGTTCTACAATTTATAACAACAAATTAATATATCAGTACAAATTGGAAACTTAATAGTTATTATCAGATTAAATGATGTAAATGTTGTTAGTAGTAACAAAATATTTCACTATCGAATTTAATATATATACATTTTTGAAAATTGTGGTAAATGTTAATGTTAATTATGTTCATTTTACTTTCTCCCCTTTATACATAGTAAATGGAAAAAGTATTTTTTTCGTCAAAATTTTCGAATTTGAGTTGTTAGTGGAAATATTCGCTATGGTGCTCCCTGAACCCAAAAAAGTGATTTTTACGTGATGTCTGAGTGCTTGTCTGTCTGTCTGTGTGGATGTGTAAAGACTAGAGCCCTAATCCATGGTCCGATTTTTATGAAATTTGGTTTGTAGGTACTAATCCACGATATCTCTAGGTATTTTTTTCATTTTTTGGAATTTTTGATTTTTAAGGGTAATTATCTTCCAAAAACCGCCAAAAAACATGAAAAATCAAGATATCTCAAAAACAGCTCTAACGATTTTGATTAAACTTTAGTCGTTTGTAGAAATTTAGTTTTACAACAAAATGATACCACCCGCATTTCTGTAAAATTTTGGGTTCAGAAATTACATGACTTAAAATATCGAAAATTCAGTTTTTTGTATTTATCATAAAAATAAACATAAATATAACAAATATTACTATTCACCATTAAAAATAGCTCTAAAAAATAAATAATTTAGTAATCTGAATTACTATTCTACGATTACTGGTTGCGGAGAAAATTTAAATTTTCATTTTGCGGTAAACGCAGTTCGTTGCCCATTATTCTTATGGAGAATACAAAAATTATATTTCTCTCTTATTTATTGATCAATTTCGTTCAAACTTGATATGCTTGTCAAGTTAGCATTGAGCAACAGAGGAAATTCGAAATATGTTGCCCCTTAATTACCCTGAGGGGGTAATAGGGGGCATTTCCCCTCTTAAAACCACGTGTGTAGTGATGGATTCTGTAGTGCCTCCTATAAACAGGGATTTGGGTGGATATTTTTGAAAACAATTTGTTTATATGATTTTCTGTCCATTCGAACGTGCTTTGTATTCTATTTTTAGTAAATAAAAAGTAGTTTATTCATTTAAGTTGGGCTAAAAGGGAGAAAGTATGCATCAGTTTCCTGATACCGTTTATTTAAGCTAATGTTGGTTACCAAAGGAATTCATTACTTTCATCATCTTTAGTTTATACAAGACATGTATTATACGAGTATGTTCCGACTATTTGAATAGAATACCACCGTTTGATGACAACTCTACTTGGTTGTATAATGTCAACCTGAGTATTCAGCGCCTCCAATATATTCGTGTAGTGTGTGGTCGGTGTGGCCGCAGAGACCCCCAGAGCTTGCAGGATCTCCCGCTTGGTGTCGCCAACAGCGCCCACAGCCAACACTGCCAGACCCATCCACAGGCCCGGGGGCGACACCGCGACGTAGTGTTGACCACCGCCAGCGCCAACGCCACCGCCCACCACCAGGCTCTTGACAACAAATAAGTCGTGTTCAGGTTGTGCCGCGACCTCTCCACCGCACTTTGTCCTTTCTTTCAGAAGGTAAAAACATACCAATGATATAGTACAACATATATGTTTAAAAATATTTCCTGACTTCATCTCTTTGTTTAGTGAGGTTAATACAAAACCTTTTTATATCAGGAACTGATTAAGATGAAATAATACAAATTGGTATGAATTGATTCTTGGTATGGGATTTCGATGGTTTAAATTGACTTGAAAATAGTTTTCATTAAATAACTTTTTACAAATTTTGGCAGTTAACATTTTTTTAAATATATAAATTAATAAATTTTAAAGAAATAAGTTGGACAATATATAAAAAAACCCAAATAAATATGATTTCCATTTTATTATTTTTTACAGTTGAACCATAATATCCATATTAACGAAGAAAACTCGAATTATGTGTTAAGAAGTATGTTTATCTTATTTGTGGGACCCTTTATAGCTCAGAGGTAACTTTTTTTACCACAAAATTCAAGATTCCGTTTATATCCATAACTCATCCATAAAACATAATGACAGTTGAAATCTTCGAATTGCTTAGACTGTTTGTATCTTTTCAATGTTACAAACAGTATCTTTATTTAGATTTTCATACGATCTTGCTTTTTTCTTATAAACATTTTAGATATTTCAAAATTTCCCTCTTTTGTTTAGTATCAAATAGGAATTTGTCAATTTTGTGTTTTATACAACTAGACAACCAACTAGTTTTCATTTAAAGGGAGTTACGTCTATATAAATAAAATTCGAGTTTTGTCGGTACATATCTTACATTCTTGAGTTTTCGAGTTATTTTGATCGAAGAAATATAAACCGGGGTTTACAACATTTCTGTCCATCTGTTACGCTTGTGAGGCCTGATTTTGTCGCGTTTCACAAGAAAACGGCCACACCAAATTTGATGAAAACATGTTAACAATGTTCAGTGTAGCTGTGAGAAGGATTGGGGCTATCTCAAATCATCGATCATGATTAGGACTCAGCCCCATAGGCAGTCATAGCTCCAATGTTATTCTTCTGGGGATTGATTCAGCGTATGATCAAAGGGGAACAGCAAGTCAATTATAATTATTTTAAGGATCTGGTTTTATAACTGTAAAAAACCGTGCTCAGAGCGGGTTACCAGCTAATTATTAAAATAAATCGTCAGATCATCTCTGTTTAAATATTACATATTATCATTTGTTAAATTGTTATGCTATTACAGAGATTAATATGTTACAATAATTATTCAATCTTAAGTATAACCAACTTTTTTCAGATGGACAACGTACAGGGATAAGTAAATTTTTGGTAAAAGGTTGCGATTGGTTACATTTAGGTAGTTCGTGTCGATTTAATTCCCTTGTAAAATACAAGAAGTATTCCGTTCGTCCCATAGGCAAAATAAAGAGGAATAAACTGTGCAAATCCGATATGTATAGAACCACAGCTATCCAACACTCAGCAATCAGATACAATCATCTCTTAAATTCCAACATCTTCTAGACACACGACTTATGCGTAGACAGTCTACTTCTTTTGTTCAGGGTTCAGGTAAGATCAGACCTTTCAAATAAGGTCGGTAGGATTTCACCCAAGTACAATTAACCTTGATTTAGGATTATTAATTATTTGCGTTAAAAATAATATGTCTGAGTTAATCAGTGAAAAGGTGGAATACTTTACCTTGTACAACATTTCAGCAAAGGCTGGATCGTCTCGTTCCCACCCCGGGTAACGCCTTGATGTCGGCAGTGTAGAGCGCCACTTCATGATCATAGCCGGAGAAACGTCAAGCTTTAAAAACTGTTTACAGTTTATCTTTAACATCGCTCGGTGACTCACAGTTTGTAATTGGTCTGCTATTCCTACAAATGTAAATTACTTAGCAATATAGTACCTAGTCACAATAACCTGAACAGTGTGCTTAAATTATCAGTGTGCTTAAAAATCTTACATACATATAACTATACTAACTTGTATATCAGTTTTCGATTTGTAATACAAATTTGTGAAATAAGTAGTATCACACTCAGACTAAATTGAGAAAAGACAATACAACGTCAATTGTGCAAATCATACGTACAGACGGATATTTTTATTTCTGTTAGATACAATGATTTTTAAGCCTGTTTTAGTTTTTAATACATCACGAGCAGAGAATATACAAGAGAATATTAAAATATTAATTTTTTGAAATGAATTAAAATTACTGTATTGCTCTGAAAAATTATATATGATTGGTCACATCACCCAAGCTCAGAATGAACTTGAGTCTTTGGGACAAAAACATTTTTTACACTCCACCTTTGTGATTATTTCCATTAACAAATTTGCAGTATGTCCTATTTACGAGTAATAATTTGGAATTTATGCTGTTTATTTAGGAAAAATCATACACAGTAAATGTCTTTCTAAATATCAAATTTTCAAATCGTCTCTCCTATTTGTATACAAATGTACTAAAAATCCCGATATGGCCGAATTTATATATTTTTTTCAAGTAGAGGTAGAAATTGCTAATGTAAGCTAAGCTTTGGTCAAACTGAACTATCTTTTTTTTCTTTGATCATGGGCCAAAACTAGGGTACGGGCTATGAGAACTTGTTGAATCATTTTAAATGGATTAGAGGTAACATTTTACATAAATCAAACATTTTAAACGAATTATTTTGTGGAATACCCGTTTTCAATGATTAATCAAATCAGAATTGACAGGCATTTAGATTTTTCAAAACGCTCAACTGTGTCAATTAAAGCATTATCAATTTATAAAATCGGCTTTACATTTTTTCAACGAATATCCTGACCACTAAATCACTGTTTCATGTTTTCCCCACATACCTTATTCAGGAAACATCTCATGAGAGCTTGAGATGAATATTTAAATAGATACATATGTTAATTGTTTTATCCAATCAGATATTTTTTAACTAGCCATTTTTTTTGTTGGCAAACCGGGCTTTGAGCGTTTTGTTAAATCAAACAATCTTCATTTTTCAACCATTTTCTCAAACAGCTCTTTAATTATATGTCAAGTTTTACCTAAGATTCTGTTTTAAATTCTTCGCTAAGTTCTAATGGACTGCCACCTGAATGATGACAATGGTTCATAAAAACGTAATAAAGTAGTTTACTTTGGCGAAAGCTCAGCTGTGAAACTAAAAAATCACTGATCAAAGAGGTATTTAATCGTCCCGGGACTTCATAGCACCCTTTGTACTTACTCTCATTCCACATAAATAAGCAGTATGGTAAGACGGAAGAATATAAATACATGTTGATTCAGTTTCTTCAAACGTAGGTAGTTTCAAATTAATTTTACTCTCATTATCTCAATAAGAGATGGCTATAATCATTGGGAGTCAAAAGAGAGTCTTAACTTATGTTAATTTGATGCATATACGAGTAATTATGTTATTTGACATGTATTTTTATGTTATATGCCACGTATTTCTTGAACAATCTTTTAAGTATCACGGTTTTGACCTTAAACAGCCAAATATAGTAGTAGGGTGCAAAAACTGTGGACAAAATCGGTCATTAAGTTTAGGTTAGCGGCAAAGCTTACCTTCTCAAAAATCTATAAAATGGCGGTTTACATGACCAATCCTGCAGTAATATGTGAAAGACTTGATCTTATTGACGCTTAATAGAAGTTTTAGAAGTAAAATTATATGATGCTGCAATACTGACTTTAAAGGAAAGTTTGAGCTGAAAATTATATTACATTATAGGTTCGCTTGTCCAATGTGCCAGTTAAGAATCTGTCATTTCTGGCCCTTAGAAGGCGGGTTTATGTGTGTCGTAAGTAATAATAATGAAATATGCATTTATTTTGCCATTCAACTTATAGCATGATGCAAGGTTTTCGTCTGATCCCTCACGTCCCACTCTCCACTGTAGATATAGTTTCAGCGAGTTCCCCCAAAAGTTGTACTTTATGCCAAATAATCATGGATTTGTTTAGTTTAACGATCTCCTTCCATGTAGAGCATAATTAAATTAAAACGTATAATGTACTGGCGTATTGGCTTATTCGATCATATTCATTAAGCAGCTAACGTCTAAAAATAATAATATTTTTGATGCTAATTGAATTTGTAAAAACAAACACTATCACCGTAAAATATCAACATATTATGTTTAATACAAAATTTGCATGGCTCGGTTTATCCAGTTGTGATTATTGAAGATGCTTATTAAAAAGTAAAGCAATAAAATATTTTATTGTTAGTACCTTTTAAGACTATTTTAAAATGGTATAAAATACATGACTTAAGTTAGTTCAAGTTTACCACATTTAAAGTTGTCCCACAGGTTGGGTTTTGTTTTCGAAGCAGGAGGTAAACTTGCAGGATCCTCAATAGCCCCCATGGCCCAGTAGACTGCCATGGATAAAACTGTTAACAAGAATAGATTTAAACCTTCGTTTACGTTACACAAGAATATATTTTAAAATGTTTAAATCCCAGTAATAATGCGTATTATTTTGTTATTGAAGATGCTTAATTCCTTTTGTGGTATGGAATTCATGAAATTTGAAATTAAAACAAAGTTTTAACGAACAAGATTATCGAAGATTTGTTTAATACTATAAGTGTTACATTACAAAATTTAATTATTTGAATTTGAATTTACGTAACTAATTGGGTAATAGAGTTTAATGTACATAACACAGAGTAAGTGTACTTGTTGTCCGTCTTTACAAATGGATTTCCAATTCGCATATCCATACAGCAAGTCCACTAATCAGCCAATTAGGATTAGATGATTAAATGATAATCTGTCGGTTTACCTTATCAATTCACAATGGTTTCCAATTTTTTATTCCCGATTTTATTTTATTTTGTGGACATGATTTTAAAGAATCATTTTAAAGTCATTTTGCTTTTACCAGCCAGAGTCATTACCTTAAAAGAATATAAAAATCTTATCTCCTGTTGATGATTACGTCTTTGTTTCTGTTTTAATTCAACCATTTAACTTACGACACATAAAAACCTTAAAGGTATAAATATTAAAAACAAAATAAATTTACAAGTAACTACATAATGATACTATTAAATAATTAAGAAAGAAACAGTAAACACTTGTAAATTGGTATATTATCTACCTTTCAATATTTGTCTGCAACTTAGCAATTACGACTTTATTTGTAGAACTTGTTATTAGTGAATTTCCAATGGAAAGTGGACTATTAGCATGACCCGCACGGTGAAACTTAAGCCCGGGACCACCATAGAAGTTCCTAACGTGACCCCCTGAACACGTTTTGGGGGTTCGTTCAAAATTGTATATATATATATATATATATATATATGTGTGTGTGTGTGTGTGTATGTGTATGCACTCTAGCGGTCGCATTTTTAGTCCGATTTACTTCAAATTTGGTAGGGACACACCTTTCTGTAATCAATTGGACAAGTTCGTTGGGCAAAACAATCGGAAAACTCTAAACCCCTTTTTTGGGGATTAATCTTTCAAATTTCGAGTTTTTGGGCCCAAAAAGGGGTTAAAAAAGCCCCGTATGTAAAATTAATGCAAGTTAAAAGATGGTAATAAGTGAGGCGAAAGTGTTAAGCCCTCTCTCGTCATTCTAGCATAAATATTTACCAAGTTATTAAAGAAAATGCGTTTCGACTAAACACAGTACGTTGTCTTGTGGGGGTTTTACACTAGAAAAACTTGTTATTCCTTTGTTAGAGTACTTTTATCATCCCCAGCAACCTCACGCCTACTTTAAAGCCTGACTGTACCTTCTCCTAACCTTATAACGTGCAAAATTGTATTCCCAGCATTGCAGGTAAATGAAACCAGGAGCATCAGAACAGCCAAAAAATCAATGTTTTCAGATTTCAATAAAAATTCTAATAAATGTATGTTTTACACTTATTTTGAGTTTTAAAAGTTGTTTATGCGGAAATTCACTTCCCTTACGTCAGCGTGCTGCGTTCGAACTCGTTTTAGGTTTATAACGGATTTTATAAAACATAAAATGAGTAAAATCACTCTTTTAAAAAATAAATATTCACAAACACTCACAACAAAGGTAAGTTGCACAGAGCATTAGGCACTAGTTATCTCTGACTGAATTGCGCGCCAACATAGTTAAACTGTAACCACAGTGGAGCGAGAACACTTGTCGGCTACAATTATGACTACGAATATACAAATGTAGATGATGCAACCGTCTAGCAATTATTTTGCCTGTTGCAAGTTATTTGTTTATAACATAAAGAATTTTAATGTTTACTAAATTACTACTTAAAATATTTTTAATAGAACAAATTGATTTTGCATACAAATATCTTTAATATATAAGTACCATGCGTGAAGGTTATGCGTATTTATGGTCAGATAGTGTGAAAACCTACAAACAATTTCTTACCCAAAGTTATTTTCATTAATATATCTTAAGACATGTGATTTAAACAACTGTTTATGTTTATTTGCAATACCTATAAATAAAGTTTGAAATGGCTGAGTATAACTTTTGATAGGAAGCAAAAATTCCAGTTTTAATTGCAATCCTTTGTAATAAAATTTAGAAATAATTCACTAAACTATATCCACACAAAGAACACATTGCGTGAAGAATTTTCTACTAAATAATTTGTACAAAACTACTTAAACAATTATGATAAGAATACTTTATTTCGCTTTGATTAATTCAAGATTGGAATATGCTATCAGTTGTTGGGGAGGAACATATAAATGCTACACTGAAAAAGTAAGAATCACACAAAATCATTTTTTAAGGTTAATTACTAACAGTCGTAAGACAGATAGTTCTTTTCCTTTATTTG
Organism: Allygus modestus; assembly: GCA_963675035.1. NCBI lineage: Eukaryota > Metazoa > Arthropoda > Insecta > Hemiptera > Cicadellidae > Allygus > Allygus modestus. The sequence continues at coordinate 144,942,396 of OY776111.1, forward strand.
TTGAATTAAAAATACTTCCTGTCCAACATTTGTATGCGTATAAAGTGCTCAGACTTTTTTATTTTAGAAGTGGAAATACCGGTACACAAAATCTTTTATACAATACAAGAAGTAGTAATCAAGCCGTATTTAGATTACCCAAAGTAAACAAAACATTATTTAGACACTCTTATCAGTACAACGGACCTAAATACTTCAACCAGCTCCCACAAGAAGTTAAAAACTGCTTGAGTCTTAAATCTTTTTCTGTGCAATTAAAAAAATGGCTTTTCAAAATTTCGAATGTTGATTTCATGAATAATGTATTAATTTAACCTATATTTGCTTATTGCACTACTTAAAACTTATATTGAAACTATTTTTTGATGTCATTTATATACTAAGTGTGTTAAAGTTTACTATTATTTGGAGAGATAAATATTAAGTTGATGTCATGTCAGACGCCACGGAGAGCGGCAAGATGTGTTTGTGCATAGAAGGACTGGACTCAGTTGTTAATGTAAAGTTTATTTTGTTTGTTTTTTTTCAACGTTGTCACAATAACTGGTTGATGTGACAACGTAATTCCAAGAAAATTAATGTGTTTGAGTGTTGTAAGTTTGGGTGGAATAAATCATTATTTCATTATTTCATTATTTCATTATTTCATTATTTCATTATTTCATTATTTCATTATTTCATTATTTCATAAGTAAATGCACATCCAAAATCACATTCGAACCACGTTTGTGGTATATGGGCTATAAAGATAGGGCGGTACAGTCCGTACAAATCCGGTCATACCGGTAAAGTCCCAACTGCCCCTTCTGTGATGTTCCGTTTGTTCCTTGTCATTAAATTGACGTGGTATGTAGTTTACAAGGTGAAAATATGTTTATAAAGTTCTAAAACTGTCATGTTTTAATAATAAGGTAAATTAGCAGATTATTCTCCACGTATCCACTGCTTGTTATTCAAAATTATTTAAACTAATGCAATAAAAGAAACATTTAAATTTCGTCATTTGACTGGAGGTGATGTTTTACAATTTTGTATCGAAATAATAACATTAACTCGATTTATACGCTGATTGACGAAGCAAAGTTGTTAAATAATTTTCCGATAGACAAAGAGTACGCAGTTTAATAAGCTTCCTTAGTGGTGGTATATTCATCCTGTGGAGATACGCCACTTTGTGTTGCATGATAAACTGTTGTAATCATGATCTTCCCTGCAATGCAGTACATTATAATTCTCCAGTTTTATAAAAAGTACAGTTTTTGTTTGGCATCTTGTAGTTTAGTAGGCTGATAAATCTGATTGGAACAAATATATTTCAAAAGGTTTTTAATAGGTTTAATCGTATATTGTGATGATTTAGCTTATTTTATAAGTCAATTAACTATTGAAATATCTATACAACAGCAAAACTTGAATCTATAATAATAGGAATCATCTAGCAGTTAATATACAAGGAAAGGCGACAATCCAGAATGACCTAAAACTCACCAGCTCAAAATACTGTTAACGCCCTTGTTTATTAATAACATTTAATTTATTTTTAAATCTTTTCTCAAGAAGAATCCAAATTTATGATAGCGTCTAACCCAGACAATCATGGTTGCACAACGTCAAGGTTTATAACGTAAAGTTCTATTTTTTTAAAAGCAGCATTTCACAACGTAAAGTTTCATAAAGTAAAGTTGTCATTTAATACAATGAAATAAAAGCTGTTGTCAAAACGTAAAGTTTCAAAAGGTAAAGTGACTGATTTAATACAGATTAAATTTATAAGTGTTTCAAAACGTAAAGTGTCATAACGTAAAGTGAAAGAATTATAATTTAGTAAATATGTAGTGTTGCACAAAGTAAAGTGGCATAAAGTAAAGGTGTTATTTTGTTGAATTTAATCTAAAGCAGTTGTAATAACGTAAAGTTTCAAAACGTAAAGCTTTGATTTAAAACAAATTTAATAAATGGTTGTTTCACAAAGTAAAGTTTCATATTGTAAAGCTATAACCGTAAACGCCAAAGATAGTTCACTCCAGTCCGTTGTTGAATCGAATTCAATAATAAAATATTTGGAAACATTTTAAAAATATACTGTTTAATAACGTAAAGTTTCAAAAAGTCAAGTACAGTCGAACTCAGAATTTCGTAGGGCTGGCTGCAGCAAACAATACATTGATGTAACGCTTGCTGTTTCTCACATTATGAAGGCATAAAAAGTGCGGCTAACTTCAGCTCTTCAAAGTAGTTACATGGATACTGTACCAGTATTGTCTTGATCACAGTTACAGTTTATAGTTTCTATAGTTACTGATACGATTAATAAATACAATTCTATTAATAATAGCTTTAATTATTAAGTAATATATACAAATGTATAAGCAAACCAAAATTAAAATGCTTTCTAAGTAAATATAGCATTTCCTCCTTCCCGTTGTGCACATAACGGTTGCTTAAATTTATAATTTAATTACTATATAATATCTGGAATAAATATATTTGAATAATAAAAACTATACTAACTACTTTCCTTAATATTGGACTCAAGATGTAAATATCATTTTTTGGTCGGAGCGAATATACTACTTTGTAACGACAGTTAGTTTAGTTTTTGCAGCACACTGAAGTGTGGGTAATGCATTTTCAAGTTGTAGTACATTTAACATTGTAGCTATTCAGATAGTCCCATATATATTTACCAGCCAATCATACGGAAGTAATGTTTTATAGTAGGAATTGTAACAATTATAATTAGACCATGGCATTACTAATGAAACAACTCTAAATTAGAAAATGTGTTTTACAAAGAAACATTCCCCTAAGACAACGTGCTATCTTTTCTAAATTAATTTTTTGTAACATCACATAAACAATTCTAGGAGGCTTACAAATTTACGTATTTTAGGGAATTTCCCCTATAGGGAAGAAGCTATTACCGTAGGTGGCATGGTAAGACTTAAGCCCGAGACCATGATAACTTTTCGTTTTGAGGTCCCCAGATGCCAAAAACACTATTCGTTCAAATTTATATATATGTATATATATATACAAATATATAATATATATATGTGTGTCCGTTACCGCGATAACTTTTGAAAGAAACGCCCGATTTTGATGAAATTTGGCACAAATATGGAGAGTAGCATTTATGAGTTCGGAAGTTCGGAATCCAGGTCGATCGCACTATGGGAAGGGGGTTTTATGGGGGTTTACAATTGTCCAAAAATCGGTTTTTTGCAAATTTGACCCCAAAATGTTAAAAACACTGAATTTTGGTTATAGCCATTTTATAGAGCTTAAAAAACAAATAATTTAGTATTTTGAATCATTAACCTATGTTAAGTGGTTGCGGAGAAAATCCAAATAAACGTGTCACATGTTAATCTAATGGGAAAAAGGTTTTTAGATTTTTCTCAGATAGTTTTACTGAAAACTTCACATTTCTGTTTATAAATGTGTTTAGCTCAACAAAACAAACATTTTGGTGTTTTAATCATTGTTCTACGTCCAACCGTTGCAGAGATATTCAAAGTGCTAAACACAGTACGTTGTCCAATGTTATCCTTATGGAGAATAAATAAAATTCTATATCTCGATTATTTATGAATGTATATTGATGAAACTTGGTATGTGGCTTCAACTAGTTGTTGTATATTGATATTAGCACAAAAAAAAGTTTTTTTGTTGATAGTCCCTGTAGCTGCAAACCTGCATACTCGGCCCCCATGTTATTCATATATAGAATAAGTCAGTAAAGTTGTATATCTCCCTTAATTATAAACCTACATTAAGAGAACTTGGTATGTAGCTTCACCTGGTTCAGTTGTTTTGATAATTGCAAAAAAACACATTACTTATCTTCCTCGTTGCAGCAAACCTGCCTCCTCAACCCTAATGTTATTCTTAATAGAGAATAAATAAAATGCTATATATCACTTATTTATGAATGTATTTTTGTGAAACTTGGTAAATAGCTCTATGTAGTAGTGATTCACATATATATGCATTGGAAATTCGCTGAGTACGCAGGTTTTCTGCGACGGGGGTATTTTTGTTTAAAAAACTTTGAGTTAAATTTAAATTAGTTTTGACTTACTGTTTAATTAAAATAAGTAAGTGTAATTCAAATGGTTTTACCAGGGTACTAAAGTTTATTTACTTTTTGTTTATTATATCTCTCTCTATATATATATATATATATATATGTGTGTGTGTGTGTGTGTGTGTGTGTGTGTGTGTGTGTGTGTGTGTGTGTGTGTGTGTGTGTGTGTGTGTCCGTTACCGTGATAACTTTTGAAAGAAGCGCCCGAATTTTATGAAATTTGGCACAAATGTGGAGAGTAACATTTATGACTTTAAGTTCGAAAACCAGATCCATCGGTTTGTGGGAAGGGGGTTTTATGGGGGTTTAAAATTTTCCAAAAATAAGTTTTTTGAACTTTTTACCCTAAAATTTTTAAAACACTAGATTTTGGTTATAGCCGTTTTGTAGAGCTTAAAAAAATTTAGTATTTTGAATCATTAAGCTAGGTTTAGTGGTCGTGGAGAAAAGTCAAAAAATGTGTCCATAAAATTCCCCATGTTAATCTTATGGGAATACGGTTTTTAGATTTTCCTCAGATCATTTCACCAAAAACTCCAAATTTCTTTCTACCAATCAGTTTAGCTCTACAAAACAATCATTTTGGCGTTTTAATTGTTGTTTTACGTTCAACCGTTGCAGTGACATTCAAAGTGCTAAACACAGTACGTTGTCCAATGTCATATTTTATGGAGAATAAATAAAATGTTATATTTTGATTATTTATGTACGTATATTGATGAAACTTGGTATGTGGCTTCAACTAGTTGTTGTATATTGATAATAGCAAAAAAAGTTTTTTGTTGATTTTTCCCGGCAGCAGCAAACCTGCATACTCGGCCCCCATGTTATTCATAGGGAGAATAAGTAAAGTTGTATATATCCCTTAGTTATGAACCTAAATTAATAAAACTTGGTATGTAGCTTCACCTGGTTGAGTTAATTACAAAAAAAAAAACACATATCTTATCTTCCTTGTTGCAGCAAACCTGTGTACTCATTTATAATGTTATTCTTATGGAGAATAAATAAAATGTTATATATCACTTATTAATGAATGTATTTTTGTGAAACTTGGTAAGTGGCTCTAGGTAGTAGTGATACCCACATATTTGCATTGCAAATTCGCTTAGTAAGCAGGTTTGCTGCGACGGGGGTATTGAAGCTTTCTATTTTGTTATACAAAAACTACACAGGGACGTCTTTGTCCCTATTGAGCTCAAAGAGTCAACAACTTGTAATACAACTCCATAATGGGGTCAAGCGTTTTCCGGTATTTATTCCCAGTGAATTAAAATTTTAAGTAAATTGGACAAAAATATGACCGACAGAGTGCGAACATAGAGTGTGTTTATTTATCCTTATTCCTTATAATGTCAAAAATCTGAATCTTCGTTTTTTTTGTGGGTGACTTCATGACGCAAAAACCAGATGAGAAAATTATCTTCAATTTACCATGAACATATCTTACAAATCAGAATAAAAAATCAGGTGTGTTCTCAATTTTAACACTTCTTTAGGGCTATGCCGCAATGGGTATTTAAGAGCCGGCATGAGTCAAGGCGAATATGGGTTATTTTCAGCGCCTTCAAATGCACTAATACCGTATTTCCAATAGCGGCGGCCGTTGGGCGAACTAAAAGCTGTCGGCGGAGAGCCACCGCCAGCACCTGCCGCTTGCCGTTTCGTTTGCCCCCACCCACCAAAGTAGTGTGTGTGCTTGGCGCCTGGCGCGGCTTCCACATCCTCGCAGCGCAAGACCAGACCCCGCGAAGCAGCGGCCCCCGTCCTCCAGTAAAACAACGCCATTCAGGATCACGGCCATAAGCGTGGTTTGAGTATTTTGTTTGGGCGACAAAATTATAGTAATTATTGATTATACCGTGACTTTTTTTATATATTACAACAAATTTCAAATTATTCGGGGAAACTGCTCCAGAGTATCCTGTCTGTCTTCAATTTATAAGATACTAACAGTTTCCCGGCGCGCGTTGCTGCGCCCAAATTAAGTTGTTTACTAATTAGAGCTGTTAATTTTGTAAACACTAAATTTCTAAAACCTAACACTGTACCCTTGTATGGCCTCTGAGTCGGAGCCCTTTAGACAGATTTGCACCAAACTTCACACAAACCATCCTTGAATAATGCTTAATAATGCCTGAAAGTTTCATTTCAATCTGTCGAGCGGTTTCGGAGTCCATAGGCTACATACATATATATATATATATATATATACATACTTTCTCTTTTAGCGAATTTCCCCTATAGGGAAGAAGCTATTACCGTAGTCGGCATGGTAAGACCTAGGCCCGGGACCATGATAACTTTTCGTTTTGAGGTCCCCAGACCCCAAAAACACCATTCGTTCGAAACTGTATATATATATATATATATATATATATCTATATATATATATATATATATATATATATATATATATATATGTGTCCGTGAGCACGATAACTCTCGTAAAAATTATCCGATCTTGATGAAATTTGGTATAAACGTGTAAAGCAACATTTATGACTTTAAGTTCGAAAACCAGCCAGATCGCTTTATCCGAAGGGGTATTTTGGGGGGGTTTTGTACCCCAAAAATGGGTTTTTTGAATTTTTTACATATAATTTTGGAAATAGTCAAATTTTAGTTTTCACCATTGGATTCAGCTTAAAAAAACACACAATTTGGTATTTTGATCATTTCTCTACGTCAATTGGTTACCGAGATATTGAAAGTGCTAAACACAGTACGTTGTCTAATGTTATTCTTATGGAGGAAAAGAAAAATTTTATATCTCGCTTATTTATGAACGTATACTGACAAAACTTGGTATACGGCTTCATCTGGTTGTGGACCATTGATATTTGCTCAAAAAAACAATTTTTTGCCAAAGGCTCCCGTAGCAGCAAACCTGCGTACTCAGCCCCATGTTATTCTTATGGAGAATAAGTAACGTGTTATCTCCCTTAATTATGAAAGTAAATTAATGAAATTTGGTATGTGGCTTTACCTAAATGAGTTATATTGATATTTGTATAAAATCCCATTTTTTGTTTTCCTTCCTTCAGCAAACCTGCATACTCAGCCGCCATGTTATTCTTATGGAGAATAATTAAAGTGTCATAAATCGTTTATTTATGAATGTATATTGATGAAACTTGGTATGTGGCTTTATGTGGTATTAAGATACATATATATGCATTGGAAATTCGCTGAGTACGCAGGTTTGCTGCTACGGGGGTATTTTGAACATTTAAAGGAAATCGTTGGAGCCGTTTTAGCGAATTTCCCATATAGGGAAGAAGCTATTACCGTAGTCGGCATGGTAAGACCTAGGCCCGGGACCATGATAACTTTTCGTTTTGAGGTCCCCAGACCCCAAAAACACCATTCGTTCGATACTGTATATATATATATGTGTGTGTCCGTGAGCACGATAACTCTCGTAAAAATCATCCGATTTTGACGAAATTTGGTATAAACATGTAAAGCAGCATTTATGACTTTAAGTTCGAAAACCAGACAGATCGACCTATCCGAAGGGGTATTTTGGGGGGGTTTTGCACCCCAAAAATGGGTCTTTTGAATTTTTTACACATAATTTTTGAAAAAGTCAAATTTTAGTTTTGACCATTCGATTCAGCTTAAAAAAACACACAATTTGGTATTTCGATCATTCCTCTACGTCAATTGGTTACCGAGATATTGAAAGTGCTAAACACAGTACGTTGTCTAATGTTATTCTTATGGAGAAAAAAAAAATTTGTATCTCGCTTATTTATGAACGTATACTGACGAAACTTGGTATACAGCTTCATCTCGTTGAGGTCTATTGATATTTGCTCAAAAAAACAATTTTTTGCCAAAGGCTCCCGTAGCAGCAAACCTGCGTACTCAGCCCCATGTTATTCTTATGGAGAATAAGTAACGTGTTATCTCCCTTAATTATGAAAGTAAATTAATGAAATTTGGTATGTGGCTTTACCTAAATGAGTTATATTGATATTTGTATAAAATCCCATTTTTTGTTTTCCTTCCTTCAGCAAACCTGCATACTCAGCCGCCATGTTATTCTTATGGAGAATAATTAAAGTGTCATAAATCGTTTATTTATGAATGTATATTGATGAAACTTGGTATGTGGCTTTATGTGGTATTAAGATACATATATATGCATTGGAAATTCGCTGAGTACGCAGGTTTGCTGCTACGGGGGTATTTTGAACATTTAAAGGAAATCGTTGGAGCCGTTTTAGCGAATTTCCCATATAGGGAAGAAGCTATTACCGTAGTCGGCATGGTAAGACCTAGGCCCGGGACCATGATAACTTTTCGTTTTGAGGTCCCCAGACCCCAAAAACACCATTCGTTCGATACTGTATATATATATATATATATATATATATATATATATATATATATATATATATGTGTCCGTGAGCACGATAACTCTCGTAAAAATCATCCGATTTTGACGAAATTTGGTATAAACATGTAAAGCAGCATTTATGACTTTAAGTTCGAAAACCAGACAGATCGACCTATCCGAAGGGGTATTTTGGGGGGGTTTTGCACCCCAAAAATGGGTTTTTTGAATTTTTTACACATAATTTTTGAAAAAGTCAAATTTTAGTTTTGACCATTCGATTTCAGCGTACTCAGCCCCATGTTATTCTTATGGAGAATAAGTAACGTGTTATCTCCCTTAATTATGAAAATAAATCAATGAAATTTGGTATGTGACTTCACCTAGTTGAGTTATATTGATATTAGCATAAAACCCCATTTTTTGTGTTCCTTGCTTCAGCAAACCTGCATACTCAGCCGCCATGTTATTCTTATGGAGAATGATTAAAATGTCATAAATCGTTTATTTATGAATGTATATTGATGAAACTTGGTATGTAGCTTTATGTGGTATTAAGATAAATATATATATGCATTGGAAATTCGCTGAGTATGCAGGTTTGCTGCTACGGGGGTATTATATATTTAGACTAGCAGTTACCCTGTGCGCGTTGCTGCGCCCAAAACTTTGAATTTTTTAATTACAGCTGTTAATTTTGTAAACACTAAATTTCTAAAACCTGACACTGCACCCTTGTATGCCCTCTGGGTCGGAGCCCTTTGGACAGATTTGTACCAAACTTCACACAAACCATCCTTGAATAATGCTTAATAATTCCTGAAAGTTTCATTACAATCTGTCGAGCGGTTTCGGAATCCATAGGCTACATACATATATACATACATACTTCCACTTTTATAGATATAGATGATCGAAAAATATTTAAAGCGTTGTTTTTGATTCCGTAAAATTCCAGCTTCTGGAGCAACACATCATGGTCGACACAGTCAAAGGCCTTGCTCGGATCAATAAAGGTTGCGCAGGCAAAATCCCTGTTTTCATAGGCGTTTCTTTGACCATAACACCATATGGATTCTTTGACAATGGATGGCATCAATTCCATCCACAGTGGACTTCTAAAGCCAAATTGATAGTTGTTAAATACATAATTTACTTCAAATAAAGTGCTTACCTGACTGTAGATAAAATGTTCTAGCACCTTGGATAAAACAGGTACTAAACGGATAAGGAGAACAAAGAAAGGGCAACAAAACAAATCTCAAACAACCTCATGGTCAGGACTGGTTAGATATTTATATTCGTTTTGTTTAGTCAAATGTTGTGTATATAAAATAATACGCAAAATCTATCCTCAAAAACCTTTAATACGCATATATTATCGATTGAGACTAATTAATAAACACCGCTATTATAAAAACGGCATCTGCCCGGCACATTGGCCGTGTTGCCCATTAGCTGCCTGCGCCCGTATTTCGTCTCCGCAGTTTCCGCAGAGACACTGGTGGCCGCAGGGTGCAACCACATGCGTCGCAGCATGTGCTCTGCATGCCACGCATTCAGGAATTGCTCGCTGAAAATTTTTATTTTATAAATAGCGTGTTCGTAATTATAATTGCACATAAAATTAAAAATCGTTGGTTCGGCCTTCGGATAGTCCGGCCATGGAGGTGGTGTAAATGATTGATTTCGTGGGTAATGATTCCTCCATGGGTCCAGCTGGCCTCATAGAAATGAGAATACCGCCAGAGGAAGAGTTTTCCATGGAAAGTATCGACAGAAGTCAGTTTGTTTGTTTAATTTCAAGTCAAAATATAAACAAAATATATCAGTATAGCTGACGGGTGAATGTTTTTTATTTTGTAATTGCTAAGCACATTTAATAAGTATATTTTTCATAACTTGGATGTTATTATAGATCGGTGTTTTACATTCACAAATAACCCCAGCTGGTTCGGCCATTTTTTAATCCAGGCGAGGGTCCGGTCCTGAGGTGTTAGGAGTAGAGGGAGCTTTTAATTCAAATTAATTGGTACTAATGCTACAAAGTATTACAAATCATTTGATGCATACTTTTAACAAGGAGACACAATAATTTGTAATATTGATACAAACTATTACAAATAAGCTGTGACGCATACTTTTAACAAGACTCTATACAGGGATGTAATCTCAAGCCAACATTCCAACATTCCAATGTATGTAGTAGCTTACCCTTTTTGACGAAAGTTTATTGAAGTTTGTTCATGTATCTTGTTAGTTCTCCGTTAGTTCCATCATAAATGCTGTTAGTTCTAACGAGAGACGTGAACAAATTTCAATAATCTTTCGTAAATATGGGTAGGCTACTACATCCACTGGAATGTTAGCTAACCAAAATTGAATTTTCGGCTGTGAAACCATTATTGTTACCTATTGAACTATCGGTATTTATGAGGGAACTAACAGGAACTAACGAAGAACTAATGAGAGATATGAACAAATTTAAATAATATTTCGTCAATATGGGTAGGCTCCTACATACATTGGAATGTCAGCTAACAAACATTGATTTTTTGGCTGTAAACCCATTAATATTAATGAACTAACGGTATTTATGAGGGAACTAACAGGAACTAACGAATAACTAACTATAGACATAAAGAAATAGGAATTATGTAGTTTAACTGTGGGTAAGCTACTTTTCATAGTGTGAAGTTGAGCTACCTATTGATTTAAGGCTTTAACAGGGTTAATATTGATGAACTAACGGTATTTATGAGGGAACTAACAGGAACTAACAAAGAAATAACGAGGGAGATGAACAAATTAAAAACATTATTAAGGTGACATTTTTATTGATTGTATCAGGCTTTTGAATGGGGGTTTGTGTGGTGCGGGCCCCTGGGCGAGAGCCTAAGTAGGCTATGCTTTAATACGGCCCTGCGCTTGGTTTAAAAAAAGGCCAATTGGTGTTACTGAAGACGACACTCTGTAACAATAATGCGCTAGACTTCCTAATATATCTGGAGGTCTTATCTGGGGTTTGACTGTAATTTTTCTTCAGGTACTCCAAGACCGCCCTCCCACTAGGTCAAAGCCACTGCGTTGCATAGCCACTCGTCGACCACTTGACCTGTTGAAATTTCATTTAGACTTATGGAACCCTTCATACTAGTGGGTCACAGCTACACTTGAGACAGAATATCCTTCAGCTATGGGAACTGTATTAAATTCAAACAGTTGGAGTAGAGAGAGATTTAGACCTCGGTCTAAATCTGTCATCAGTTGTTTCCATTATCTGTTCAGTCAACTAATTGTACTAGTATTGTTGTATTGTTGTTATGTAAACAAAATAACTGTTCATCAGTATTCAATTTTCAATAGCCCAGCTGGTTATCTCAGTCACCCCGGCAGTGGATATTCCGCATGAAATGTACCCACCTCGGTGGCAATCAAATCGACACTTTAAAAGTTAAATGTGACTCAGCTAATAAATATGTAACTTGTGATGAGGGGATTTGATTGGTTGATATGGGAGCAGAGTTTACAGAGGGGCAAAAAGGTGGCCAACCACGTAGGCTACACTTTTTTACACGAGACGAGACTCCTTAGATATGTTAACCTCGTTAGGGTCATCTGAGATGTCCCCATAACCATAGACTACATTCCCTAACCTCTCTATAGTCCAGCAATGTTCCCGTTAGAACGAGCCTTTAATGCTCTATAAACAATGATCGTAATATAGAGCGTACGCAACACGGTAAGCCTATGGCTCTGGGGGGTTGAAGGGTTCTGGTAATTATTTTTTAACCAAAATTGGTATACCCCCTATTTTTGGGGCGAGAAGTTCATTAAAACCAACGCCATCCCCCTACGACCCCCCTTTTTTATTTAGGGGGTAAAAACCCCCCTTTTTTACTTTTTTCAAGTTGATTTTTTTATTTGTTATTACATCCTAAGGAACACAGAACTACTTTAAAAAATGATACTGTCCCCCTAATTATAGAATAGGGAGGTAAAACAGTTATCTGAACGTCTTTTATAGGTGTCTGGGGGGTCGGGGAGACCCGAACAAGAAGACGGCTTCAAATTTTGTATACCCCCTATTTTTGGGGCGATAAATTCAATTAAACCATCGCCATCCCTCTACGACCCCCCCTTTTGTATTTAGGGGGGGTAAAAACCCTCTTTTTTACTTTTTTTCAAGTTGTTTTATTTTTATTTTTTATTATTTTAATACAAACATTTTAAGCCCTCTCTCAAAGTTATAGCACCAAAATTAATAAATGTTCAAATGTAAGGATGTTCAGATAACTGTTTTACCCCCCTATTCTATAATTAGGGAGGCAGTATCATTTTTTAAAGTTGTTCTGTGTTCCTTAGGATGTAATAAAAAATAAAAAAATGAATTTGAAAAAAGTAAAAAAGGGGGGTTTTACCCCCCTAAATAAAAAAGGGGGTCGTAGAGGGATGGTGATGGTTTTATTGAATTTATCGCCCCAATTTTAGGTGGTATACAAAATTTGAGGCCGTCTTCTTGTTCGGGTCTCCCCGTTTACCAAAATAATCTGATATAAAATACATGACAACAGTCTAGTTGCGATACTGATTTTTTCGAGCCCCCAGCAAATATATTCTCAAAACCATCCCTAACTTACGCCACTGCCACAATTACACTATGATACATTGATATTACAGCTGAGATTGTCGAAAACAAAATTAGAATATTCCCTTCGCAGTAAACCTATGTACTCAGCGAATTGCCAATGCATATACATATATGTGTATCACTAATAGATAAAGCCACTTACTAAGTTTCATACAAACAATTCATAAATAAGTGATACTGTATATAACATTTTATTTATTCTCCATAGTTTAGCCCTTTGAATATCTCTGCAATGGTTGGACGTAGAATAAACACCAAAATTATAGTATTTAACATTAATTTGTAAATATAACTAGTTTGACGTGTTCAGTACTGTATCAGTTTTTAGACAAATAAATGAGTTTGAGTTTGGGCAGGAACAAAGGAAGTTATTGACCTGGGACATTATGGATTTTATTAAGCTTTACGTCTTGATACTTGTCGGCTTAATTCTTTCTTAGGTATTTCATCCTTCATTTACGTGATGACATTTTATAAAAAAAGGATGGTGTTTGACACCTGCCAACTTTATTCTTAGGTATTATAAACTACATAGACTTGATCAAACATTATACCGGTAGCCTAAACAATACTGGAACTGGCGTTATGTACCTGGAGCTTAGGAAACGGCTAGCTCATGCAACCTTATCCCAGAATATACTAATGGATAGGGTTAGGGTAAAACTGTTCGGGCGCTGGCCCGCGTTAATTTTTACACTTCAGCAAATATAGTCGAAAGCTAACACAGTTTTCCGCCGAAACTAAGCAAAAGAGTACCAGCAACTAATGGTAGCGATTACAGTCTACAGGGAAAGAGGGTTTAACTTGGCAATTGTTGAATGTCAAGTAAAGCTCTGTTCACGGTGCTTGGCACCTGGGAAAAGCGATAAACTACTGAAATTTCTCGTTAATAAAAGTATACATTAAAAAAACAACAAAAAATAGTTTTAAAATGAAATAAGTGATTTTTGCTTTCTGTTGAGAAAAGTAGACTGAAACACTAACGGTACCAAGCCAAATAAAGGCGAAAAGTCATTCCAGATCAGACGGTAACCAGATGCCGAGCATTGTTACCCGAACTGTATTATGCTTACTTCGATTAAACACTGGCATTTTTCACATATATAATATTATGTACATAATATAATACATTTATAATATTATAATATTATTATAATAATATAATACATATATATATATATATATATATATATATTTACATATTATGTCATCAATGTGCATAATGTCTGTGGGGGATGGGAGTTCCTTGAAGCTTTTTTAAATAAGAGTTGCAGAAAACAAATATGAAACTTATAATTTACGACAGCTGCCGGTTCAGCCAGTCCGGGACACGGTGGGTCAATAGTTGATGGATAATGAAAAGGCCCAAGGGCTGATTTATACCACAAAGTAAAACTGGTATTAAAAAATTTTATATTAACTATACAATGTTTAAAATTGAAGTGGATCGATTAAATAATATCGCATTCAAATCATTGAACATATCGTATTTGGAGTTTTATTACATTACACATTAATAATAAAGTAAATCTACTTTATCATATTATTATAGGCTGGTATAACAATAATAAACTATAAAACACCACTACATTTTGTAAGTGTAGAAATGATTAAACATAAGGGATTTAAAACAAGTAGATAATGTATCTTTCGCGCTAGCCCAGGCTCTGCCGCCCTCGCGCTCCAAACAAACCGTAGTTAACAGTTACGCATGTTCCTCACTTCTTAAAAACATTAATATTCATATATAAATGTGTGTGCAAATGGTTTTAGAGGAAGTGTTTTTCATTTATTATACGTATAACCAAAATAAACATCAAAAACCTAAATTTGAAACAACAAAAATAACTTTTTTTATTTATTTAGTTAATTTATCGTCAACAGTATCTGTATAAAAATGATAGCACATTTATCGACAAAAAGAACTAAAAAGAGTTAACCCTAAACAACGTTTTGTTAAAAAGTTATACTCGATAACATTAAAGTCTACGATTTCGAGCTTTGAGGGGGGGATAGGAGGGGAAGCACAATGCGGATTTTAGGGGACTTTTGAGAAAACACGTCTTTCAATATGGTCTATCAACTGAGAAAAGATCATCTTTACCAAAAAGAGTTCAGACACAAAACATTTATTGACTGGGCTACAAACGCCGCGGTCGCCGCGCTGGCGTTGAGCGCTGTCGACAGATCTCCACGTGCTCGGGACCGCCTGCAACTTGTGGAAGGCAACACGCAACAATTTTAACGTGCTCAGGACCGCCTGCAACTTGTGGAAGGCAACACGCAGTACAATGTCTGGAGCGGACTGTACTTTACCTTGTGTCACTTTACGTTATGAAATAGTCTACTAAATTAAATTCAATGTTTTAAAACTCGACTTTTTGGAACATTCCCGTGTACTGAAATTGGATCGAACTGGAGTGAGTTTGTTAACTGGACGTTATGAAACTTTACGTTTTGAAACAGGTGGTTTTTAAAAATACAAACTTTATGTTTTGAAACTTTACCTTATGCAACTCTATCTCCGAATAGAACTAAAATTTAAATACTGGACGTTATAGTACTTTACTTTGTGAAACACTCAATATTTTATTTAAATTATAATAGCTACTTTACGTTATGAAACTTTACGTTTTGAAACACATTTTAAATTAAACTATATTAATTGATAACTTTACGTTATGGAACTTTACTTTGTGAAATACTATATATTTAACACTTTATAATTATGAACTGGACGTTTTGAAACTTTACGATTTGAAATCGCTACATAACAAAACTGTAAAAAATAGCTACTTTACTTTATGCACCTTGACGTTATGAATCGTCCCCGTTTATCTTATCTGTAGGACCCTTTACAGCTCAGAGGTAACTTTGTTTACAACATAATTCAAGATTCCGTTTATATCCATAACCCATCCATAAAACATAATGACAATTGAAATCTTCGAATTGCTTAGACTGTTTGTATCTTATCAATGTTACAAACAGTATCTTTATTTAGATTTTCATACGATCTTGCTTTTTTCTTATAAACATTTTAGATATTTCAAAATTTCCCTCTTGTGTTTAGTATCAAAACATCCCTGTGTTTTATACATCTAGATAACCAACTAGTTTTCATTTAAAGGGAGTTACGTCTATATAAACAAAATTCGAGTTTTGTCGGTACATATCTTACATTCTTGAGTTTTCGAGTTATTTTGATCGAAGAAATATAAATCGGGGTTTACAACATTTCTGTCCATCTGTTACGCTTGTGGGGCCTGATTTTGTCACGTTTCACAAGAAAACGGCCACACCAAATTTGATGAAAACATGTTAACAATGTTCAGTGTAGCTGTGAGAAGGATTGGGGCTATCTCAAATCATCGATCATGATTAGGACTCAGCCCCATAGGCAGTCATAGCTCCAATGTTATTCTTCTGGGGATTGATTCAGCGTATGATCAAAGGGGAACAGCAAGTCAATTATAATTATTTTAAGGATCTGGTTTTATAACTGTAAAAAACCGTGCTCAGAGCGGGTTACCAGCTAATTATTAAAATAAATCGTCAGATCATCTCTGTTTAAATATTACATATTATCATTTGTTAAATTTTTATGCTATTACAGAGATTAATATGTTACAATAATTATTCAATCTTAAGTATAACCAACTTTTTTCAGATGGACAACGTACAGGGATAAGTAAATTTTTGGTAAAAGGTTGCGATTGGTTACATTTAGGTAGTTCGTGTCGATTTAATTCCCTTGTAAAATACAAGAAGTATTCCGTTCGTCCCATAGGCAAAATAAAGAGGAATAAACTATGCAAATCCGATATGTATAGAACCACAGCTATCCAACACTCAGCAATCAGATACAATCATCTCTTAAATTCCAACATCTTCTAGACACACGACTTATGCGTAGACAGTCTACTTCTTTTGTTCAGGGTTCAGGTAAGATCAGACCTTTCAAATAAGGTCGGTAGGATTTCACCCAAGTACAATTAACCTTGATTTAGGATTATTAATTATTTGCGTTAAAAATAATATGTCTGAGTTAATCAGTGAAAAGGTGGAATACTTTACCTAGTACAACATTTCAGCAAAGGCTGGATCGTCTCGTTCCCACCCCGGGTAACGCCTTGATGTCGGCAGTGTAGAGCGCCACTTCATGATCATAGCCGGAGAAACGTCAAGCTTTAAAAACTGTTTACAGTTTATCTTTAACATCGCTCGGTGACTCACAGTTTGTAATTGGTCTGCTATTCCTACAAATGTAAATTACTTAGCAATATAGTACCTAGTCACAATAACCTGAACAGTGTGCTTAAATTATCAGTGTGCTTAAAAATCTTACATACATATCACTATACTAACTTGTATATCAGTTTTCGATTTGTAATACAAATTTGTGAAATAAGTAGTATCACACTCAGACTAAATTGAGAAAAGACAATACAACGTCAATTGTGCAAATCATACGTACAGACGGATATTTTTATTTCTGTTAGATACAATGATTTTTAAGCCTGTTTTAGTTTTTAATACATCACGAGCTAACACAAGAGAATATTAAAATATTAATTTTTTGAAATGAATTAAAATTACTGTATTGCTCTGAAAAATTATATATGATTGGTCACATCACCCAAGCTCAGAATGAACTTGAGTCTTTGGGACAAAAACATTTTTTACACTCCACCTTTGTGATTATTTCCATTAACAAATTTGCAGTACGTCCTATTTACGAGTAATAATTTGGAATTTATGCTGTTTATTTAGGAAAAATCATACACAGTAAATGTCTTTCTAAATATCAAATTTTCAAATCGTCTCTCCTATTTGTATACAAATGTACTAAAAATCCCGATATGGCCGAATTTATATATTTTTTTCAAGTAGAGGTAGAAATTGCTAATGTAAGCTAAGCTTTGGTCAAACTGAACTATCATTTTTTTCTTTGATCATGGGCCAAAACTAGGGTACGGGCTATGAGAACTTGTTGAATCATTTTAAATGGATTAGAGGTAACATTTTACATAAATCAAACATTTTAAACGAATTATTTTGTGGAATACCCGTTTTCAATGATTAATCAAATCAGAATTGACAGGCATTTAGATTTTTCAAAACGCTCAACTGTGTCAATTAAAGCATTATCAATTTATAAAATCGGCTTTACATTTTTTCAACGAATATCCTGACCACTAAATCACTGTTTCATGTTTTCCCCACATACCTTATTCAGGAAACATCTCATGAGAGCTTGAGATGAATATTTAAATAGATACATATGTTAATTGTTTTATCCAATCAGATATTTTTTAACTAGCCATTTTTTTTTGTTGGCAAACCGGGCTTTGAGCGTTTTGTTAAATCAAACAATCTTCATTTTTCAACCATTTTCTCAAACAGCTCTTTAATTATATGTCAAGTTTTACCTAAGATTCTGTTTTAAATTCTTCGCTAAGTTCTAATGGACTGCCACCTGAATGATGACCATGGTTCATAAAAACGTAATAAAGTAGTTTACTTTGGCGAAAGCTCAGCTGTGAAACTAAAAAATCACCGATCAAAGAGGTATTTAATCGTCCCGGGACTTCATAGCACCCTTTGTACTTACTCTCATTCCACATAAATAAGCAGTATGGTAAGACGGAAGAATATAAATACATGTTGATTCAGTTTCTTCAAACGTAGGTAGTTTCAAATTAATTTTACTTTCATTATCTCAATAAGAGATGGCTATAATCATTGGGAGTCAAAAGAGAGTCTTAACTTATGTTAATTTGATGCATATACGAGTAATTATGTTATTTGACATGTATTTTTATGTTATATGCCACGTATTTCTTGAACAATCTTTTAAGTATCACGGTTTTGACCTTAAACAGCCAAATATAGTAGTAGGGTGCAAAAACTGTGGACAAAATCGGTCATTAAGTTTAGGTTAGCGGCAAAGCTTACCTTCTCAAAAATCTATAAAATGGCGGTTTACATGACCAATCCTGCAGTAATATGTGAAAGACTTGATCTTATTGACGCTTAATAGAAGTTTTAGAAGTAAAATTATATGATGCTGCAATACTGACTTTAAAGGAAAGTTTGGGCTGAAAATTATATTACATTATAGGTTCGCTTGTCCAATGTGCAATTTGACTGACAGTTAAGAATCTGTCATTTCTGGCCCTTAGGAGGCGGGTAATAATAATCGTAAGTAATAATAATGAAATATGCATTTATTTTGCCATTCAACTTATAGCATGATGCAAGGTTTTCGTCTGATCCCTCACGTCCCACTCTCCACTGTAGATATAGTTTCAGCGAGTTCCCCCAAAAGTTGTACTTTATGCCAAATAATCATGGATTTGTTTAGTTTAACGATCTCCTTCCATGTAGAGCATAATTAAATTAAAACGTATAATGTACTGGCGTATTGGCTTATTCGATCATATTCATTAAGCAGCTAACGTCTAAAAATAATAATATTTCTGATGCTAATTGAATTTGTAAAAACAAACACTATCACCGTAAAATATCAACATATTATGTTTAATACAAAATTTTGCATGGCTCGGTTTATCCAGTTGTGATTATTGAAGATGCTTATTAAAAAGTAAAGCAATAAAATATTTTATTTTTACTACCTTTTAAGACTATTTTAAAATGGTATAAAATACATGACTTAAGTTAGTTTAAGTTTACCACATTTAAAGTTGTCCCACAGGTTGGGTTTTGTTTTCGAAGCAGGAGGTAAACTTGCAGGATCCTCAATAGCCCCCATGGCCCAGTAGACTGCCATGGATAAAACTGTTAACAAGAATAGATTTAAACCTTCGTTTACGTTACACAAGAATATATTTTAAAATGTTTAAATCCCAGTAATCATGCGTATTATTTTGTTATTGAAGATGCTTAATTCCTTTTGTGGTATGGAATTCATGAAATTTGAAATTAAAACAAAGTTTTAACGAACAAGATTATCGAAGATTTGTTTAATACTATAAGTGTTACATTACAAAATTTAATTATTTGAATTTGAATTTACGTAACTAATTGGGTAATAGAGTTTAATGTACATAACACAGAGTAAGTGTACTTGTTGTCCGTCTTTACAAATGGATTTCCAATTCGCATATCCATACAGCAAGTCCACTAATCAGCCAATTAGGATTAGATGATTAAATGATAATCTGTCGGTTTACCTTATCAATTCACAATGGTTTCCAATTTTTTATTCCCGATTTTATTTTATTTTGTGGACATGATTTTAAAGAATCATTTTAAAGTCATTTTGCTTTTACCAGCCAGAGTCATTACCTTAAAAGAATATAAAAATCTTATCTCCTGTTGATGGATTACGTCTTTGTTTCTGTTTTAATTCAACCATTTAACTTACGACACATAAAAACCTTAAAGGTATAAATATTAAAAACAAAATAAATTTACAAGTAACTACATAATGATACTATTAAATAATTAAGAAAGAAACAGTAAACACTTGTAAATTGGTATATTATCTACCTTTCAATATTTGTCTGCAACTTAGCAATTACGACTTTATTTGTAGAACTTGTTATTAGTGAATTTCCAATGGAAAGTGGACTATTAGCATGACCCGCACGGTGAAACTTAAGCCCGGGACCACCATAGAAGTTCCTAACGTGACCCCCTGAACACGTTTTGGGGGTTCGTTCAAAATTGTATATATATATATATATGTGTGTGTGTGTGTGTGTGTGTGTGTGTGTGTGTGTGTGTGTGTGTCTGTGTGTGTGTGTGTGTGTGTGTATGTGTATGCACTCTAGCGGTCGCATTTTTGGTCCGATTTACTTCAAATTTGGTAGGGACACACCTTTCTGTAATCAATTGGACAAGTTCGTTGGGCAAAACAATCGGAAAACTCTAAACCCCTTTTTTGGGGATTAATATTTCAAATTTCGAGTTTTTGGGCCCAAAAAGGGGTTAAAAAAGCCCCGTATGTAAAATTAATGCAAGTTAAAAGATGGTAATAAGTGAGGCGAAAGTGTTAAGCCCTCTCTCGTCATTCTAGCATAAATATTTACCGAGTTATTAAAGAAAATGTGTTTCGACTAAACACAGTACGTTGTCTTGTGGGGGTTTTACACTAGAAAAACTTGTTATTCCTTTGTTAGAGTACTTTTATCATCCCCAGCAACCTCACGCCTACTTTAAAGCCTGACTGTACCTTCTCCTAACCTTATAACGTGCAAAATTGTATTCCCAGCATTGCAGGTAAATGAAACCAGGAGCATCAGAACAGCCAAAAAATCAATGTTTTCAGATTTCAATAAAAATTCTAATAAATGTATGTTTTACACTTATTTTGAGTTTTAAAAGTTGTTTATGCGGAAATTCACTTCCCTTACGTCAGCGTGCTGCGTTCGAACTCGTTTTAGGTTTATAACGGATTTTATAAAACATAAAATGAGTAAAATCACTCTTTTAAAAAATAAATATTCACAAACACTCACAACAAAGGTAAGTTGCACAGAGCATTAGGCACTAGTTATCTCTGACTGAATTGCGCGCCAACATAGTTAAACTGTAACCACAGTGGAGCGAGAACACTTGTCGGCTACAATTATGACTACGAATATACAAATGTAGATGATGCAACCGTCTAGCAATTATTTTGCCTGGTGCAAGTTATTTGTTTATAACATAAAGAATTTTAATGTTTACTAAATTACTACTTAAAATATTTTTAATAGAACAAATTGATTTTGCATACAAATATCTTTAATATATAAGTACCATGCGTGAAGGTTATGCGTATTTATGGTCAGATAGTGTGAAAACCTACAAACAATTTCTTACCCAAAGTTATTTTCATTAATATATCTTAAGACATGTGATTTAAACAACTGTTTATGTTTATTTGCAATACCTATAAATAAAGTTTGAAATGGCTGAGTATAACTTTTGATAGGAAGCAAAAATTCCAGTTTTAATTGCAATCCTTTGTAATAAAATTTAGAAATAATTCACTAAACTATATCCACACAAAGAACACATTGCGTGAAGAATTTTCTACTAAATAATTTGTACAAAACTACTTAAACAATTATGATAAGTAAATGCACATCCAAAATCACATTCGAACCACGTTTGTGGTATATGGGCTATAAAGATAGGGCGGTACAGTCCGTACAAATCCGGTCATACCGGTACAGTCCCAACTGCCCCTTCTGTGATGTTCCGTTTGTTCCTTGTCATTAAATTGACGTGGTATGTAGTTTACAAGGTGAAAATATGTTTATAAAGTTCTAAAACTGTCATGTTTTAATAATAAGGTAAATTAGCAGATTATTCTCCACGTATCCACTGCTTGTTATTCAAAATTATTTAAACTAATGCAATAAAAGAAACATTTAAATTTCGTCATTTGACTGGAGGTGATGTTTTACAATTTTGTATCGAAATAATAACATTAACTCGATTTATACGCTGATTGACGAAGCAAAGTTGTTAAATAATTTTCCGATAGACAAAGAGTACGCAGTTTAATAAGCTTCCTTAGTGGTGGTATATTCATCCTGTGGAGATACGCCACTTTGTGTTGCATGATAAACTGTTGTAATCATGATCTTCCCTGCAATGCAGTACATTATAATTCTCCAGTTTTATAAAAAGTACAGTTTTTGTTTGGCATCTTGTAGTTTAGTAGGCTGATAAATCTGATTGGAACAAATATATTTCAAAAGGTTTTTAATAGGTTTAATCGTATATTGTGATGATTTAGCTTATTTTATAAGTCAATTAACTATTGAAATATCTATACAACAGCAAAACTTGAATCTATAATAATAGGAATCATCTAGCAGTTAATATACAAGGAAAGGCGACAATCCAGAATGACCTAAAACTCACCAGCTCAAAATACTGTTAACGCCCTTGTTTATTAATAACATTTAATTTATTTTTAAATCTTTTCTCAAGAAGAATCCAAATTTATGATAGCGTCTAACCCAGACAATCATGGTTATATTGTATCCTCATATAATTTATCCATAAATAACTTTAAAAAAATTAAATTTACTAAAGTAAACTATGTTTTATATTTAAAAAGTTTTCTGTTATCGAATCACTACGAAATAACTTTATAATAACAATAAAAGGATATCATCTAATTTAGATTTCCCTTCTGTCAAACACCTTAGTTTGACGGAAGACAATACTAAATTAGTCATAGAGCAGTTCAGATTCTAGAAAGAATGGAGTGGATGGTTTAAAAGTCGTAATTTAAGTTTTCCATGTTTTATTTATAATCAAATAAGTTTTTAGAAAGTGAAATAAAAGTTACAAACATAAACATATTATTTTCGTAGTACAAACTACGTTTTTGTATGATTTACGTAGCTCTAGTATTAATGGGTAACATGTTTTAAACATTGTAAATCTATATCACAGCAGAAAGTCATTGATATACACTTTATTATGATGACAATTATTATCTGTATTTCTCTGACGAAAGAATTGTAATGCAGTAATTTATAGGAGTAAAGGGTAAGAAAGCAGCGGACATCTGCTGCAGTCAGTCTGACTTCTCATGAATAAAATATTCGGTCAAGTACCGTGCGAGGTCTCGGAATTATTTCAAGCATTTGTTTTAATGCGAAACGTTTTCTTTTAATTTTATGTTAAATGGGTTTGTTTGTAGCAAAAGTGCTTCCTTGAAATCTGGATTGAAATAATAATCTACATTTAAAACGCTGATTTTAGAATGCATGTAATCTCATACAAAAATCCGCCGTAACAGATTTGAAGGTATTTTCGTGACCAAACCACAACATGGTGCGTTTCAAAATGTTCGTTGGCTTTCATACGTGTCAAAATTCAGAAAACGTTAAAATTCCCTGAGTGCTTAAAAGTTTTATTGTTTTTCAATGGCAGACAACGATTTTATTTGGTCAGGTAATTTTATAAAACAGCATGATATTATTCTGAAAGGTCCATCAGTTTCTACACAGAATAAAAACATGTATTTCGCTCTTTTTGAACCTTCCCGGTATAACTTGGATCGACAGACTCATAACATCTTTGTTTTACAACGTTTCTATTTTATATATATATATATATATTTGCATCAAATCACCCTTCTGAAACGAATTACAGCTTATTTCTGCAGTAGGTAAAAATTTACATGACACTAAATAATTTTTTTTACCAAAGTGCAGGTTAGTTGAAATACGGTTACTTTAAAGGCAGTACAAATACCCCTCCACAAATGGGCATCTACATGTTTAGAAGTTTAATAAGGAGCTCTAAAAGTTAACGTACGACGTGAGGTAATCAAATTTCCTTATTTAAAACTTAAATTAAAATAAGTAAACGAACACATAATGTGCCATTGTTTGCAAAAGTTGGATAATATTTTAATTTAAAGCTGTTCTGATGCAACTGGTTTTACTTATCTGCATTGATAGCATATTGGTTTTGGGCATACTGAGGTTAAGTGTAACAGTTGGTATTGAAGATGTTAAACCAAGTTATTCCAAGTCACATAAACACGTTTATAATGTTGAATACTCGCAAAATAATTTATTGTCTTTAATCCATTTTTGTTTTAATATGTCAAGAATAAATTAAGCAGGAATAATTAAAAAGGACTAAAAATGTTTTTCTCATTATTTTATATTGTTATATGTGAACATGGTGGTGTATAAAACATGTTATACAAATTGTGATTAAGTTAACTCGAAGGCAGTCAAATTACAATTATACACATACAATTTGTATTAATACATTGTAATTAATATATTAATTTGTAATAATACAAAGCATGTGTATTAACATACATACAATTATAACATTTTATTTTTAGCATACTTTGGCGTGAGACTTTACTACTTAGCCTACACTAGTTATTGTGGAGAATATTTCTTAACATTGTATCAATAATTACAGTAAATTAAACAAAATAAAATTACTTCTTACTCCTTTTGCTTTCTCCCCCTTATACATAGTATATGAAGAAAGTATTGTTTTCGTAAAAATTTTAGAATTTGAGTTGTTAGTGGAAATATTCCTTTCGGTGCTCCCTGAACCGAAAAAGTGATTTTTACGTGATGCCTGTGTGCCTGTCTGTCTGTCTGTATGGATGTGTACAGACTAGAGGCCTAACCGATTGTCCGATTTTTATGAAGTTTGGTATGTAGGTACTAATCCACGATATCTCTAGGTGATTTTTCATTTTTTGGAATTTTCGATTTTTAAGGGTAATTATCTTCCAAAAACCATTAAAAATCAAGATTCCTCAAAACCAGCTCTAACGATTTTGATTAAACTTTAGTCGTTTGTAGAAATTTATTTTTCAAACAAAATGACACTACCCACATTTCTGTACAATTTTGGGTTCAGAAATTACATGACTTATACAAAATTCTGTTTTAGCGAATTTCCCCTATAGGGAAGAAGCTATTACCGTAGGTCTCATGGTAAGACTTAAGCCCGAGACCATGATAACTTTTTGTTTTGAGGTCCCCAGATGCCAAAAACACTATTCGATTCAGATCGATTCAGCTCTACAAAAAAATCGTTTTGGTGTTTAAATTGTGATTCTACGCCCAACCGTTGCAGAGATATTAAAGGTGCTAAACACAGTACGTTGCCCAATGTTATCCTTATGGAGAATAAATAAAATTTGATATCTCGATTATTTATGAATGTATGTTGATGAAACTTGGTATGTGGCTTCACATAGTACTGGTAAATTGATATTTGTACAACAAAATGATATTTTGTTTATTATTCCCGTAGCAGCTAACCTGCGTACTCAGCCCCCATGTTATTCTTATGGAGAATAATAAAAATGTAATGACTCCCTTAATTATGAACATAAATTAATAAAACTTGGTATGTAGCTTCACTTGGTTGAGTTATATTGATAATTATATAAAAATCCATTTTTCTGTTCCTTGTTGCAGCAAACCTGCTTTCTCAGCCCCCATGTTATTCTTATAGAGAATAACTAGAATGTTATATAGCACTTATTTATGATTGAATATTGATGAAACTTAGTATGTGGCTTCGCCTAGTTAAATTCTATTTATATTTGTATAAAACCAATTGTTTCTGTTCCTTGTTTCAGCAAACCTACGTACTCATTACCAATGTTATTCTTATGGAGAATAATTGAAATCGCTTGTATGTGAATATATTTTTATGAAACTTTGTTTGCGGCTTAATGTGGTATTAAGACATATATTATGCATTGGAAATTCGCTGAGTACGCAGGTTTGATGCGACGGGGGTATTTTGTATTTATCATAAAATAATCATATATATAACAAATATTACTATTCACCATTATAAAGAGCTCAAAAAACTAAATAATTTAGTATTCTGAATTACTATTCTACGATTACGGTTGCGGAGACAATTTAAATTTTCATTTTGCAGGAAACGCAGCACGTTGTCCAATGTTATTCTTATAGGGAATACAAAAATTACTATTTCTCTCTTATTTATTGATCAATTTCGTTCAAACTTGATATGCTTGTCAAGTTGGCATTCACCAACAGAGGAAATTCGAAGTATGTTGCAACTTAACCCTGGGGGGAACAAGAGGGCATTTTCCCTCTCAAAACCACTGTGTTTAGCAACGGATTCTGCAGTGCCTCCCAAACAGGGATTTGGGTGGATATTTTTGAAAATAACTTGTTTACAAGGTTTTCTGTACATTCGACCGGGCTTTGTATTCTATATTTAGTAGATACAAAGTAATTTATTCATTAAAGTTGGGCTAAAAGGGAGAAAGTATGTGTCAGTTTTCTGATACCGTTTATTTAAAACAGGGTTGTTTATGGAAATGGAGTTATTCATAAAACGGATTATTTTAATTATATGAATCACAGTCACTCAGGCACAAATGTAATACGTCTTAGAGGGAAAATCTGAATAGGTCTTCCAAGGTAAGAATACTTAACAAATCTGCAAGAGTTTTAAATTAATTTGTTAATTATTTTTCGTATTTTTCCTTTATAAAAAATGTCCCTTGATACTTAATGTTCAAAGCAAAGCTTTCCCAGATATTTCAACTAGTCAACACACTAGTATCTGGATTTCAAATTTGGAGTAATGTTCTGTAACCGAACTCTATATACTCAGTTAATTATGTTAGATACACGGCTACTAGCGAAGTATATTTTAGCCTTAAGCTGCGAGTAAAATCGTAATTGATTATGTACCTAAGATATTTAAACAAATCGACGTCATAAAGAAGCCTTAGGAAAGCCTTTGTTTACTTCCTTACACGCTGTAATACGGTATTCTATAGGAGTAAATACTGAGAAGGAAACGGACAACTGCAGCAGTCAGACGGACTTCTCATGAATAAAATATTCGGTCAAGAACTCTTGAAATGCCATACATGGTCTTAGACTTACTTTTAAAGACTTGCAAAACCTTTTAATTTGGATATTTAAATTTAAAATTAAGGTCTTTGAATATAAAGTATGCTCCGACAGAAAATCTGCTGTTGAAATTAATATCACATTATATTATTATTTATAATTCTTGTGCTCATAAATGGTTGTTTAATTTTGAATAACCCTGGAGAACCTCACACTGGAAATGTCCAGTGTATGGTTCTAATCGTAAGGTTGTTCTAGTCAATATGCATGTTTTTAAATCGGTTGCACAGCTGGTTAGTAATCAATGTGGGATTTTTTACTCTCGCCCGTTGTTTACTATTCCTCAAAAATAAATATATAATACCTGATTTATTTCTTATTACTATTATTACTTATTAAAACTCTATTTACTCCCTATACAGTTGTATATCATCAACGAGATATAATTTAAAATAAATTCTTACCAGCTTATAATCCCTCCGATCGTCATAACATTAATTTATTATGTAAGAATTCGTCCTAATTAAGATGGTAAATAAAAAAATATATTGTTATATTTAAGTTGATATAATTAATTAATTAGTATGGGATGAATAGTCAGACTGACCTTCTTCAGATGCGTAGAAAACTGTATTCTCTTGCCACAGATATTCCGGAAGGTCTAACGAAGAGTACTGGTAGATTACACCAAACTAAGTCATTGCAATATTTGCATAACACAAAATGAAAATACATATTTAAAAACAAATTACAATACTATTAAAACATCACAAAACGTAAAAGTCTAGACTCTGAATAGTCGTCCGTCTCGTGGCCATGCACTTGTTCACATGTAAGGTGTGTGTCATTATTGTTTTAACGTAAATTTGTTATCCTAACCAATATAGGGAACATTAATTTTTTATTTGTGTTGTGCAGATATTATAGTATCTGCCGTTGTACGAGACTAGAGTTTTATAATGCGTTTTATGGCAAGCAGAATTGTTATATATTTTCACGCAATCTGCCAATCTCAAAAAACATAAATATCTATATGTATTTATATTCTTGAAGAGTTATGTGAAACACGATTATAGTTTCGTGAGAACCTACTACAACCGGTCATCTCTGATGCGTGGCATGCCAACGAATGTATCACAATTTGTTTCAATTCGTATACATGTCTAAATGATTTGCTTAAAATATAACTTCGATCGCCACTGGAACGCTTCCCTTTCCAATATCTTCACTGGTTTCTTTCTAATCGTTATTTAAATTAAGGGTTGAAATTCAACCTAAGAGACTCGCAAAGATTCCATGTTACTTTGTAAATACGCAAATACAAGAGAGTATTATAGTGCAACTAAATTATATTGTACAATAGGGCAAACCGTCAGCTATCAACCTGATGTAGTAAATGTTGCATTATTAGTATGAACTATAATTGAATGCGAAAACTGTAATTTTTAAAATATTTCAGTTAGTACTCATTAAGTAAAAATATTGTAATTTTTCCTTATTGTGAAAACGCTTTTATTACCTTTTTCTTAATTAATTGTTAATTATATCACGGCTCAACTTTAGCGAGTTCTGAGCCATGAATGTCTTATTGCCTTTCCTCATCAAGTCTTATGAATAAAGTTGTTTGTTGACAGTATTACCAGACTTTCTTTCATGCTTATAAATTAAATACTTTTTGTCTCACAAATCGCAACGTGTTGGACATAAACAATATTTTAAAGAGTATTCAATGTTAGAAGTTTCACTCTCCTCTACCCTAATCTTGATAACATTTGGAAAACACTGTGATTGAATTTAATAAATATATATTTGTGAGGTTTATTGGATATTGTAAAATTAAGATGGAACAACGTTTCAAGCCCAAAGACCATTTAATTACAATAAATAGTTAGTCAAGCAGAGCGAATATTTTTAGTGAGGATTTTTGAATGAAAGGTATTCAATATGCAGTATACAGTTGAATCGAAAAATATGTTAACTAACCTGTACAGATCGTATTATTTTCATAATTATGATTGGAGTTAACATTACAGTACTGGAAAGCTTTGTTCATTTATAAATTGAATAGCAGTCTGTGCTTTGTACCAGCATGTGTTTATATTGTTCAATAAACCTAACGTGAATATTGGCACGAAAGATATCACAAATCGCTGTCCCGGCTCGACAGCAATAAGCAGTATTGGTCAATCGCATTCATGCCACGGCATCTACGTGACGAGATTACGTACACCGACACAGATAACGTACACCAACGCAGACTGACAACGTCCTAACACCAACACATGTAATGTCCACTAAACAACGTGCAAACACTGATACAATAACGTGCACTGACATAAACACCGGCGTCACAGTTATAGGGTTAAATTAAACCTATAATATCTAATAGTTCCAATCATACAAATAAGATATTAGTTTTTTTAAGTAAATTCTGCTCTACTGGAGTAGTTCAGTTAAGGAAAATCAATTTGAACTCATAAATAACAATAATCAGGTTGCGATAGTGGATAGTGTAAAAGATTGTGTATGGATGTTTTGTCTCACGAGCCATTATAGCCATTACATTAAAAATAGTGTAGGAGAGTGTTTAGCAAAGTTATCTGTTACATTTAATAGAAAAAGGAAATATTTTAATTATTCGGTCCTGTGGTATATTTATAAAAACAAAAATATAATAAAACATTAATCAAAGAAAAAAGAAAGACATTTTAGGTAAAGTGAGAACACAATCCCGATTCTATTTAAATACTAGTCATTAGAGTGCCTTAGGAAACAACCGGGAATTTTTCGTTGTATCTGTTACGTTTTTTATCCAGGCTGATAAATGGCTTTACCAGGAATTATATTTTATAAAAATATCATATTTCATAAATATATTTGTATACACTCTTAATATATTTGTAGAAATGCATTGTTTCATTAGGATAAATACTAGTTAACATAGTAAATTCGTTAATACAATGCTAATATAGTTCGTATTTAATTAAAATATCTAAACGAAGTAGGTATTACAATCTGCAAAGTAGTATTAAGTCAGATTACAAACTTTGTTGTATTTTAATTCTTTAAATATTAAAACTAAATTCAAATGTTGATTATATTTTGAGGTTATAGAAGTTAATTTAGTCTTGACGTCTCAAGGGATATGATAGTAATCATAATTATCCAAATTAAAGGATAGTGACGTTTTTAAGTGGTTATCATTATAACATTATTGTTTTATTTTATTAAACAAAACAAAAAAGAAAGTAAATTATTTGCTACGCAATAATATAACAGCTAACTAAAATATATTAGCACATTTTGTGAATATCACCATACTGAAAATCTTGTTTGAAGTTGCTCCTGTTGACTTATCAAGGCTTTACGACCAAATGTTGGATGACATTGATGAAGCTTGATGGATGAGTTAAATACGTCAAGCTTAAATATAAATCACCTTCCGTAATGATCACTCAGTACTCCTGCAATTGATGAACAGTACTGAATAACGGTATTGTATATTCGCATAAAGTATAGCCTAATAAGCCACTCTTGCAGTTGGACAATTTCACCGTTGAAATATTGCCGGTAGAAGAACACCACTTTGTCCTGCATGAGTAACCGCCGTAATTGCCCGCCTACACGCAATGCAGCCTGTTTTATATTGCATTTCAGTTGCTTAGAGATTATTTCCCCACTTATTTGTTTAAGTATACTTATTTAGTTGTTCATAATTAAAAAAATAAATATTAATTTTATTTTTGTAAAGTGATATCACGCTGATATGAATAGATATGAACCAATGTTGAACTTGCGCACCAAAAGCATTGTTAAAATGTAAGTAATATGAAGTTTATTATATGTCCAGTTTTTAATCACACTTTCGTCCGATAAGAAGTATATCTCATTGAAATCAGTGTCTTAATTTTTTTAAAGCTCTGTAGAAACACACATTTTTTACAATAAATTTTATATTTGTTGCTTCATATTTCAAATATTTGACCCACTCAATTAAAGAAGGGTATATAAGCAAAATAAAGGGGTTGAATTCAACATTCGTGGGCAGAAAGGCGAAGGTGTACAACGGTTCTATAAATAAAGTATACAGTATTTGGGAAAATACAGTACGACATGAACTGTACACAAGCCAGCGTTAGGCTGGTTTCATCTGTATATGGTTTCCAAGATGGGAAGTTGTCTGATACCGTGTATTTGTTCATTATACCTATAATGGGATACACCCTAGTTAAATATACATAAAGACATACTACAATTAATATTGATAAAAAACAATCATAATCTACTCTTTCCTTTAAATAACATATAACATGTAGCCTAATGCTAAGAAAAATAAACAGCACAGATTTCAGTCTTTAATTTCATCCTTAGTTTTTTCATAGATAGCTTTAATATTATTGTTTGAATTAAAAATAACTACACTTACAGTAATCTCTTAGTTGGTTATTCGTCAGTATCAGAGTAAATAGTAGGTTATTTCGCAAGAGTCAGTGCTAGAACGGCTTTGCAGTATAGTTTGAATTCGGACAGAACAATTTCACGCTAATTACAATGTGCACGCTCTGTGACGATAGCAAGCTACTTGACAGCCATTGCGTCAAGGTTAAATGCTCCGTCTAACTTATTTAAATTTTATAATATTCCTATTTTTTCCATATTCCATCCTGATGGATGAAATTTAAACCTTTACTTGTTTTACAACTCACGGTACTTGCAAATATTCAAGTCTAAAAAAATTATAAAATGCAAGAAACAGCTAGTAGTGGTGTTGGTTCCAATCAAGCATATAAACTTAAAATTGCAGGCTAAGCTAATGATCTTTTACTGAGCAATTAAGGCTTGTTACTCCCGCTACGTTTTCAGAGAGATTTTGACAGTAACGCAATTTTAATAGATCACTCAGTTGTGTCGAAGGGCGGCTCTGGGAGGCTGAATTTCAAAGCGAGATTAATGGCTTCGAAACACGCCGAATCAGCTGTTTACAGGCCATTTGTTTCAAATCACTCCTGTGATACCCGTTTATTACTTTCAATTTCGTGTTTTGCACTTTAAATTCATAAAGTTGGGTTCTATTTCCAGTGTTTACTATGCTACTAATGAAACAAAAACAAAGGAGATAATTTGGATAATTGGCTGTGATGTTAATTAAACACTTTGTAAATTAAAAATTGACGTCCAATTATTTATTGTTAGTCTCGCATAATGTAAAATACCTCACTATTTCAACATCTTTGAATTTTGAGTTTCTTCTTTGAGAAACCCTCTGTTATTTCAAACGTTCGATCGTACTTAGAAGATTACACGCGGTCCTATTCTTTTCAGACTTTTCAGTAATAAAAGCAACATTTTCGTCTTCAATTAAGTCACACTCTCAACTTAAATTTTCAACTAAAAGCCTCTAAGTATAATCTGGAGTAATATGGTAAAAATATACGGCGCTTCTTCCCCTTCGTTCTGAGCTGTCGTGCGCACGCTCGCCACCAACTCTACCGCTCAGAACTAGGACAAGAGTTGTATTCACTCTCCTGATACAAAGGCCAACTTTAAAAGTTAATTTAAACCAATTTTGTGACGTTTTAACCAAATTTTAAGCATTTGTACGAGAATTGTAAGCCTTTTATTACGAATTTTGGGGAGAACAGTGAGATATCTGGTATTATTATTTAAAGTTGAAACTTAGCTCCATGAAACTAGGTCAATTGTAGAACATCTCAATATAGTAGAGTTAACTAAAAGTACAAGTTTTAAGGTAAGTTTCCAATCTTGGGCGGTTAGTTTTCAGTACATACATGCTATATTTAAAAAAATATCCGTTAAAATATATGGCGTCCGTTGGCTTACTTTTCATTATAATTTCAGTTTTCATTAAATAAAGATTCACCTTACAATTTCAGTTTAATTTAAACTATCCTCTATATTACGAAGTATTATACATTTAAACGGTTTCTTAGTAAAAAAATAAATTGCTTTCTAAGACCTGGCTATTGTTAAGGTATTTAAATATGGTTTGTGTTTTAATTATTTTAGTAATATACATAAGTAACTACTTATATAATCTTTTCTAGAAATATCTCATTGAAAAATAATTGTTCTTTTTCAACATGTAAAAAGCTCCTAGAACATATTAAGCAAACAAATGTATAATTGAGCCCAAAACACATAAAAAGAGCATGTTTTCCTAATTTCCATAAGCCCTGCAGGCTTAAAACTTCATTGAAAGCTAATGGATTGGATAAAAATGTTTCCAAATAATGCTCAAAGAATTGTTTACTTTTAATTTACAATCCAAGCCACAGGCGGTTTTTTCTCACCACACTCCATTTAAAATCCCGCACTCATCTGGGACGTGGATACTAATTTCAAAATACATCCATGTTGTCGTTTTCATAAAGAGAAGTCGATATTACCGAGGAACTAACGTTAAGATTTAAGGGTTTGATATAACGTTTAATTTTGGATATCTCTAGGTGTAAAAACAACACCCGTTAATCGTGTTTATGTAAACCCAAAACCTCGTTTGCGCATCAGCGTCCATGACAAAATTAATCATCTGAATGGCTGTTTTGGGGGACAGGCAACTCAACAACGATTTTAAGAATAACTTAGGTTGGTTACATAAAAAAAAACATATCTTATATATTTCCCCTTGAGTGTACTTATGAGAACCAGACTACTAATTCTGCCGCTTTGCTCTTGGACATTAAGAAAGGCTGTTTGGGTTGATCCTTGCAGCCTTGTAACTGTCGTAATCGTTATAGGCTTCCTTTTTAGTTGAAATATTCCAATATAAGTTTATCCTCGTAATGTGCAATTTCATTACACCTATGTCTTTTTTTACAAATATAATTTGTAAATATTCAGCGGAGACCTCAGATTTAGCGTCTAAAACCCTAATTAGCCCTAAACATGGACATGCTAAGAGAAATGTTACATGCTATATTATTTTCCTCTAATTAAAGGTGTTGTAATCTGATTTAACACTTATCGCACATTATACTTACTTTTACACGTAGCCCAGGCAATGAAGATAAAAAACGAGCAAATGTCAGGAGAAATTAGTAACAGGCTGAAACATATACCAGTCGATAGTACCCATCTAGAGGTACAAAAACCCAAAAGTCCCCTAAATTCCCCCCGTGCTTACCTCGTAGTCCCCTTTAAACCTCCCTAGCCCTCCTTCTTGCAAGCATTTATAAAAACGCTCATATCTCCGTTAATATTTATTGCAGCTTCATGTTTATTTATTTATTGATTGCCTACATAACGATATACAAATAAGGTCCAGTCACTAAAATAGCTCAGACCAACGGTTCAGTAGAATAATAAATATTCGAAAATTTAAAAATACTATTTAACATTATTCTTCTCTAAAATGTAAATACGCAAGCAACGTAAACCTACCCTCCACCCCCTTAGGGGGTTGAAAGAATTTTTGATGTAACAAATCCCGGAACCTTTGTTAACAGTCAATACAACAAACAACATATTTCCATCTATTTTAGTTTTAAAAATACATATTTGTTTCCATACTTAATTTACACACTATATGAAATAAGCCATATCATAGTATAAATGATTTTTTTAAGATCACAACTGTGTAATCAATATGCTCTAAAACAATGCTCACTACGACACTGAAACACCCATACACACTAAAACTCAACAAACCATAGAACCCAGAATTGACGACTCTCCAGTCTTGACGACTGTGAAGAGGAGGACCGATGCTAGATGTAAAATGTACGCTAAGCCAAAACTGTTGGTTTTAAAAACATGTATAAAATAATATGAAAAGGTTATTTTAAATCTAATTAAAACATCATAAAACCCTCCTTCCTCTGGTACAATATTTCTGGTTTTCGAAATTATTGCGACATGAAATACTGTCTTAAATGTTGATACAGGATTTATCTGAAATCGAAGGGTTAGTTCATAGTTGACAGTGTAGACGGCATCGAATCCAAACAAATATGTATATCTACAAAATGGGTCATATTCAAAATTATGAATATAAAAATTCCAACAAATATAATTTATTTTAGTTAGGTTGGTTTTCTTTAAAATAATTCCTGAAAATTTGAAATCAAGCAACAGGTATAGGAATTATTAACGTTTAAAGCATACACAGTAATTTTTCTAGTCCGCCATCTTGATGACGTACGTCATCACAGGGTGTTAGGGAGCTCTAAGAGAGTGTTTCTATAAAAGCTAGTCTGATGATGAAACAAGGTGCAAAGTCTGGAACCGATAACTAGAAGTGAATATTTTCGACCTAACGATGCAGTCAGCGGCGGCGTCAAAGCATCGAGCATCAAAGTGCGCACATTGCATTTCAGTGTTGCACGCACTTTTATAAAAAACTTGTTGTTAAATGAACCTTTGGAATTTTACTTTCTAAAATTTAATTGTTTATTCACCTTAAAATCCCACTAAATTATATTATTCAAACACTATACAATAGACAACGGTTTGTTCCTGGAAAAATTTGTTTATGTAAAAATCAGATATCAATTATGTTCTACATAAGAAATTGTTAAATAATATATTAAATTACATAGTATTTTTACAATATCAAAACAGGCTACTTGATTATTGCCTGTGATATTCAGCATTAAAACGTGGGTAGCGAACGTGGCACGGCGAAATGCCGAAATTCCGCCGCCGCCGGCGCCGCCGCTGTGGCGTCGCGTCGCGGCCCTAAGTGCACGCGCTGTGTTTGAGCCTCTTCAGTTACGTTTTCATTGTTGAAACTATAACAATGTATATAACATTTCACGCGGAATATAATTTACTAGAACGTTTGCTCAAAGTATTTTCTGAAAAACTTGCTTACTGTATTTATATTTTAGAGAAGAATAATGTTAAATAGTATTTTTAAATGTTCAAATATTTATTATTATTATGCAAATATCTACTGAACAGTTGGTCTGAGCTAATTTAATGACTGGATCTTATTTGTAGATCGTTATGTAGGCAATCAAACGAAAAAATAAATATGAAGCTTCAATAAATATTAACAGAGATATCAGCGTTTTTGCACATGCTAGCAGGAAGGGGGCTAGGGGGTTTATAGGGGGGCTACGAGGGAATTTAGGGGACTTTGGGTTTTTGTACCTCTAAATGGGTAAATGGGTATCGACTGGTATATTTTTGAGCCTGTTACTAATTTCTTCCGACATTTTTCCTTGATTACCTGGGCTAACGTGCATTCAAAAAGTCAATACACTAGGAGTATGCTCTAATGTCGCGTAAGAGGATGAACCGAAAAGTTAAATTACAACCTTATTTTGATAGTTAAATGACACTTATTGAGCAGTTTAATGTTGTGAATTGCATGATAAAAAAATATTGACTTTTTGAATTATTCATAAACTTATTATAGTAAAGCAAAAAAATACACTAAATGAGGTGTAATAAAAATGTACATGATGCATTAAATAAATATCATAAAATCATGCGATTGTCTGTAAAGGACATTAACAGTAATTTCCAAATCTTACTATACACTTTAGAGGAAGTTGCACTTGTAGCAGTAATTTCAAAAAGCTACATCATATTTTGATATTACAGTAGGGTCATATCTGTATATAGTATTGCCCATTAGCGTGCATTTTAATCAAAATGGCATACTAATATAGTTGAAATATTGTTTTATTGTAATATATTTCAAATCAGGAGTTCAGAGAGTACAACATTTTAAACTATTATATTTTGAAGTGGAAATATACCTTTATAAACATTTAAATGAAACAAATCTATTCATAATATAAATTGAAGTCTCTCTCAGGTCTGAATGTTTATCTGTTACCTCCTCCTAAACCACTCATCCGAT
Source organism: Allygus modestus (assembly GCA_963675035.1). NCBI lineage: Eukaryota > Metazoa > Arthropoda > Insecta > Hemiptera > Cicadellidae > Allygus > Allygus modestus. The sequence goes on from OY776111.1 coordinate 144,979,683, forward strand.
TTCGATGAAACGTATGGTTATTCAGGTTAAACTTGGGAAGCCACTAATCAGTCCTAGAACTTTAGGGCTTCGCCCCAATGGACTTCAATGTTACCATGCTAAGCTTATGGATGAAAAATTCGTTATGTTTTTCGCAGATGACCAATATAAACTGTTGTAAAAAGCTGCCTATTTCAAGCTGTAATGTAAATAGTATGGATTTTTGAAAAACATAATCTCTCTCTAAATTACTTTTGGTTTCTTTTTACCTTAAGCACTCCTTAACCATAGGGCCTGAATCGAATTGCGATGAAACACTGCATAGTAATCCAGGTAACCCTGGGAAAGTTTATAGCCATTTTTATTAAAATCTTAGGGCTTCGCCCCACTGGACTCGCTGGGAAATCCTATGGTCATTAGGGATCCTCTTGAGCGTAGCAGTGTACCTAATATATCAGAGGCAAACATAAGCCTAATTCTGTTCTGCAAATGTTTTAGGACTCTGCCTTCTTGACATTCAAAATACCTATTCCAACCAGCTTACTACTGCTGCTACTACTGGATTGAGGGGTACAATTCAGTAGAAAGATAACTGAGAGGTTAACGCCATCCATAAACCTACCTCTGATAATATTATACTTTGCCCCGCTGGACACCAATATACCCATCTTACACCAATGACTGAACTGATGTATCTGAAATTTGTTAGGAAAATTGATAATACACCAGAATCAAAATACACATTCCCTCAATCCAAAGATCCTTTGGGGCCCAGCCCCACTGGGACTTAAAGCTATGTTTACACCATCTTGCACCTACTACTTGACTGATGAAGCCGAAGGTCAGTAGGATGATGGCTAAAACACTCAAAGCAAAATGGACATACTTACTCCAAATTGAAATCTTTTTTAGGGTCCCAACCCACAAGCTTTTATTATCCCCACGTTCTAATTACCGCACACTTAACTACAGAACAAAGGAAATAATAATGAAGACATTATTTATAATATAGCACCATGATCAATTATTAAATTCCCTCTGTCTGTCTGCGATGTCAACGAAATTATTATGATGAAAACAAAATAACAGTAGACAATATATCAGGAGCAATATTTATTTGTAACCTGTTAAATTTCTAGCCCTATCAAATTACTTATTAAGTATAATTCCTTCTTTCATCAGCGCCTGCCAGAAGTAATCAACATTAAGGTATCTAATAAAACAGAGAATGCGCAATATAACAGTAAGTGACATAGATTGCCACTGTTGATAACATTCATTAGTTCAATCACATTTAATTGCAGATGTCATATTGGTGTAATCAACATTAACCTGTTAATATGTGAGAATTTAAATTTAACAAATTCAAACAAAAGTATTTATTAAAGTCCAATATATTCTCTGATTATTTGTTGTTTTTAGTATTCGTGCATCTGAAACTCTAACTTATATAAACTAAATGATTATAACCTACCTCGCAATAAAACGTTAGTATGAAAATTAAGTCTTAATTTTGACATCTAATTATAAAAATAAAATACAAATGTGCATTGCATAAGTTTTATACTTACCACAAAATTGCCTATTTATAATGTTCAAATTAAATATACTCGTTTTCTAGCACTATCCTTAGCATAGGTCGTATGTTTGGTCGTAAGTCATATCTCCAATATTTTTAAACTAATATTTTGTTATTGATACACTGTAATAAACAACGTATTTTATGAGAGAAAGATTTCTTCTTGATTCCGCCGGGATAGCTCGTGTATCTTGCCGGAGAAAGATAGTAAATATGTAATATCGAATTTCATCCTGTAACTTGGGAAAACATTATTTACTCAGGAAATTTTCCCTAGAGTTCCAGTATATATTACTTTTGGAACAGCTAACATTAACAATGGTCCTTTGCCCCCACATATATATGTTTGCAGTTATCCAAAGTAGTTATGTAAGTGTAGTGTTTCATGGTTATTTGACATGTTAGTTAAATTTTTTTTTGTAAGTGAAAATTCGTCCTTTTAGTGAACTAGTGGGTGTATGGGTAAGTGAACGATTCATTGTGAACGAGTGTGTGATTGAACTAGTGAGTGTGTGTGTATGGGTGTCTGGGGGGTTAGTTAGTGTAAATGATGGGGTAAGGGTAGTGGGATATGGGTATTGTAAGGGTATTGTAAGATTACTTGGTTAATGGTGTGACAAGGTTATGGTAAGGGTATTATATAGTTTACTTGGATAAGGATAGGATACTAGGAGAGGTAAGGGTGTGGGATAAGAGTGTGTTATTATGTGATGGTTTTATATAGTATGTGACGATGGAGGAGGGGTTAATGTGATTTTAAGAGGATATGAGAGATTTATTTTTTTTTGTAATTTGACAGTATCTATTACTCGTATATTTTTAAAGTATCTATAGTATATTTTTGTAAATGATTGAGAATCTTTTAGAGTTCTGTAACCGTATGTTTTACATCTTACTGTAGCAAAGTCTAGTATGGGGTTATTAGACCTAGACGTGAACGGTGAATCTTGTTTTTATCTTGTGCAATGCGTGTTTGTGTATTTTTAAAAGAGTTTATACAGAGTATGTACAGACACTGGTATAGGACGATGTCTTTGAACCTTAGAGTTTCAGTGTGTGTAGACACCTGTGACCTCTTTCACAACTGTACATGGTTGAGTGCGTGTGCATGTACGCGTGTCTCCGGTCTTTCACCCATCGAGTGGTATTTAATGCTCCTCCGCACGTTAACGCTCATTCCACAAGCAGAAGCCATGACACCCTCAACGTCCTATACCTTGTGGGATGACGCTAGCGTCACCAACTTGCTCAACATAATAAGAGGCGAGGCGGTTAACCGCCCGGTAATTGTTAGATGGGGGATGCTCTGCCCCGATGGCCGCCACCACCTGCTGCCACGGCGTTACGTGGCAAACCAACCCGGGCACCTGGAGGAGGTGGAGATGCGGCTCCGGAACCTCACAAACAACGGCGAGGTGGCCCTCCTACAGAAGAGGACAATAAACCTATTTTAGAATATAAGTTTTTTTATAAAATAAATAAAAATAAATAAAAAAAAACAAAAAAAACAACAAAAAAAACAACAAAAAACACAACAAAAAACTATAGTTTTAGTCACTTCTCTAAGAATCAGTTATTCTTAGAGGCATCGCGCTGGTTCTTGGAGCGTAGTGTCGCGGGTTCGCAGGATCCAAAAATACTGTATATGTGTTTCCGTGAGCAAGATACTTCTCGTAAAAACTTTGGATTAAATTTGGTATAAACGTGTAAAGCAACTCTATTAAGAATTTATACGAGTCTGTCTAGAGTTTATAAATATATTATTAATTACCAAAAGATGATCCAAACATTCAAACATCCAAACATTTTACCTATCATACCGTATAAATAATACATCACAGATTAGCAGCTCAAAAAGGTAACAACAATATGTTACGGCTGGTAAATTTACAACGGGGAACTATATTATAGTCCGGTCATATTTGGTCATATTTGGTCATATTTTTAAAGACAAAATCACTATGATAAAATGAAAATAAACTGTTTAAGAAGATATAATAAGTATTTAAGATTTACGGTGCTAGTCCGTAATGTATAACCGGTTTTATTTAACTATACATTCTATATACTTAAACGTGTCAATTCCATAAACTAAGATGGAGGTCATTATAAAGTGTCTAACTATGCGAAATGGGTGGTTCATCCTTACGCGCCCAACACTATACAGCCAGTGAGCCTAACAACAGGGGAGCCAGAGAAATGACTTATTTCAATAATTGTTTAATATTATCAGACTTAATTTGTAAGTTGAGAAAAAGCTGTCTGATAAAATAAAAGTGGCTTTGTAGACAACTACAAACTTGAAGATATGGGTCTCAAAATCCTTGCTGCTCTATATATAACTATACTTGTACTGTAACTGTACTTGCTCTATATATAACTATCCGAAAATATAAATATTGTTTTATTTTACCGTGGTTTAATATTTTCAATTATTAAAACGGGGGACATGAAAGGTCACTCGGGGGTTTGTTGTTTTTAAGTTAGAAACTGTTAATCCTTGAATTGTGCTAGTACTGTTAGAGCACCAAATTTTACATTTTTAATTTGTATATAGTTACAATACGTTTAGCTCAATATATGTTTCAGTTATTCGATTGTAAAAGAAAAAACAAAAATGTATCAGCTTTAATTAAGTTTATTGGTATTTAATATTTGGGTATATTCTGACGAAGGCCACCCGAATAATAGTTTATACGATGATTAAATCAAGTTTATTTACTGCCTACGGTGTAGAATAGGCCAGCGGTGTACACCTTCAACTGGGTCAGGGCGCGTGCGTGACGGCGGGGGGGGTCAGTGCTCCGCGTGGCAACAATACTTGTCGTTATCACCACCTGTTGTCGTCGGTGGGCGTCTGACACAGTAGTCACACAGTAGCCACACAGTAGCCACACAGTAATATTGCCACAGCAGTCTTTGCTAATAGTACACAGAGAAAAATGGAATTTGAAAAATGGATATTGGTTGTCATGACCAATATTAGTTAAACCACGATTAGTTAACGAAAGTGGTTGGCCAGGAAAGGTTATCGTAAACAAAACAACAGTTAGTTTAACTTTTTGTAGTAGTTGTTTCAAGGCAACTTTGGCTATTCCTCCGAGAGCTAAGTTAAGCCCGGGGTTCTAGGACTGTCTGGGTTAAGCATTGAGGCTAACAACTAAATGAATGAAAATGAAATGGGTTGTAACAAACTAGAATATGGGGTTATTACAACTACTTTGGTTAAATTAACCAAATCCTCAATTTTCAGTCAAGCCGTTTGGTTCGGGTTTTAACAACTACTTCTAAACAAATTATTTTAACCAATGAATTTATTGGTTAACTTAACTTATAAAATATATATATATTTTTTAACTCTCTGAGCTTAGTTAAATGAACTCATACAAATAATTGTCCATATAGTAACCTCTGACACTGGTTGAACTAACTTATAAACTTGGATTAACCAATCACATTTCTCTGTGTAGTTTTTACCTGCTATTTGCTGAGTAACGTTTGTGCTAGTGAAAATGAGTGAGCGTATCTTAATTTTGGACTTGCCTAAAACAAAAGAAGGGGCTGTGTTTTTTTACAGCCGAAAGAGTGTTTGCCATCTCGTCACCATTTGGACTCGTATCTGGCCGAGAGCGAGATTACAGTCAGCGATTGAAACACAACCGAGTACTTATATCCAACAGTGAGATTCAAGCAAAATAAAAAACAACCCCAGAATCCCACATAAAAAATAAATATGAACAACTATTAACTATTATTTGGAAAAATACAAGATATATAAATTTGAAGTTTAGAGTAAGCATACCCCAACTAGTCCAAGATTTCTGGAGCAAATTACACTTGGATAACTATTTATTTAATAACCTCTTATCAGATTTTCAATTATAATTATTAAAAATTATTAAAAACCATATTGCAATATTAATCATTAGAGTGTAACCCTTTCAATATAAATATATTTTTAAGTATTCTTTATTATTTAGCAAATTACAATGAGTAATATGTTAATTTTTAATAAATTATCTATACATAGTGAAAGTGTGCTTAATATAGTCGGGTTAATAATGGTAAGACGGTTTTGTGGATAATAATTTTATTATTTATTCAAGTTAACTTTAATGGGGTTTTTCTTTTTTCACTGGTTTGATAAACATTGAAAGCGAAATTGTGTAATTAGTTTGATTACATTTCCATAAGAACTTATAAACAGTTACTTTAGTTTGAAATTTAAATTTACATGTTTAACATTAATAACAAATATTATTTTAAATTTCTCAATTTAAAAATGAAAAGAAAAAATAGTTCAAGAAAAAACGTTTGAGGAATGTCTGGTCCGTGGTCCTGGGTCCCTGGGGGGTTCGATGTCGGGGCTCGGAATCGTCTGTAGGCGGTTGACATCGGGACTCGGTGGACTTGGTGGTTCTTCCAGACCGTGGAGTTGTGTGAGCTTCCGGTGCACGCCGATGCACACCGTTCCGGGGACGGGTTCGTAAGTAGACCATGAAAAAATAAACAAACGTGTATGAGTAAATAGATTATTAAATAAACCACCCTAGGAGGAATAATAGTTTGAAATTTATTTCAGAAAATAAACTCACTGATTTTATTAAATTAATGGTAGCTATTCTGTTATGATTACAGTGAAGGCGGATTGGCAATTTGATTAAAATGTGCGGACTCCCAAAACTGCTGGTTGTGTGCATAGCTTCTGAAGTGCACGGTGTATTAATTTGTAGTTGATTGGGTATGTTACTCAATTTTATATTACTCAAATAAAAAACCTTGTACCAAAAATAACAAAATAAAATCATGGAACGTGTTGTATAGATTATCAATGAGTGATAGCCGGATTCTCTGATATTCTCTGATAGCAATTGCTTACATCTTTAGGCACTATGACATGTTTATACAGTTGCTCCAAGAACCAGCGCGATGCCTCTAAGAATAATTGATTCTTAGAGAAGTGACTAAAACTATAGTTTTTTGTTGTATTTTTTGTTGTTTTTTTGTGTTTTTTTTATATTTTTTTATTTATTATCAAAAACTTAAAAACTAAAAGAGGGGGATGACCCCTTTCTGTAGAACTGCCACGGAAAGGTAACGTCAACGTGTACACGATACAGCGCCTGCATTAACCTCCTTACAACAGTCACTTTCCATTACACTTCCCATTACACCGCGACGTGACGAACGGCAACTGCTTTTGCTGCATCGTTTGATTTGGTGGCAAAGTGTGATGAAGAGTTTTATAATAAATCGATTGTGGTTTTAATTTGATAGAAATCTTGTAAAACAACAAAACTTGCCTGCTTGTTTACCAATTAATTTTGGCATTGACTGTCAATGTAGATCTGGATTTGGGCTCAATATAGGAACAAGAGTTCAAAAATTAACAATAAGAGGCTACTATTTATTTACTATTTATTATCTGTTTTACAACTGATATCTAAATGCGGGAGTGGGAGGGTTTGTGGTTCGGGGTTTTGGGATTTGAAAAATGAACCTAACGAGCGCGGGGTTGCGGCTTGGACAAAAACTGTTGTCTATTCGGTCCAACTCCGGGGTGGACACGGTGTAAATTCGTCTACCCTCTCTATAATTTGTTTAATGCGGCACAAATAATGTGTGTTTGGAATATACTATATAAAATAAATATACTATCCATATACTATCCATATACCATCCAAACTTATTTTTAAACAACCCCGTTCTCCCCATAAAAAGTACCAATATTGAAAATATTTTAATTACATTGACTTAATTAAATTAAACTACAACTAAGCTAAAATGGTTTGGCGGGAATATATCGGTAGTATATTTTGTTATACTTAGTGCAATATATCTGATGTAATCGCCTATGATGTTTTAATGCGAATTTCTTTTAACTTCTTTTGTGGGATATCGTGTCCTGTTGAATGGTGTGGCCTCGTTCTTCTCGCAGCCATATTCTCTGGATCGCTGATAAAAATATCATTTCCTGTTGAATGTGTAGTTGCGCCTCGGGGTGATTGCGCCCCGTTCTCTGGATCGCTGACCCCAATGGCGTCCGTCGCTCCCGTACTCCCGCACATTCCCGCCACGCCCCACCTCTGTCCACCACGGATTCCGTTGAAGTAGGTTGAACACGTCCATGTTGTAATATGTTCTTCTGATCAGGTGAAGACGCCGGTATTTTCAGATGTCCGGTGGGGTCCCAATTGGAGTTTTTTCAATCGTTCTGAATCAAAAGTATGTGTAGCGAGTTTGTAGAATCCCAGAAACGCGTCTGCTGTGATTTTTCTTGCACGTTTAAAGAATTTTAGGTTTGTGGTTTGTGGCGGCCGGGCGTTTATCACGGCAGATGTTAGTGGGTGAGCCGCCTTGACACGGGGTTCCTTCAGTTTCGTCTGGTGTAAACACTTATCTGCACGTATTATATATTACCGTTATATTCCCCGGTTAAACGGAAAAATTTTTTCGCGACTATCTATCTTATATCTATTGTTTGATACTTAGAAATAATTTCCTATGTAAACTATAAATTTGACTCAACTAAAATATTAAAATTCCCCATGATAAACTATAAATTTGACTCTACTAAAATATTAAAATTCCCCATGATAAACTATAAATTTGACCCTACTAAAATATTAAAATTATCACTAAATTATCACTATATAAATAGTAAGTGATACTCTAGATTACAGTAACCCCATTTTTAACACACATTATTAGGCCTTATGTAATTAAACACTCTACAACATATTATTTTGATGATTACAATTTTAATAGCCGACCTCGAACCATTCCGCGGTGCCCAACGATCCACATTTGTTTGAAATGAGTGATGTGAGAAAACTGGGATGGGATTGATAGGAATAATGGATATTCATAAAAATTGTTCTCTACACTACTCTAAACAGCTGTTTTATGGGGAACGCCTCTAGGGCCGAATCCCGCCTAGATATGGGGTTTGTTTATAAATAAATATTGTGTGGATTTCCTCCCAATCCGCATATTATCCGTGGCCACGGATAATAGGACAGATTTTTTTCTACCATCTGGATAAAGAGTAATATATAACTTGAGAATTACAAACAAAAGCACTATTATAATAATACTGATATATTAGAAAATATATTACTCTTACCAAATATAGCAGATTGTGGGGGGAAGTGCGTGTATTGTATGTATTTGTGTTTTATTATAAATTTATGATTATATGATAATAAGATGTGTACAAATTTAACATATACTAGCAAACCTATAAAACATCTAAAAAAGAAATGACTCATTACTCTCAAGTTGAGCCACATGTTTTATTTCTTGCGTGTCTAGATTAAAGAGGGAAAAGCTGAAGATATCCTCAGCCCCAGGATCGGAGAAATGCGACAGTTGCACAAAAAACAAAGGGGACACAATACGCTATTAGTGTAACGGAACCCGGTGACGGTAGCTGTCCTATCGGGTGAAAGTGGCACTTACGGCGGTACAACGCGCAGTTCACTCTCGCTTTCACTGCTCATGCGCGTTGCCGCGCCGAGCCACTACATAAAATATATTTTTAGAGAGGCATACACCTGTTTATATGGAACAACAGATAAAATTGGCCACTAAATTTACCACTAAATTTTAGCCCCATTAATCGAGTAGGATTATTTGTGATGATTATATTAAAGACTACTCTTTAATATAATCAGAGCAGAGCCCCGAAGAATATCTGATACCATCAAAAATTTGTAAAAATTCTTAGTAAATAAAATAACTGGTTGTCCCATGTGGCAAGCTGTTGGCTGATGCCATCTGCGGGGAAGAAGCTATTACCGTAGTTGGAGACTATATTAACATCTTTTACAAACGTCAATTCGACCCCCGACGATTCAAAATAATTTGAGCCTGCAAACATAATAATTTTAAAAATGTGCGCAATGACTGCACACGTAAAACCGTTAAATATATGATAAAACAAAAACTATTTAAATATTTTGTTTAGTTGATGGGATGTCGTCCAAATTTTCAACTTTGGCGTTCTTAAAAAGTCTTTGAAGGAACACTTGTTTCTCTTGACCCTTTACGTAGACGGTGGTTTTTTGTGATAACAGCGCTGCCAGTTGTCTCTTGACGCAGTTGAAGGACGTGGTTCCTTCTTGTCATGGAATTCCGTGATAACAGTTTGCATTGAAGTTCGCCCGTCTTCTGTAGTCCGGAGATGGTTTGTCAAAACTATGGGTGTTAACCTTGATGTTCGGGTGTCGGGTCCTGACGTCGGTCAACAGGTTCAGGACTCGGGGATATGATAATTAGCTTCCGAGGTGTAAATGTAACTCGGCCGTTATTAATTAAAAGATCGGAGCAGTTTGATTAAAATCACGGGTAATTATTTTTATGGTAAATTATCTTGGGTTATTTCAATCCTACACGAGTAAGTAATGTTCAGTAATGCATAGGGACGAATTAATGTTTATTAATAAACTAGCAGATGTACCCGCCCTTCGTACGGGTTGTACATAAGTGGCAGATTAACTAAAAATATTAACAACCCACATAATTTTACAATACTAAAATTACATTTTACACTTTTAAAGTAGAATTAAAGTTAACGAAATATACTATGGCAGATAGTTCTGGTACTGCTGGGTACTGTTGCCAAGTCGAGGAACTCTGTCGGGTAGTGAACGGTGTGGTTTTTGCGACTCCAAATCGGTACACCTTGGATTCGATTTTAGAAATAAAAGAACTATCGAAATAAAAGTACAACAAAATATTAACCCTGTTTAATTAAACATTTTAAATACTTTGATACACTAATCTTTACATTCCAATAAATTAATAGTAATGTAACGAAACATTAAACTTTAAAAACATTTACAAACCACTTTTAAAATCACCAGTCTTGCCAGGTCCTGTTTTCAATATAATTGTAAATATTTCTAGGTAGTGAAAATGGGTTATAACCACTTTTAAAATCACCAGTCTTGCCAGGTCCCGTTTTCAATATAATTGTAAATATTTCTAGGTAGTGAAAATGGGTTATAAATACTAACTGGTTGGTCGGCGCTCTCGAGGCCCCTTGCTTCGTGGTCTCAACGGGCGCGGGGGGTGTGGGTGTGAGGGGTCTCAAACGTGGCAGATGGTCGTGGAATTCGTTTAATAGTGATAAGTAGGCCCAGCATTATTAATCTCCTGAAAAACAATAGCTTCGTGTACAACTTTTATATATTAGTCTGTTCCAAAAATGTCTTAACAGAATAGAATATTTTTATTTTCTCATAATACATAACGAAAATACATAGTTGTAACTTTATTTTTAATCACACGGCTTGTAACGGAGAAGTGTGGGCTAAGTGTGGAGGGGGGGGGTTAATGTGATGAGGATATAATAGATTTATTTTGTGTAATTTTACATACTCTTTTATCTATTACTCTGTTATAGTATGCGTATATTTTTAATGTATCTATACTGGATAGTATATTTTTGTAATTTTCAAAACTAAATGATTGGGGTAAGTTTTTTAATTGAGAATCTTTTAGAGTTTTGTAACCGTATGTTTTACATCTTACTGTAGCAAAGTCTAGTATGGGGTTATTGGGAGATATATCTTTGAATAAACCTAGACGTGAAGGGTGAATGAAATCTTGTTTTGTAAACGAATCGGTTTTAGAGAATACGTGCAATGCGAAGGAATCGTTGTCTGTGTATATGAGATCGAAGGGGGGAAAGGTTTTCTTTAATTTATTGTAGTACATGTCGTACATGTATCTCTTACTTAGATCTAGTATTGAAAAACCTAAACATATTGGCTTATTACAACGAACCTTTCTTTTTGACATAAAGACTACGTAGTTATTTTCGTTTAATATTAATCTGTCTACAAAGGTGGGCTGTTTTATTAATCTCATAAGTTTTCTAGTGTTGTTGTACAGGAAGTGTTTATTTAAGTTATCGGTTACCCTTTCTATTGATTTACCATATATCAGGTTTGATTGGAGTTTAAAGAAATTGGATAGGGCTTTGTCTTGGGAATAGTGCATTCTCAAGTCTGTGTTCATTTTTATGTAGGGTTCTAACCAACATGATTCGTTAAATGAAATAGCTCTGTGGACTTTTTCTAATATGAGTCCCATTGAGAGAGCTTGTTTTAATGTCTCGTAGTGTATTACGTAATGTTTTCTGTCTTGAAAAGAAGATATTAATTTACCTTCTACGTGATGAGGACATAGTGGATAGTCCCTGTGATCTGAGTTAAATGGATATTTTAAATCCACTTCTAAGATGTAACCCGTACCTTCTGGTTTACTTTCTAAATGAACCGAGTCTGGAGATACCCACTTGAAACCGTCCAGAGGAAGTGGACATTTCAACATTACAGCGGAGTAAAGACCGATAATGTCATAAAAAAAAATTAGTGAGTCGGGTTTAGTGGGATCGTAATTGGGGAGTGAGGGGTGGTTGGAACTTGCGTATTTCTTTACTGCACGTGTAAATCCACCTCTTATACCTTTCATTATCATATTATACATTTTATCATCGTTTAAAAGTTCTATGCGAGCGTTTGTAATCTTGAGCATGACGTCGAAACTGTAAGCTCCTATTGTCAGGTAGTAGAACATGTCGAGTTTATAGTTTTCAATACAGATTGATCTTATAGTTTCTAATTTATCAATTTCTGGATAGAATTGAGAAGAGTCTAAAAACTTCATTGTAGTATTTTTAATTCTCTTTGAAATGCATAGGAACTTTTCTATTTGACCCTTGAAAGGTATGAATTTTATATTGGCATTGACGCTAGTGAAGTAGTTTAACAGTTCTATTCCTAGATCTTTTATAATTATTGGGACAAAGTATGGTAATCGGTAGTTTATATTACAAGTAGAGTGGGCGTAACCTCTTATTGATCCGTTTAAGTGATTGTGATCGAGAACGTAATCGTTGAACATACCTTTACCACAGATGTGACAGGGAGAACCTTCTATGGGTGGATGTGGAAATTCCTTTGGAGGTATATTTCTCTTGTACAATCTACCGATTAGTTCACACTCTCTTTCTAAAGAGTTCATAAAAGCTGTAATGTCTGAAAAATTTCTAGTTCTAATTATTTTACTGTTTTCATTGACGATATTGTATGTGAGACTTTTTATAGTGAATGTGCCTATACAATGAACGAAAGAAGTGTTTGGATCTGGTTCACAAGTATCTTCTTTGTTTAGCTGTTGTTCTATGTCGCAGTATATGACAAACGGTATTTTCAACCGTCTGTTGTAGTTTTTAAAGAACAAAAACTTGTTTCCTTCTTTTGGAAAGGTGACGGTTGGTATTGAGTGACTGTTACAGTCGAGTTCGTGAATGAGGAGTCGGTCTTGTTTATAAAAGTGTTTGAAACACTGCCGACAAACGTATAACCTAGTAGTTGTTTTGACCAGTTGTCTACCGATAAATGCGTCAAAGTTTTTAATCCACATATAGTGGTTTTTATAAAACAGTATATCTCTGTGATCGGGTTTTCTATGAGGTGTTACTTTTAATGGAGTGATTTTTCTATTTCTATCTTCTATAGAGTAAACGTTTATGGAGATGTTATTTACGTTTTCAAATGTTTGTATTTCGTCTAGTTTTACGGGAAAAGACACGCACGACCATTTATACTTATCGTTCAAATGCACGTATTTGAAGTAATTTAATATATTGTGATAATTCTTTCCCGAATCAGCCAAAATTTTTCCCATTATGGCGATTTTGAAACAGATATCGTTGCAACACGTTCTTCTACTACCCCTACCGCGGAATGGATTTACAAGAGATTTTTTTCCTCTAAGAAAGGGGGGTAGTTTGAATCTGGTAGATGAACCCCAGACTGGTTCGTATCTGTTGATACGGAGCTCTAGTTTGACAATCGTGTATATAGCCCAACCCGAACCTCGTAACTCCAAAGTGGATTTTTCTAATAATAATTTATTTATACTGGAAGAGTACTGCTGATTTAAATCAGTTAAACTGAAAACTGTCAAATTTTGAGTTTTAAAACTTTTTGTTTGCAATTCGTCGTTAGATTTTGAAAACTTACACTCCAACAACATATTATACTTTATGCTATCGTGCATTTGTTGGTAGTGTTTCAATAAATAAATAACATTCCCCCTCAACCACTCCATGTAAGTTTTAACACAAGAAAACCCGAGGGGGTTGTCAGCCTTCAGTGTAACGAGTCTGCACCTTGCAGCCGATTCAATTTGAACGAAATGGTTTTCAAATGAGGTGGCGTGTTCGTGCGTGTCAAGTTCGGGATATAAAACGCCACATACTTCACATAGCACGTCCATCGTGAAAAATGAGGAAGTGGGGATTGATTGCGGATTAAATACCTTTGGGAAAATTTTAAAATTTTACATTTCTTTTTACTCCAAAACTCAATATGATCCTGTCTTGTAAACTGTTTTATATTCTTTTTTATATTTAATATTTGGTTTGAGACTTATTTCTCCATAGTTCGTGGTCTTCAACTTCTGTTATATATTTATCAAGTATTTGTTTTGCATCGATGTAACTTATAGAATCATCAAATTTTCTTTTTTTTGAAGTTGGAAGTTTTCTTAAATCCTCAACATTAAGAATTTGGAAGTGGGTATCAATTATACTGGGTACGAGTGGTTTTGGTGAATTTTTTGTTATAAACATATTCAACCCCGCTTTGGGGAACTTATAGAGTAATAATAGTGCGTGTGGATATGTTACCTCATATGCGTTTTCAATATAGACATCTTTTACATCTAAATCTGGTTGAGTATAAATTAATGCTGTGTCAGTATAGTCATTTTTTTCTAAAATACTTTGTATGACATCGCAATCGTAAGGGTTTAGAAAATCTTCAACTTTTTTTAATTCTATATCTATTGGAAGATTGTCTACATAGTAAAGTTTTAATCTATTTAAAGGGGGTGTTTGGTTGGTTGCAGTCATTTGAATGAAGAACTGCGATAGCCTTCAGGAATTTATATCCCAAAAGACTGAGGAAACAATACGAACATATGTAGTTGTATTTCACCATAACAATATAGAATGTCTGGGATGTTTGAGAATCGATAGGAGTCTTCAAAAAATATTTAATTTGGAAGATAATAAAACATATGATATATATTTGAAATTAAAAAACCCACTGTCTGACTGTTGCACTCGTCTTGTTCTGACAAAAATAACAAGTGAAAACTATAAACAATAAACATTTGAAAAATTTTAAATGAAATAATTATATATAAAAAATATTTAATGGAAATTGTTGAGGTCGAAAATGAAAAACCAAAATCTAAAATACAAAATATTTTTTTAACAAGATTAAAGGAATTCATTCAAAATAGTCCTTCCCATAGAATCGAAAAAAATGAAATGAATGACAAACCTTCACTGAGTACGGTGACACTTCTTGGAGTAGTTTTCACAATAATTTTTTCAATTTCAGCCGTAAAAGTCGGAATTATTAACGCATTACTTATATTACTGTTCATAATTTCTGTTATAATTCTAATTTTAAAAAATTCTAATTAATATTATATTCTATACAAAATAATACAGATTTCATTTTCAAGTTTTTATCACTTCTCTTGTAGTAAATATTTAAAATGTTGATTTTATTACTATGCTTGAGCTCTAAGAACTGTATGAGAAGTTCTGGATATTTTTTAAAAACTATAGCCTTTTCTAAGCTCATGATGCATCTAAACTCCATTTAATGTCTCGGAAGAATTGTGATGTTGGTTCCTAATGATGTCACAAAAGCGCTTCCCGAATAACTCAAGGGGTTGGCAGAAACCCTGGCAGTTGTACTCCTACTTTCTCCAGATTTCTCTTCGTCTGCCAATTTCTTATATTCAGGAATTTCCAATTGTTCAATTGCACAATCCCACAGAGATTTCGTATGAGGAGAGTGAATTTGATCTATTTCCAAACTATTACCTTCGAAAATTAGGGGGTCGCCTTCGCATATTCGCCTTATTGAAACTACACCGATGGGCGTAAGTTTGCAGTTTGGAGTAAACGATGACACGGCTTCGTTTTTAAACTTCAATTCTGTTGGGTAGGTATTTCTGATAAACTTATACCAGTAGGCTTTGTGGCTATCGTCGAAGCAGTCCAGAATAGTTTCATCTGGTTTAATATCGGAATATTCTTCTCTAATCTTCACTATGTGAGAGTTTTCGTATTGTTGAATGAAGTTATGGAACCCGTCGCGGTTATTTTTACAAACGTCTGAACTATGAGATTCTGGAAATGCGATAGTGTTTTTTGGAAGATCTCCCGTGTACTTGAAGGCTTGACCCTTCTTATCGTCATCTTTATAAGCCCATTTGCTTATATCACCACAATACGTCTTTGGCACTCCGATATTAAGAGTATCTTCCTTACAACAAATACTTTCTCTTGTACCGGGCGGATATTGCAAAAGCCGCTTAGCTTCTACTGGTATAACAGATAGTGCGCCAATGGATTGCGAGTAGAGAAGGTTCATTTTATGCAACATAAAATACTGTTCATCCAAGTTTCTACCTTCTGTATCTATACAACGATACGCTTTTATCCTTGTATAAATGTAGGGGTTTAACGTAACATAATATAGTCCTGGTTTTGATGCATCTGTTGCTGTGTAGGGCTCAATTTTTGTTATCTTTAAATGTTCCCTATGCGTTTTAAACTCATCCCCAGCAGTACTCACCGTTGGGATATTGTTTCCATCGTCCACCGCTTGTATGAATATTTTAAAATTATTCGGGTCACTACTAACGCCAATTTTATCGCCCGGTATTCCCAATAGAGACCATAATATCTCTCCTCTAGGTACTATAAGAGTGTTTTTATCAAATACAATATTATCGGGGCAACTATTTTCTGAAATTGGTGTGATTCTATACGGTCTGGTAGCAATTAAATACGAAATAACACTATCTTTTCCTTGATAACACGAGATGGTGCTGAACAAAGTCTTTACATAATCATCCCGCTGTGTAAGACCATACTGTGTGAATAAGTCGCTAATACACACCCCGGAAATAGCCGAGCTGATTTTATTGCCATACTTATTATACATGTAAATTTCACGCTCGAAAACAGTATTCATAATGAAATTTTTAAACAACTCCTCCGAATCTCCTCCAGTTTTCTTGTAGTGTGGAACAACACAGTTTTTTATTCGCGTTGTATAAATTCCGGTTGTCATTTTCTTTTTTATTTACCAAAAAAAACCGATAATTAATTTTACTATTGCATTTTCAATTTCTTAGCTGGTGGTTCTTCCTCATTTTTAAAAAGCGATGCCACATATGGTGAAAACAACCTCTTCGTTAGTGTAAGACTGACCAGAAGGGATATGTTCTGCAGGCTCGATTTTAACGCCTTCAATGAAGGCGAATCGTTATCCTGAACCGATCTGAGAATTTCGTCGACGTCTTTGGCTCCTAATATTCTAGCGATGATGTTCGATCCAGAATCATTTAAAATGGTTATTTTATCCTTTTGTAGGGACGTTGAAAACACTTCTATGTACTTTTGAATATCCGGAGGGGTAAACTTTTTTGCCTCGGTCAGTAATACCTCAAAAAATGTAAACACGTAATTCGCCATGTTTTTATCTGAACTGTTTTTACCCAAAACAGAATCAATTATGAGTCCAATTTTAAACTTTTTATAAAGTATATTGTCATTAACACCGTCAATGTCCTCTAGCTTTGCAAAACAACTCTGTAAGTAGGCGCAGGATCCCGTGTTGTACAAGTATTTAATAATGTCTTTCTTTAACGAGTCAGAGGACGATATTGATGAGGGAGGCGGTGTCCGCGGCGGGGGGAGTGTTGGTGATGGAACTATCTGTGGTTGGGAATTGCTGTTGCTGTTATTATTATTATTATTATTATTATTATTATTATTATCATCCATCCAATTTAAATCAGCGAATATATCTAACATTTCCGGGTTGGGTATATCTCGCTGTAAAGTGAAATCCTCTGCATTTAAAAAGGTGGGAGGGTTATTTAAAATAGTGTTCATTTTTTATAAAGAAAAAAATGATTTTTATGCAATGTTTTGTGTTTGACTTGGATGAAACTTTGGTTTACGTACAAGGAAAGGATATTTTTGTCAGGCCGTACTCAGAATCTATTCTACAAGCATTAAATAAAACACAGAGTAATATGCTAATTTTATGGTCGGCTGCTGATTTTACGTATGTTCATAACATACTTATAAGACTAAATTGGAGTCATTATTTTAAAAAGGTTCTTAGCAGAGAAGACTGCGAGGTTTCTTTTAAACTATACGGTGAAAATAAATCTTGTTTTTTTATAAAGAATTTATTGAAAAGGGAAAGTGAAATGTACAATATACAATTTATATTGATTGATGATTTAGCTTCAAAAAACGAAACAACAAATGAGTACGATTTTAAAATTAATATTGTGCCGTATAAAAATCCAAACTCCGGTCCAGATATACACCTATACAATGCAATCAAATGTTTCCTATAAATTTAGAAACCAACTCTTTGACCACAATTGGTTTATGGCGTGAATCTGAAATAATCATAGTTGAAAAATATTTAATAATGAATGATAACCTTTCGATATTATAGGGCTGAAATATAATCGAAAATACAATAAAAAATAAGACTGATAATAAAAATAATGAATTTTTTATATTCATATTATTATATTTTTATACTTGTTATCATAATGGTAATTTACAAACGCCCCAGTAGAACCTTTGAGATATTTAAATACAACAATAAATATATGTATTTCAAAGAAATACCTATGGGTATAACTGGTGTAATTTACAATGGCATTCCGTATATATATGACAAAGATTCATTAACAGAGTGTGGTGGAAAGTATGATTCGGTGTTTGAAATAAAAGGAGTTAATAATAGGTTCATCTCGAAATGTTTTATTTCTGAAAACGTTGTAAAGAGCGTGTTTGAGGAAGCCCCATCCGCGTTAGGCGACGTTGATTTCAATTTCCCCACACTCGTTGACCATTAACAATTTTTTATCTGGTATGTAATGAAAGTTGGTATTTCTGATGAAATTAGTTGGCCTGTTGTACAGCAAATCGAGAAACCAAATTAAACTGTCCGCGTTGTTGACCACGAAATCTGCGACTGGAAAGAGTAAAATGTTGAGTTTTCGAACGCTTTTATGTGTTTTTAGGAATTCATTTAAATCGCTGACGCTATAGTCCCCGTTCATGTGACCTAAACGGCCACAGTTTTTTACTTCTATAATAGTCTGATATGACTTTTTTACGTCTCTGGAATCCCAAAAATGGATGCTGTATTCTGATAGCCGTTTAAATAAATCATCGTAATAAAATATTATATTCTTTGTATATTTTGGCATCCAAATATTTACTTTGAAGGGTAAAATAAACCGATCTATTTCGTTACACTTTATAGAATCTAAATAGCGTGTAAAAATATTGTTTGTATTTAAAATATATTTTTCTATTGTGGAAATGAAATTAAAGACTTTTTTTATCACCTCCGTTCTATCAATTGGTAATCCAACTTTATTTATCCTCTCATAGAACTCTACAGAATCTCTTTTTTTTCTTTTTTTGTCTTTATAAAATTTATCAAAGACTGGCAAAACGTAAGACAGCAGTAGTTCACCATTTGTTGAAAAATTTTCATCAACTCCGAGAACGTTTCGCCTATAACTGCATGTGGCGTTAAAGGAATTCAAATTTGTATATTCATAAAAAACCCTCGAGTTACAAACAAACGCGTAATCGTTTATTGAGGTATTCTCCAAAACATATTTAAAAAACGTCTCAATAAAAGTGTTATAACGTGGGTTGAATTCTTCTCTCTTATCATAATAATTTTCAATCATTTCTAAAAATTGGCGAAAGAAGAGTTCAACAAAATCTTTAAACTTTGGATTTATTCTTCTGGCCACCCCCACTATTTTTAAACACCCACTCTTAAGCTTCATTATGTAGTTTTTCTTCTCTGCTAAAAACATTGTCGTTTTTGCTTCATAATCTAGGGTTAAAGAGATAGTCTCTAAACCCAAACCCTCTCTTATGTACTTATTCAAGACGTTAGCCACATCGATATCAAAATTCTCTTGTAAAATAAAAAGAGAATCTGTATCTCCGTAAACAACAGTCATCTTTAGTTGTTTTTCTATATAGGATTTGATTAATGAGTGAATCCTTCTTCCGTATGACGTTACAAGTGCCGCACAGGGGAGGTCACGCATCCGTCCCTTTGACGCCAATAACCCATAAATGGAGTTGGCTATGAGTTTGTATGCCTTGTTTAGATAGACATTTTTTGTTTTTTTCCTCTGCTCAATTAAATATTCCACTATAACAGACAGCGGAGCTTTTAAAAACTGTCTTTTGATTGTATAAAATCTGTCCATTTTATTAGTTCGTCTCAGGAATTCTTTAGCAAGGGGAGAATTCTGATTTAGATTATCGATGACGTAATTGGAACTTATATTAAATTCCCTAATAATACTGGGATACAAAGAAGTAAAATCGACTACCGAAATTGGTCTGTTAACATAGACGGTTCTTTGAGCTTTCAATACCGTTGCACCGCGATACTGTTTGTTAACTATGGACTCAAACATATCTCCGGAAAATGTACGATCCTCTACAAGTTTAAATGGTACACACATGCCCTGTGCGGGGTACATTATCGACGTGAACTTACTTATAATCTTGGACGTCGCTTTGCTCATGTAGTCAACCGTATCACAAAAACATATACTTACCAAAGGTAGTAAGTGGTGAATTATTTCCTTTTTCGCATATATTTCTACTGTCAGTTCAGAATCGCGTGCAACGTAATCGCACATTTGTTGAAGAAATTCTAAATCTTGCCCACTCTCTGCATAGTATTGGTTTAGTTTCATGAAAGACATGTCTAATTTATTTTTGCCCAGTTCTACTTTGGCTATGTTTTTTAATGAAAATGAATTGTATTCGTTGGAGTGCATGCGTTTGAGATAAGCCATTACGTCGATGATTTGAAAACGCTCACAACATACCAAGGGACTTTTAATTCCTATTAACATTTTGTTTATTTCTTCTACTGAATAATAGTTTCTCGCCAATCCTAAAATTATCATTCTATTTAAAATAACAGGAAAATCAAATTCCAATATATTGTATCCGATTAAAAACGACGCTTTTAATTCAATTCTAAAAAAGTCACATAGTGCTGCTACAAGTTTCTTTTCTTCTACAAAACACTTATAAATCCTCTTATCGTCTGTAGAGTCTATTTTTATGTTCGGATTGGGCAGTAATAAATAAATTATTTCCAACTCTTTATCAAATCTCTTACCGCTGACGGTACCTATAACGAAAGAAACCGAAACAATCTTTTCATCGGGAGCTGCCCCATTGGGTATAACATCATACTCTCTACCTTTCACCACCTCTATGTCGAACGAACACACCCTTTGATTTGGGACTGTCTCGAAACCATATAATTCTTGTAATGTATTTTTAAAAACTCCATAGTAAAGAAAATCTTTGTTTTTACGTTTTTCAAATTCAAAGTATCTCTGCAGAGAAGAGGGGGTGAAGTTGATATCGAAAATATGAAAGAGCGACTTGTTGAAGGTTAAAAACTTTTCAAGACCTGGTAGGATGTGAACACTATTAACGTGAACAAACGCTGACAAACCCCTAAGACTATCTATGTAAACCACATCTTCCACGGTTATTTGAGACTGAGTTCTCAGATTCGCCAAACTGTCATTGTATGTGATTTTATATATATGTTTACCAAAGAAATCATGAGCTTTTTTTTCAAAATCTTCCTTCTTCTTTTTATGAATTAATAATTGCAAATAATAACAATTATCACTATTTAAATTTAATTTTCCACATATAAAATTACAATTGAAGTCAAATCCAACGTAATCACCCTCGGTGCTCGTCCACTTTGTAATAAAATGATCTCCCTCTTCGAACATTAGTCCGGACTGAGGCGAACCTATAAAAAACCTATATATAATAAAAAATGTTTGAAATATTTGTATTATTTATTATTGTTACAATTGTAATGTTAAAGCCAGATTCAATTCAAATCTCATTTCCAAAGTATGATTACAAAAAGTTTTGTGACAAATTCACAGGATCGTGGGACGGGGAAGATTGCACTTGTAAACATCCAGATTTCATAACAAACAACCACTATAACGGAAATTGCGATAGGGTTGTCGATATTAAATGTATAAAAATATTCAACTCGGGGGGAAAGTTATTGAACTTCAATATCCAAGATCCCTACACTGAGGGTTTCTGTGACTGTGGCAAATACTATTCTTATGATGTTTCGAGTCGTAAATGTGTTTTGAGAAAGTTAAATATGAGGTTGAGCATCCCGGAAAGGTGCGAAGATGGATATTATTTTGATGATAAATATAAAACCTGCTTGAAAAAACTCTGTTCCTGGGACATTTTAAACCCTCTGGAAAAAATTGACCAACACGCTATATCACCCACCACATGCAAGTGCGATTTTGAAAACGGTTATGCCCCCATTGCTTTAGTTAACGGCACAATCGGCTGTACAAAAGTGCTCAGAGGAAAGGCGTGGTCTACAAATCACATAATTCTATTAGAGAAGTCTGGAAATGGCCGGAAGATATCGCATTTGTACCCACTGTCAGCACTCGGTCCCAGATTTGCAAAACGCATAAGCGATATTAACGGTGACAGTGGAGCTTTTATGCTGGCCATAGAGCAAAGTCACGGAGACTGGCTGAAAGATTTATTTTCTAGGGGGGTTAAGATCGACTCCTCTGGTGACGACTATGACAAAGCCTTGGGGTTTTATGAATCGATGACTAATATATTAACTGTTAAAATTAAAAATGAATGAAAGTTTTAAACTGATTTCTCTGTTATTTATTTTCTTATCAATATTTATTCTGTTTAAAATATCAATTGAAACTGTTTATAGATATTTTGTCAATGAAAAGTTGAACGAAATACTTGGAATATCCAATAACGTAAATACAAAAGAAATTAAATTCAAATCAATTTACGATTTTGACAATACGTTGACGATTGACAGTTTCAAATTAATTAAACCAAAGAAAGTACTTTTGGAGGTAAGGGGGTGGAATGCTGACGGATTTAAAATATATTTAGATAATAAATTAATAATCAGTAGAAAGTGTTTGAATGGATTTTACTATACAAAAAATGGTTGTTCCAAAACAAACGCATGTCAAGACAGGCGGGATGGTGAAATAGTAGCAGATAGTCGGAATAAAAATATGTTATACAAATGCAATGGTCACAACGGAGTAAGAGACATAATCTCGGCATATGGTGTGAAACCATTGAAACCATTGAAACCATTGAAACCAAAGGAGGATGTGACGAATAAACTCGGGGGAAATTGTGATTCACATAAAGCCGTCCCAGTGAACGTACCAGACATGTGGACTTCCTCTGACATGTATAAGCAGTGCGTAGACGCATTTTGGAATTTCAAATTCTGTCCCAAGGTTGAGAACACCAATTACTCGAAAATTTTGGAGGAAATCAGAGATGTTTTAGATGATGGAATCTTGTATCGTCCACTAAATTTAGATGTATCGGTGTTTGATGAGAACGTCCAGAATTGTGTTCCCTTTGATTATGCACGACATTATAAAAACGGTAAAATACCTCTACTGTATAATGACATTTTCATGTTAGATCACAGTAATGTTCTACCCACGGTGGTATACAATTCAATTACAAAGAAAAAAGAATCGATACCCAACCTTCACGAAAATGACAACTATAATGACCGAGACAAAGAGGAATGTCTTTCACAATACCAAGAATATACGAACGGTGAATTTTTGGGACTGTTAACAGTAGCGTATTCCAATGTAATTCTTTCGTGTAGATGCGGCAAACCCGTAAATAAACTCGTTGTTGATCAAAATGAAAATCCTAGTTTTTGGGGGCGTGGTTTTTTTGGAGAAAACTCCTACACCGATAAAAAACACAACATTCATATCTGCGAGGGTCATCTCCATAAGTTTATACCCACGTGTGTGGAAAACATCGAGTGTGTTAATGCAGACGGGTTAATTCCTCTGAAATCACCCGGTGTTGGTATAACGAATGATTTTGATTTAAGTTTCTGTTCAAAAACGGGACGTTTACAATACATCCTCCAAAATAATATAAAAATAGATAAATTCTGTAAAAATTTAAAAAAATATCGAGTTCACCCATACTACAATATTCCAATAGATTGTAAAAAGAAGAAAATTCTAAAAGATTTATCTTATAGAGATTTATCTTTAAACACTTTTAAAATTAAAAACGATTCAATATTTAAAAACGATATTAATGCGCTGAATTTGCATTTTTTGGGGGGGGGTTCTACCGTAAGGGTATATAAAACCACTTTCCTTGTGTTGGGAAAAAATTTATCACGGCGCGGCTTCACGATACACACAACCCGTTGATCTTTGTCGAGCAAACACTCGTATATGGTGTTGGTAGTTAAATTATCGCTTGGTGTGCATATCTTGTAACAAATGCCGTTTCTATCGGCCATTTCGCTCGATGTAAATTTCAAGTCGACGGTAGACTGGTATTTTGTTTTGTAAAGTCTTTCACCGTGTATAAAGATACTTCCGTCGGTTTTTATATTAGATTTGATATATTCCACATCAAAACTTTGAAATAGAATTGTACTATTATTGGGTGAATGAGTTTTGCGAATCTTTTCTGCTAGGCGTTCTATAAACTCCATTCTCACACTAGCGCCAAAGTGTTTCGAGTGAGCGAGGTCTATAAAAATTAAAACATTCCCCACCAGTTCCGCCACGAATGTTATGTTTTTTAAGTACAAACTATATTCCCGTCCCCATTGTTTGTAAAGGGGAGGTTTTAAAGTAAAGCTTGTAGTATTGCTTGTAAAGATTTCATAGTTGGAATAAAAGTTCACTAAACCCCTTTCCCCGTCAACCTTTGGGTATTCATTAGTGGGTGTAATAAATGGATTTTGGGATACATTTTCAATGGAACAAGTAAGGTACTGTTCATCTATATGCAAACCGTAAGTAAGAGCGGTTTGTAAATACAAATTCCTCGAGCTCTCGTCCGCACTCAACGGGTTTTCAAGCTCTATTACACATTTGTTTTGGAGACTGTATATATTTACCTCGAGATTTTCTAAAGTGTACAGAATAAAACCCCCCTCTTTTAAATAGATGTTTTTTTTTACCAAAAGACCGTTTTTAATAATATCATATAACAGCGAGCTTGGCATAATTTCTTCTTGCGACTCGTAGCAAATTTCCAACGTAGTCCAATTTAAAAATATCGGTTTAGTTTTCAGGAGAGTTTTTTTCTCTATGCGAGGATTTTTACAGTTCGTGTATGCTCTGAGATTGTTCCAGTAAATTATAAAATTAGTCTCTATTGGTTTTAGAGATTTTTTTATCACCTCTACCGCGAGAGGACTCTTTCTCCGGATTTCGCACTCAAACTCCATAGTGTTTTAAAAGTCTTCTTTGGCGGTGGGATAAGATATACATAATATAAAACTCTTTAATGTTAATAATATCAGAGTATTGAAAATAATAAATGTAACAATAATGTGCATAGTATTGTGTTTTTATTCTCCTGCTTCTATACGTTGTAAATTTTTTATCACACATCCAACAATTAAAAACTTTGAACGAAGTGTCTGAACTCCTCCTGTCTACTAACCATAAGTTGATTTCCCTAAAACAGTTTTTATTATTAACTAACGCCGGTATGATCAGTTTGTCCCTATGCTCAAGTATAAAATCTCTTTTCATCGGCATACGCGCCGAGATATATAGCCAATGCTGATATGTCAAAAACCGCATACATTCATTGCTCATATTTTTAAAGTTGTGTTTGATAAAATATAGTTCGTGAAACAGTCTTTTCTTGTTAAATTGTTTTTCAGTTTTTTTCACATGTTTAATAAAAAAACGAAAGGGGGTTGACCAGTAAAGTGCTCTAAAATAGTTTACTTTGTCTTTTAAACTTAAATAACTTGGAATGATTTGTTCCAACACCAATAAGTCCAATTGTATAAATTTCATTTATAATAAAAGATGAGGTTATTCTGTTTAAAGTGTAAAAAATATACAAAATCGGAAAATATAAAAAAGGTTTTGATATATATTAGGGGGAATAAGAGGTTGCAGTTAAAAGCTCGCTGTTTTGTTTGTAATGTCAGGAAGTGTAAATTCTTACCAAATGTACAGCTCCGGTGATAATAATTACAACAGTTGTGGTGATATAAGCACGAGTGGAATTGACTATGACGATGATGAGTATATAAGCCTTAGTGATAATGATATTTATGAAAATCTTGAAAATACTCAGTATCACAAGGAGTATATTTTGAAGCATGTAAAATTTGCATTTAAGAAATTTGGAGATATAGAAAGTTTGTTTTTAAAATATTTCATTATTATTTGGTATTTGTTAGATATCATTTCTCTACCACCCCAGAGTATAATGGAACACGTAATACCAAACGAGAATGAAGAAGAATTGTGTGAGCCTTGGAAGTTCTTCTCTATTATGATAAAACATTACAAGAGATATTGTTGTTCTGAATACAAGTTATACAATATAAAGTCAACTTTGACTGAGACTCTTGAATTGCAAAATAAACTGTCTAAATACTTGAGATTACCGCTAGATAATTCTTTTATACCAAGAATAAAAGAAATTCTGTGGCATTATAGACACCATAAAACCGTCTGTAATATCGAATCAATTTATAAAATTTTAGCAAACATAATAGATTTGGAATAATCACAGACTGGGCGTCAAAAAGTATTTAAATAGTGGTCTTGGAATGATGTTCTCAACGGTTTTATAATAATTATGATCTTCATGATTCATATAAGAGTTATTGAATGTAACGCTACAGTATAGATGCAACATGGCGTGTAAAACGGCATATACCATATGGGTTACAAAAAATTCTACCTCCACAGATTTATTTTGAGAGGTGGTTATGTAATCGTTGTTGTACAAAATCTCTGATCTGTATCTATTGTCTATTAAATTCAATAACTCTTTAGAATTGTAAAAAAAAACTACAGCATTTTTAATAATAACGGGAATGATAAATTCGTTTGTGTATTTTTTTCTTTTAGATTCAAAGAGCAATTTTATTTTAAGGTCACTTTCATAAGTAACATTGAGAAACGACACTTGGCCCATCTTTTCTATTTTAGGTATCAAAAACAGGTGTTCGCTGATTAAAGAATAAACCTGTTTCAAGTCTATTATGTAATTGTTATTATTATACTCTTCAGAGTTTTTAAGCTTATTCATTATGGCAGATATTCCTTCGGTCCACTTTTTTATAATATTAACGTCGGTCTTTTCCTCCAAATCAATAAAAGATTTTACGTGTCTGCTCGGTTCTGACACTAAAAAGATTAAAAACGATTTAATCTCGGTAAGAGTAACGTAGACATCTTTAATCATCTGTTCGTAGGGGGTTTTTTCAGATGTATCAGTTGTTGCTTCCTCTGTAATATCGGAATTGTTTCTTTCTTGTAATGGAGTTTTCTTTAAAAAGTTAAACCACAGTGTCGGGTTTGTTGTCTTTATTTCACTTTTATAAGAATCATATAGTCGTTTGACCTCATCTTTTGGTACATTCGAAGCCGCACAAAATCGCTGCCACTGATTGTACAAATTCTTACTATTCATGTTTTTTTTTATATATAAATAAAAAAGGATGGAAAATACAAATCCTATTAATGGTTTTGATACTCCTATTTATTGTATAAAATGTACAAATTTCACAGCAAACAAAGATCCGATGGTGGTTAAACGTGAAACACATCACTTGAAAGCTTTGTGCGTTAAATGCAATTCTAAGAAAAATAAATTTCTCAAAAGAAATCGCCAAATTACCGCTAAAGAAAAAGAGATCGAATCAAAACCGGACATTATTAACTCTGATACCCCTAAACAATCTGATGAGCTTTCGTAAAAAGGATTGCCACGCCGGAAGCGTGTGTATGTACACCTTGTTTGAAATGTAAACTATTGCAAAAGACGTCACGATATTTAATGTAGTCGGATTATTACTGTCTATCCAAAGGGATTCATAGGGGCGTTCAGAGTATTCTTTTGATGAGGGGTGTATCAAATTTATTAACTTGATTGTTTTTAACGATTTATTTTTTTCTCTTAGTAGAAATATACTTTCAAAATCAATATATCTATAAAATACAAAACCGTTTATGTTTAACTGATTTGCTCTAAGAATAATTTTACAAGTCTGCGCACAAAACTCATATTCTTTTTTCAAATCGTTGTACAGAAGAACTTCTTTGTTGTCCATTTACATATATTTTTTATATCTTGTTAAGTCGAATTTCCTTTACTCTTTCACAACTGCACATCCACCCGCAGTGTTATCTGTGTTTGATGAGTCGTGGAGTCTGGGAGTTTTGTCTCTGAAAGCTTTGATTGCTGAATTTATAACGTTTCTGTAATTCCTCTCGATGCATTCTTGATTCTGTTTGGTTGAAACTCTTTTAGTTTTTTTGTGGCTTTTCGCGCAAAATATTTTATGTATGCTACAAGTCTGCGCACAGTTTCTTTTTTCATCTTTTGTTGTCCATTTACATATATTTTTTATATCTTGTTAAGTCGAATTTTATTTGGT
Source organism: Allygus modestus (assembly GCA_963675035.1). Classification (NCBI taxonomy): domain Eukaryota; kingdom Metazoa; phylum Arthropoda; class Insecta; order Hemiptera; family Cicadellidae; genus Allygus; species Allygus modestus. Next base: position 145,007,919 of record OY776111.1, read on the forward strand.
TTACTTTTTCACAGCTGCACATCCACCTATTGTTCACCTTCTTGCAGTCAAGTATATCTGTGTAATTTTTGATTATGTGTCGCTTTATAGATGAGTCGTGGACGGTTATACTGGGGCATTGGTCTCTGAAAGCTTTGATTGCAATACTAATAGGTTGATAAATTTCAGTTTTGATAGAATCAATGAATTTATAATGGTTCTGTAATTCTTCTCGATGTATTCTTAATTGTTCTTGATTCTGTTTAGTTGAAACTCTTTTAGTTTTTTTGGGTGGCTTTTCACAAGAGTCACTCAATGCCAGGGAATGTTCTGAGGCGGTATCGCTGTCAAATTCCTGCATTGTAGTTTGCTGGTCTCTCGGTTCTAGGGAATGTTCACTGTCGTATCCCATCGTAGTATAATGAGTGGTGGTCATATTTTGCTTGTATTTATACAGTTTAGCCGAAATTATCTTTTGTAAAAAAATATTACTATAATTCTTGTTATAAAACAAATATACAATATCTATGTTATTTTTTTTACAAATACTAGCTTTAACTAGATCGCGGTTTATAACTCTTAAACATTGGAAATGGAAAGGACCCTGCAATTCAAAAGCCAATTTTAGTTTTGGAATGTATATATCTAGTTCAAAACGAAACCCCTCAATTCTTTGATTTATTTTTATTGGATGGTAGTATTTTGGAAGAATTTTATAAATCTTTTTGTATATCGAACGTTCCCACTGAGAATTGAATTTTAATTTTCCTAAAACAACTCTTTTGGATTTTATTATCTTCAACATTTTTATTTCAGAATAAATTGCACATTTTAGCACATTTTATCAGGGTGTTTTAAATGTAGGCGCTTTGGATAAGTAGTACAGTGTGTTGCTTTGCAAGCCGGCTGCGTACGGATCACATTTCTTTAATATTAGAGGAAAAAAATCTATAGCAATTGTTGGATAGGTTATTTTAGACTGTAAAAAATCGTCTGCCTCATTTATATTGTTGAACGATTTATTTATCATACTGTATTCTAGAATATTATTTATATCACTAACGTCGACACTTTGTATAAACAACACAAGACGATGTTTCAATATCAATTCTCGTCTATTTAACCAAATTCTTTTTTCTAAAGTTGAGGAGCAAACGTCTTCTAAAAATATTTTTCTTGTTATTTTCGGCCAAGCACATTTTAAAATTTGTAATTGTTGGTTTAGTATGTCCTCATCCTTGATATTAGCATAGAATTCTAACGGACTTTTGTTGTAAATACATCTTACAACATTATGATTTGTATACCCGAGCAATTCCAAAATCAAGTTCATTTTTATTCAAACTATAAATAAAATAGATGGTTTACGTATATCTAGCTTTAATATTAATCATATGCCTTTCCACTTACTCGGTGTATTACGCAAAAACTGCAAGCCCCGAAAAAACCGAAAGGGCCGAAAAACCTCAAATAGAGGACAAAGATGATTTAAAACAAATTTTAGATAAACTGTCCCTTATTAAAGTGGACAATTTGGAAGATTTCAGGGGTTATATGAGGGGGCCTACCGAAAATATAAATACAATGTTGAGTTTACTTAAAACCCTTAAAGAACATTACGATAAACTGGATACACCATTAAATGAATTTTCGAAATTAAAATCAAACTTGGAAACAATTAGCAACTCAATTACACGGTTGGAAAATCAACAGTTGTCCACACTAATCACGAATATGCAAATAGAGTTGCAAGGATTAAAAATCATAAATAATGAAGATGTTTCAAATAAAATAACAGAATTAGGAAAGAGCATTGAATCATTAAAGTCTCTCATTTCTGCACTCAAATTGCCAGAATCTGAAATGGTAGTTTTAAAGGGTCAGATTACGGACTTTCAAAATTCTTTAGGTATACTTAAAGACATTAAAGAACGTTGCGATAAATTGGATACACCATTAAACGAGTTGTTGAAATTAAAAACGCTATTGGAAACAATTAGCAACTCAGTTACGCAGTTGGAAAATCAACAGTTGTCCACACTAATCACGAATATGCAAAAAGAATTGGAAGGATTAAAAATCATGAATAATGAAGATGTTTCAAATAAAATAACAGAATTAGGAACGAGTATTGAATCGTTAAAGTCGCTTATTTCTACCCTCAAATTGCCAGAATCTGAAATGGTAGTTTTGAAAGGTCAGATTACAGAATTTCAAAAGTCTTTAGGAAAGACTAGCGAAGATGTTAAAGAAGTTATAAAAATACTAACGAAAATAGAAAAATTAAACATTTCCGATGAAGTCTCCAAAATAGAAAACAATCTAAAGCCCCTTCCCGGAATTTTAAAAACCAGCGCCGAAATTAAAACGAGTGTTGATGATTTAAAACCCCTTATTGAATCTCTAAAATGCAGTCCAAATCTTCACGATATTGAAAGTAAAATAGATTCTCACTGGCAAGAACTATCAAAAACGCTAGGTAGAGTCGATAGTGTCGTTAAAAGTTTAAAGGATATTAAGGAGCTTATTGAAAAAATACCATTAAATCAAATAAACAAAATTTCTGATGTGGTAAAAACCTCTTCAACAATAAACACTAATTTGCAAGCCGTTAAAACAGACGTATTAGCGAATAAAGAACTTGTAAATCGAGTAAATCTTAGTCTAGCTGACATTAAAAGTAAAATTGAAACTCTTGATTTGACCCCTTTACAAGAAGTCAAAGATAATATTTCTCAACTACATGCTGTGTTTGAAAGAGTCATTAAAACTTTAAAACCAGGAGCGCGTAATCTACTGCGAGACGGTGTTTTGATTTTCAAAGATGATCAAAACCAAGATTACCCTGTTCACATTAAAATCGCAGCTTATAGGATAGGGGAATTGGAAAGTGAAATTAGGAAATCCTTAACCAAAGACCAAGAAAAGTTTAAAATTCAATTGGTAAATGGTCTAGTAGAAGTGGAGTATTCGCAGGGGTTCCATATGGATAATCCCATTCGCGAATTACTAGGATTTCCTAGGGTTGATGGTCCGATATTTTTAAAACACTACAAAGCTACCAACCCTAGTAACATAGAACACATTATCTTAGAAACCCTGGTTCACAAACATAGCGTCGACGCAATTACTAGGAAGATGAAAAGTGCCGTACACGAGCAGATAAGTATTGTAAATAAAATACCCAAAGATTTAGAAACTATCATAAAAAAATTAGAGGAAAACAAGATTCCAAAACCTGTTGCTATAGCTGCGGATCATATAAGAAACAACTATTCTGATGTTGAAATGTTTTCGGTAATCGATATTATATTTAAGAGTCACGAGTTCAACAAGGAATTTAAAAAATATTTAAACATTCCCTGGAACGCTGATTATACATTTAAAGACATAATCAATTTATTGGACAAGAAAATTGACGTTCAAATTCAAAAAATTGTCGAGAAGCTCAGAATCGGAACCGTTGAGACTTTATTAGATAAGCAGACATATTTTGAACATTATCATCTATTAATAACAGCAGTAGACTCTCAATTTAATGCGCTTGAAAAGAAAGTAGTCGCCACAATCACTGCGTTGCTAAATAGGGGCGGTGGAAAAACAATCTAATGCAATCTAATGCAATCTAATGCAATCTAAGTAAAAATATTTGTCCCAGATAGTGCAGGTAAATTAAACATATTTCGACTACGCGAATAAACTAACCTATCTTCCTCGTTATCAATCCGTAAAATCTTTCTTTGAACATCTTCGTACATAACCGATTTGAGGATTTCTTTTCTTTCTATGGTCGCGTTCCTAGTTATGGGAGAAATATCACTTTTAGGAAATATTGCCAGTGCTAAGAGTATTAAAGTGTAATTAATCTCATTAGATTCGATTCTATTTAAAAGGTTTGAAATGTTAATCATAGAACAGAGGGGGCCCATTATACGTAGATAGCTATGAATGTCAGTGCAATATTCAATACAACATTCGGGGAAATCATCGTACCACGTCCGGAGCCAAGGGAGTTGTTGCGTTTGAGTTTTTCTATACTGACAAAATATTGGATTCGGTTCTCCGTCAAATTTGATAACCACGATATTTTTCGGCTTTAAAAGGTCAATAAAATCGCTCAATTGTTTGTACAAATTGATATCGCGCAGATCGTGTTCGTTATAAAAATTTACCTTTTCCGTCTTTAAAATGTGCACAGAATCTAATTTCTCTTGTGTTGGAACCTGTTGGTATTTTTTTATCATATTAATCGTGATGTTAGTCCTTCCAGTCGGAAAACCACACATTTTGGCGCTTACTCTTTTAATCTCCTCATTTATCATTCCATTAAAAACTTCCTCTCCATATAAGTCAACACCGACTAAATACAACTTATCTGTTAATTTAACACTCCCACCGTGCATTGTCCAATAAAAATACTCTAATGTTATAAGATACCTCCACAAGCTTTGATATATATTCTTCTTTAGATTTGAATCTTGTATTTAAAATGTCTTGTTCTAGTTCCTTTGGTATTTTTAAAACTGTTTCGTGATTCAAAGCCCACATTGGGCATTTCTTCATGTAATTCCTAACAACACAAGATTTTATTTTTTTAAAACCCCCAAAGTCTTTCATCGTATAAAAATCATCCACTATCACAAATTCTAAATTTAACCTTTTCATAGACACTATCAAGAGCTCAAACAACTCGTCGGGACTCCATCTATGACTCTTTGTCATGTCAATATCCGCTATGACGTTTGAATCGTGAAAATTTACAACCCTGTTGTATCGAAACAAGACAAACTTATTAGGAATTAGTGGTGGTAATATTTCCAACCTGTAGTTTAGAATGTGTAAAGTTTGTTTCTTAAATATTACTATTTTTTCCGCCATGTAAAAAAGGAATGATAGATACTAACATTCAATCCTGTTATATAAGGTGTTTAGTTGATCAGATAAATCCCGAATGGATTGAAAAATGTAATTTCGTAAGCTTGTACAGCAACAAGAGTAAAAACAATATCACAACGTTATATATCACGGACGATGGGAAAAAGATACTGTACATAACAAATAAAATCTACGTTTTAAATGACCAAGACGGTAAGCCCTGGAGTCAAAAGTATGAAAAGTACCTAAAACATCTGTTTCCAAAAGAATTGACCATTTCTAGATTTTCTTACAGCGGTTTATACTTTAATGAGTTTAAACACGGGGATAGTCTACTGACTCTATCTGAATACATGAGAGTTGAAACTTACAATCCTAAAATAATTTGCGGGTTCTTAGATGGTTTGAAAAATTTGTTAAAATATCATTTAAGTATATTTTGTTTTTCAGAAAACCTACTATTGGTAGATAGAAATAATGAAGAAATATTGTTGCCATCTTATAATTATATAGTTTCTCTCGCCCATCCTATTCCCGAAGAATTGTTTACGGTTTTCAAAAACAAATTACACCCCAGCGTTTCAAAACATATGAAAACTTTAAAACTAAAAAATAATGTTGCCAACACCGGCTTGTACAATCCCTCAAAAATGAAACAAATCTGTACTCGAGTAATAGAGAGAAGCGCAGCGAATGACCGAGTTTACCTTCTAAGCTCTATTATATATTATTTTTCAACAATTGGAACTCTGTGGAAATTACAAAAACACTGGACACTGGGTGCAAAGAAAAATCAAAAGTGTGTTGGTCTATGTTTACATTCTAAAAATCATACAAATGTTAACTTAAAAACAATGATTCACAATTACGTTTGTGTAGATCTTGTGAATTTACCAATTAATTTAAAAAAAACTAAATTTCTTTATACTGAATTTATAAAACATGTAAATGATTTGCAGTGCTACCTTGGGAATCTAAATTAGCTGTGAAGTAATCAGTGGCAGTATTGTTTTTAATATATAGTTTACTAATTCAGAAAAGGAGTGGTCGGTTTTCATAAAATAAAACAAAACCTCATCCGTGAGGTTGTTTATTTTAAAACAGGGGTTTTTCTCTTGTAAATTCAACATATATTTTTTATAGGGATCAACAAAATTAAAAATCACCGCCACGTCATTTTTCATTTCTTTATAAAGATTCTGACGCAACTCGGTGGTAACGTTTCGAATACCGATGTTTTCTATATTAAAATTAGCCAAATTTTTTGTCCCAGTTATATTTTTAATTGGTTTTGCAATGCGTAAGCTCGAAAGGCTTAATCCAAATATTATAATGTAAATATAAAGTTCTGGTTTTTTATAAAAGTTGAATACTTTTCTCATGTAAGCTAAAACTACGTCAAACTCGTGATCCTTGAAGATATTAAATTGAAAAAACAGATATTGTAAAATATCCAAACAGTCTTCGCGACTACAAACGTTCTGGGCATTTTTTACTTTCATTTGAAACCTGTACCATCCATAATTGTCGTCTCTATTAAATTTAGCCCTGTTGAACAACGTTTTCGCTTTATTATTTAGATCTCTGGATATTTCTTGGGGTATTGAAGTCGGCATAGTAGACGTGACTGCCAAGGCACACATAAAGGGCAGTAGAGCAGAGTAGTTGTTTGTAGAAGAATTTGTATCTTGTAGAAATTGAATAAATATTATATTACTGGCTATGACATATTCAATGTTTTTATCAGCCGCTTCCCAAACGCAGATATATCTCATTAAGTTGTTGGCTAACATAAACACGTCACGAGGATGAATTTTATACAGGGTTTCAAGAGTAGGAATGATTATCGCGTATTTTCCTATGACCTCGTTAAACCAAAATATTTTCTTAATGTTACTGTTGAAATCAAATAAATTCACAGAGTCTGTAAAACATTTTCTATTTTCTTCTGATATATCATTTACATTTAAGTTTTTAAAAATCTGCTCTATTTGTAATTGATTAAAGGGTTTAAATTCCACATCTGTTCCATTTATTTTTCCAATTATAAGCTTTACCCAAGCATAGAGCTGTTTTAACGACGTCAAACTAGACTTTACATTTGTGTGGACAAACATGTCCAGATTTTCTGGCATCAAAAGCACAGTTGGTACCACTTGTTTATCTTGGGACATCAAAGCTATCCTTATAATATCCTCTTTGTCGACTCTATACAACAGCTGGCTATAATCAATAAAGAATACCATTTCATCAGTTTCAATGTTTTTAAATATGTAGGAGGTGTCGTTCTCTGTAATATTTACGGGAACGCCATTATACTTATAAATGTGTTGGTCAAACTTTAAACCGTGTAAAGTGTTCATTACGAATGAGGAGCCGGCTTACTCTCCTTCTTTATTTATATAAAAAATATGTTGCGCTATAAACCGCAATCTACAAAAACCCCTGATCTGAAAACGATTTTAAAAAGAAAGTTGATTTACAAATTATTGGTTAAATTCCTTTTATACATAAGTTGTATTACAATATCGTGCTACTGCTTGCTGGATTATTCAGAATCTAATTTTCACACTGTAAAATACTTATTGCTGTATTCGTCTATCATGTCTCAACTGTCCTGTCTCGCTATTATGCATTTGTCTTAAATACTTGCTAATATCTTTGGGGTTTATATTTTTAAATAAAGTTCTCCATTGATCATATATCGGCAGCAGCATTATATCTGGTAAATCATATCCAAAACTATAATATCTAATGGTTTGTGTAACAGACTCCATTTTGAGGCGCGTTATTCGACACAAAACCCGGAGTGATAAGCCCGTAATGACGACCGACTTTGATGGTTTGATGTTTAACGTTGACCAGAGTCTAAGTAAGTTTGCAATGGATACTTTAAAACTGTGTTTTTTTCCAAAGTCGTATATCTGAGAAATTTGATTTTTTGTGCCAGAAACTATGGGGCATTCGTAATCGTTCCCACAAAAAAATACGAAATAAAATAATAACCTCTTGTAGCATAATGAATTGCTATTTAACCAATTATTCAATGAAGAAGACGTAAGGCACTGTAAACCCACGTTAGGTAATCTAATTACTATAAGGATATTTTTATATCTCAGCGAATTAAGAGAGATGAAAATGTCTGTATCGGCGGTTATTATAACTTCAATAACTTCAGTCGAATTTATTGAGTTCAAAACCGCTCTTACAATTTTAATATCCGCTTCACCGGGTTGGTCCGTAGAAAACAATTGGATATTTTCACATTCCTGACCAATTTTACATACAATATTATTGGCAATATATGAAATTATGGAACTTCTTCTATTACGATCTGTAATTAAACTCAGACCAAAGAGTTTTTTTCCAGCAGTTAATGCCCGTTGAATTCTTTCATCTCGTTTCTTTTGTAGGCTTAATTTTTGATCTGGAGATTTTCCATCGAAAAACAAATAAATGGATGTGGGATTTAGTGATAGTTCTTTGACAATTTTAATATAATATACTAAATTCTCCACCATTAAATTTAACAAAGTATCAGTGTTTTCGACTATAACCCCGGTGGGTATGGCGTAGGATATTTGATACAACAAACCCGTACAATCAAAATAAATTCTGCTGCACTTGTTGTTTTCTCTAGGATGACTCTGTAACGGATATATTACTTGGTCTCCAAAAATATATCTATGCAAAAACGTGAAACCCATTTAAGAAAAAATGAGAAAAAAATGACAGCGAAATCAAGCACAAACTTCCTCGGAATGGATTTTAGCACTCCTCTGAAGAGCAGTTCGCCGTTTACTAACATAATACTGTTACTCCTGTGGTTTATATTTTCGTATATCGCCACAGTAATTGTAAAATTTATGGATGGAGAATTTTAAAATATTAAATAAAAATGTTTATCAGCGATGAGGACATTGATAATTTACTATTTGTTGATGAGATTAATGAGTTTTTACACTACATATCGAATAAAGATATTGATAAAAAAATTATTGTAAATATTATACTTGTTGTATTTGTAAATACAAATATAATATGCCCGGACTGGATAAAAGAAATAATTTCAGTAATAGAGAATGACAATTTCAATACTAATATGCTGGCACCGACATTGAAATACGCTGACGGAATAGAACTGATTTTCAATGACCTTGTTGAAAAGATTTACGATTTAAATGACAACAGAGAAATAAACGTCAACGAATATTGCGTTACTTATGACACGTTCAACGAATATTTAGATGCCTTGTACGTGTGGTTCAAAGAAAACTTTGAAATTAATTAGATTCAATGTCAACGGAAAAATTAACATCAACTCCGACTAGTGACAACATGTCCAGAACCCTTGCAGCCGAGGTTGAATATGGAATGTTTACCCTTTCGCCCCTATTATTTTCTAGGGTTATGTTTGTTGAATCACTCAAATCGTACATTTCCTCAACGAAACTGTTCAGCCCAAGTGCGATCAAAACCTCTCGTTCGCTCTCAGATAGCCCGAATGCGTGATTATTTCTATTGCTATATTTTTGATAACTTACTTCCGGTTGTCCAGTTAAAGCCGACGTGGGTGTCGAATCTGCTTCTGCACTATGTATTAATCCGTAAGGGTTCTGTTTCCCCATTATAACCACAAAACCCTCATACAAAATTGCTTTAACGGGGCTTCCGTCTTTACCGTTGACGTAAAAACTTTTTGTGGCGGGATCGCTTACAAAGTAGTCCTTTTTACTTTGCAAAACTTTTAATTTGTCATAAGGTGTAACCCGAAAACATTCATTGTATAACGCTGATATTTCGGGAGTAAAAAGAAAATTAAATGCTAACCTTTTAAGTGAAAACGGGTGCTGAATTATATCAATATCGCGCTCTGCGACGTCATCCAGCGATAAAGTATTGTGTAATTTTGGCATAGATTTCGCTTTGAGTATGTGCCCAACAACGGATTTTTGCGCGCCGTTCAGTATAAAGAGTTTTGTTCCCAAACACCCGTCTTGTTGGTAGGAAATTGAAACGTCACAGTACAAATTTGTATTGTCATCGTAATTAAGATGAATCCTATTTAGAAATATCTTTTTAGTTTTTATCAAATCTGGATTTGGGGTCCAAATTAAATTCATGACTTCTTTGTTCAGCGGGTCGGGATTAATGGATAGATTTTTACCCAAATGAATAACTTTATCGCTTTTAAATTTTAAAAGAACTAAATAGGGTTTGATTAGAACGGGAAATTTATTTACCAAAACTTGAATTAATGAAACCTGTTGTAAATGCAAAGTTACAGTCACTATATTGTCAGTTGTGAATAGTTTCTTTTTATATACAGAATTTGCGTTTAAGACACACGAGTCTTCTATGTTGTATTCCAGAGGTAGTATTAAAATATTCGCCTTCAAACAATAAAAAGGAACACCTTTAATTAGTTGATATCTGTTTTTTTTCAGTAGCAATCTTTCATTGTTTAAAAAGGGCCAAGCCGTTACACCGCTGACACACTGTTTTATCGCATGTGTGATCATTGTATTCCTTACCAAGTTATTACTGTTTAGATTGAAAATCAACAGAGACGTTGGACCGTGCAAGTTACATTCCTCGGAGATTATTTCCGTCATTAATTTTTCTGACCGAGAAACTTCCATGGCAGAATAAGCACAGCCGTCTGGTAATATCTTATACATGGTTAACGGGAAGGAGTATATTGTATACAGTCTACTACTTATGTGATAAACCTCAATACACGGATATATTGATTTTAATACACGTCTTAAAAAATTAGTCCACTGTTCAATGTTTACATCTCTCGGGGAGTGTTTGTATATAGATTGGTTGATGATTACGTACCACCAGCAATCTTGTAAATCTTGTAAATCGGTTGAAATTAAATTCAAATCTACATATTTGCTCAACACCTCCTTTATATGATCTTGGGGCATACAGTCCTTTTCCGAGGAGATGAATGTCCCAATAACAGATTCCAGTCCGTTCATACCCGGGGAATTCTCACTTGATGATGTAATACAAATAAATCCACAATCTTCGATTTTAAAGTCGATGGGTATTTTTTTTTAATACAACGTAGTCAATATATCTAACTGCAAGGTTTTTGAATATGTTGTAACGTCTAATTTTGTCAATACTTTGTACCTGCCGATATTATTGCTATAGTATTTCGGATTAGTGCCGGACGAGTCCAGACAGTCCTGCATATTGAAAACCGTATTTCTACCAATAATCGCATCAATAACGCCCATATTAACGCGTTTTGTTTGTATTTTATTTATTTGCTTGATAAATAGATTCTTTTTGGGTAATTTCAAAACCTTATTCACATCAACTAACGTTTGCTTCAACATTTCCGTAAAAATATAACCTCCATGGAAAATCCTGCGATTCCCGATACAACATTCCAACAAGTGCTTGATGTCATTAAAATCGTTCAGAATTGGAAACTCTTCAGCGGTAATCGTGATGTTTGGCCTTTTTTTGAACAGCGTTATACCTCTTTTTTTCCTGAGACAAACTACTTTATCGTAGTTTGTCCACGCCAGCAGTCCCAACGTATAACACTTACCTTTAATAACAAACGTTGTTGGCTTCATCTCGTCACAGTATCCACAGAGTAAACATTTCAACGAATCCTTCCAGTAAATATCACTCCACAATTTAAAACCGATTTGATTGTAGTTTGAAAGTAAAAAAAACATTTTACTTCCCACTAAAATGGGGCAGTTAAACAGTTGGTGACCGAAATAGTATGTATACACACCCACCGTTTCGCGCTTATTAATGGCACATGCTACGCTTTTAGTCGTAGGATAGAATACGAGACTTGGAAATTTATTAAAAATACAGTCAAATTGTTCACCTTCTACTCGTAAAATTCTTGTCAAAGACTCGCGAACATTCCATTCAAAATTTGAAACAGTTTCATTACCGGAACAATTGCAGGGTTCTTCTATTAGCCTCCATTTGAATTTTTTTAATCCTGTAACATCCACCATGTTTATACCGTTCACGGTTAACAACTGGTATTTATCACGATGAAAATAGTTTTTAATGGTTTTAAATAGTTTTAAATAGTTTTAAACAGTTTTAAATAAACATTTAAAAATCCACGGTTAAGAATAAGCTGTTTGAAGAATAACCATTATTTCGATATGAAACATGGTACTATCAACACTTGTTTCCTATCTAAATCCGGACAATCAAACGAAAATGTGTATGGATTGGCCCCAATCTGTGTGACCAAAGATTGTCTTGAATCTTATGCAAAATGTAAAAAAATTAAACTCTCCAATTATAAAAAAATCCCAAAGTCTTTGGCGTTAAGGCTAAGCAAAATTTGTCCAAACTGTTACTTTTTACAGTGTACGTGTAACATATCTAGCAATTTTTGCAACAATTGTAAAACGCGTTATATAGTACAAAGAGAACAGTTTATTGCTATTTTAAAAAAAATTATAAAAAATGAAATTTTATCTCGCTGTAAGATATGTAAAAATAAAATGGAACGTATTTTATTGAATTATAAGCATTCGTACAAAAATAAGTTAAAATTATTTGAAAAAAATACAGAGAATCCGATTGAAAATTTTAAATTTCGAATTCAAGTGGGAAATTGTACATACCCTCCAGCTTTTCTTTGGAACACAAATAGCACTCTATGTGATTTAATAATCAAACTCCTAAGGAACAATAAGACTTACGACCCAACACAAAAGTCACAAGTAAATATAAAACCAGACCCCCTAACATTCATTGGACAGGGTAAGAATAATTGTTTTAGGAAAATTCTTTTAAGTAAAAAATCCTACTACTCGGCACGCAGTGTCGTCACACCCGCCCCAAACTGTAAAACTAACGAAATCATCCTAAACAGAAAAATTTGGGCTTGTATGAACTATCCAAAATATGTTTTGGCTATAAGGTATCCAGTTTTAGATACCAGGGCGTTTACTTTCCATAGAGTTAAAAGTACGTGGAATGCACCAGTAGTAGGCCTACCCACCTCGATCACGGAAAAAAACAATTTGGATTTTGACGGGGACACTTTGAGTTTTTATGCCCTCAATAGTTGTATGTCTATTTCGGAATGCTATTTTTTATTAAATCCCGAATTCTCTTTCGTGGCGATGGGGGAAATCAGGCCCAATCTGACTCACGAACAATTGGAAACTATGTTTACGTTTTTTAAAATAAAGAAGCAAAACCTCTATAATTGGCTTTATGCAAAATATTTATTGTATGATTCTCATACAGCACTAAATATTTTTGAAAAGCTAAGAAGTGTCTTGATGAAACTTAATTGTATCGTAAAACCGACAGTTTCTTATCATGAATTTTACAACATTTTAAAACTGTTTTTGCTACACAGCTATGACGAGGAGGATTTTTGTAACATTTGGGAGACTAATGACATTACAAAAAACACTTTGTTCAACCGATACATGACTTCAAATAGTAACCGTTTTAAAAAGCAACATCTTCACTTGATGATTAAGTGTTTGAGGGGTTTAAATAAAATTGAATATTTGAAAGAATCTTTCAATAGTCGGTCCATTCTGTCAAAGTCGGGAGTGGAAATGATGGGTTATTCCACGCACAAACTCAGTTACGTCTTGCCCGAACTGTATTATGATAATGATGGTATTGTATACTACGGCATTGATCAAATAGCTTATCAGAATTTTAGAAGATTATATACTCCCGTCTACCCATTGAATATTCTAAGACAATATGCCATCTACAACCTAATCCGGCTTCGTTTTTGATTGATCTAATACTCTTTGTAATATTTTAAGAAATTCGTTGTAGTCTAGACCCGATTTTAATGGTTGCTCTAAATGCTCCGGTAATTTACACCTAGGATCTAATTCCTCAGTTTGAATGTTTAATTTATTTTTATTAATTATATTTGTTAGAAAGTTTTCTATTGAAGTACCGATGTCAATGGCTGGAGGTGGCCGTGGACAAATCGGCCAATTCAACCCCAATAAATATTCAACCGTAGTAAGAAGGATAGAGTCGTTTAACTGACTACTCTTTTTAGTTGTCGTGATAAACTCAACCGGATAAACGCTCTCAGACGGATCTTCAGTCATTTTTATTAAATAATTTTAAATAATTTTAAATAATTTTAAATAATTCCAAATAATATTATATCAATTCGAACGCTTCCTCATATAACATCTTAAAGCGGTCTATGGATATACCTACAATAACCTGTTCATATATCTTCTTAGATTTGTTGAGGCACGTGCCTACAGAATACCGGTGTTTCAATAAATTTAATATAGTTTCTATATCTTCATTGAAAAAACTCATTTGAAATTTAGAACATTTATTTGAAACCCTTATTGCATTAATTTCCGCAATCAGATCATTTATCCTTATGAATAGATTTGGAGATTCTATTATATTAAAAGCATTTAAGATACCACTCGTCAAATCATTTTTCCAGATCAACTCGTGAGAGTACCACTTCACCGATTTTGGGGGGTAAACTATATCATATTTATCGTTGTAGAAAATATTTGTTTCTAAATAGTATTTTTCCAACCAAAATATTGTTGCTAAAATATCGCTTGCTATAATTTTAAAAGTGTTTTGGTTACAGTAGTAGTCAGAATTATCTGGGAAAAAGTTTAAAAACGGAATCATCAAAATTCTTTTCATCGTGGCGAAATCCGCGTTCAACCTCAAGGAATTACAACTGCCCGTAAACAGCCACTTCATTTGAATATCGGTTCCGCAATTGTACAAAGTCCTCAGGTACATGTGGGCTCCGGAAACAATTTGTTTTAGAGTAGTGGGGTTTATCTTTTGTAAATCGTCTGCGTATACTATCTTTGCGTCTTTTGCGTTATATAAATCGGGAGCGAGAGTTGATATTTTTCCACGAATCGTATCAGTGCCAATGAAACTCATGGCTTTACCAAATAACGCGTACATAACACAACTCAAAGAGCTTTTTCCGTTCTGGCCTTGGCCATAGAATATGAATGCTCTCTTGATGCTCAATCCTAATAGGACAAATCGCAGCGTCCACAGCATGAAAAATACCAGCTCTACATCTTTTGAAAACAATGTAAGAAAATAGCGCAAACAATTATACACCGGACATTCCCCCTCGCTGTTGCACTTCTCTAAATCATTGATACAAAGCTCGGGACCATTTTCTTTTGAATAATTGTAGCGGAAGTAATCAATAACTCCGTCGGGACAAAGTGAACTTTCGCACTTTGCACCGATGTTTTCATTAAGAGTATCGAAAACTTTTTGATACGTGCAAGAACGGTTGCTGATGTGTTGAATCTTTTCCCTCATCCCCTTCCAACTGAGTCTGCACGGATATCCTCTAAATAGAGGTGTGTGTGAAAAAACAAGATACTCGTTACTGATTAACACGAAACCGTCCTTAAAAGATACAACATTTGTTGGAAACTCAATCGTGATTACTCTGCCCCAGAACTGGATTAAATAAGTGTAAATCTTGGGAAGGCTTTCTTCGGGTTTATTTTTTTTTCGCCTCTTTTTCAAACCACTTTCGGTTTCCAATTCTATATCATCACAACCGTATTTATGTAATATTTTCAAAGGTAAAAACACGTGCTCTAACCTGTTTAAGGACATACACCAAGAGTTCTTTTCGTAATAAAATATGGAACCGTCCTTCTGAGTTGCATATATGGGATACATCAACTTTACTAGTTCTAAAATAGATAAAGACTTTTTGTTGACAAGCGATAAAATGTTTGACGATATGAAGACGCTTTCATCAGTAGAGTCGTCAAAAATTAATTCCACTTTATTTGACTCTGTATACGATTGAACAAAGAGGCATTTTAAAAATAGCAACGGGTTTAGTTTACGAAATGACTTTTCAGAATCTTCACACAATTTTACAGTTTCCTTGACTAACTGCACAATCTTACTCGAAATGTTAGTGAAATAGTTCACAAGGTCTGTGTTTTGAATTTCACACAGTATTTCTTCTGCAAAGGATGTGTTGGATTCACAAATTCTATCATATAGTGCTATTAAGAACACGAATATATTAAATATAGCTCGAGACTTACCTCCGGTGTCGCCAGTTGTTAGGTCTGTATAAAAAACCAAGAGTTCCTCCCTTAAATAGGACAGACTGAAAGGAGAAAGCGACTTTTCAATTTGGGATTCGCCTAGTACTATTAAGCAATTATTTTTGTAAAACCGCGACACGGCAAAATCAGCATATGGAAGTACGTTTTTGTTTATTGTTATCACACCCTCCAAGTCATCACCCAATAGCGCAAGTTGTGAATGTTTGTAGACTTTTACATTATTGCAATTACCAAAGTAACATCCTTGAAATTGTTTGAGTAAATCCAAAGGGAAATAAGCTTGTACGCTGTCTGGATCATAATTTTTTATCACCGAATAGTTTTTTACAAATGAATTATCAAATTCATTATTTATCAATAACTCCCTTCCAGACTCCCAAAATTCAATGTTTTCGGTTAAATTATAGGACCCAACTGGTAGATAAATGTCTTTGTTTTGTTTTTTCGATAGGGGTAAATTCCAGTTGATGGGTTGGTCGATTACGTTGTTTTTAATAAAGTATGGGTATTTACCGATTAAAAGCTTCTTTAACACCTCAATAAACCAGATATTATCTCCTCTGTATAAGACTAAATCTTTAATTTCAAAATGGACACCGTTTGTTGCGCTCTCGAAAATATCTTTGTTGTCTAGGAAGTTTAGATTTTTTTTTACCATCAAAGTCAATTCAAACTCTTGGTCATTTATTAAATTGTTTAAAATACTTTTAACGGCTTTTGAAAAATCATCACAAAACTCCTTTACAATTGTCCTATCTATATTTTGAAGTTTCTTAAAATCTACATCAATCACAACGTGATGGAACTCCAAATGGTTTAAATTAACGCATATACAATAGTCAATATTCCTATTTAACAAAGATAAAATATAATCTATAACTTCATGATTATAATGCTTTAAAATACAAGCGTTACATTTAAAAATAAACGATTGAATTTTTAAAACAATATCAGATTTAGAGACGCATTTGTAATCTGCATCCGATTTTGTTAAAAATCCAGGCAAATTTCTTAGTTGGTAAAAGTTGTATATAAGTGCTATGAGATCATTCATAAGATAAAATGACTTTGAAAGAGTGCGTTACCGATATTTATAACCTCTCTCCTTTGTCATATAATAAAATTTACAAATTCGGGCTATTTGCAACTGAAATTCTACTTTTGGAAAATAAAATAGCAATCGGGTCTAATAAAAGGAGTTCCCTGACGTGGAGCATTCATAAGAATGGAAAGCGAACAATCAACCGGCGATATAATTAATCTATGGGCTGAAGAAGACCAGATTGAAGACTATATGGATCAGGAGGAACAGATAGACTTATTATCACAGCTAAAGTCCAAACACTTTGAGTCTTTACAAAAGACGTTATTTTTTAGATTGTCTGGATTAATAATTGCTCGCTTGGATGGAATAGTTAATGAGGAAGATTTTCAAACCATTATTAAAGAATTTTTGTTAGAATATACACAAAATTATGATTTAATTGACAAATTAACTATTCAAATTTACCACATTATGAGAGAAATAAACAAAAACGTACCAGGAAATGAAAATTACTATGGAAATGATGGTATCAAAGTCACATTTAAAGGAAGTGAAAACGCGAGACGAAAAGTTGTTTTCGTAGACCCGATAGATACCAATCAATTCTCAAACCTGCTTCAACTCTCAGATTTTAGTTTGATAAATAGAATTGAACTTGGTTTGTATGCTGTTATGTTAGAAATGGGATTTAACCAGTTTAATCAAAACGTCCGAACTGAAATTGAAACGATTCGTCAAAGGGCGCATGTGGATTTATTGCCAGCATACAGAAAAGGAGTTGACCTTATGATTAACAATTCAATGTATATGACAAATCGTACGTATGGCGTTATGTACAATAGGTTTTATAACCGCGTCTTGAAGCGGTTTGTAGATAAAATTTAAAATAAAAATAATGGAGATTAGTGAAACCGACGTTTTACTTTACATAAAATCTTATCAATATTCAAAAGCTAAAAAACTCCTGTCATCTTTTTTAAAAACCCTTTTACAAACTCTTCAGTCTCAGCAGGGTGAAAATGTTTTAGTGTTGAAATCGAGCGAAGACTGTATAAGTTCGTTGATATTTAGTTTACTTTCAAAGAAATCTACAAAACTGCACAAGGCCCAGTATGACGAACATTTTGAAAACTATAGAGCTCAATATAAAGACATGCTCCGTTTTTTAAGTGCAAATATGTTTGAGTTTTTAAACTGTTATCAGTTAGTTTTTAACGATGACGCGGAGCTTGAAACCTTTTTAAAAAGTGGAAGTGATGTTTTGGATATATTGATAAGCTGTAAAATTGACAAAAAAATTATGTTATTACAAGATCTTAATAAAAGATTAACTGTTATCGGCGCACAAGATAATTTTTCACCATCGAATGTAATAAGTATATTTGAAGATATACTGTCTAAAACAAATTCTTTTACACTATCTAAACTAAAGGCCGGAATCGAGTATGTTGTAAATACTTTCGGCGGTAGGGAGTTTAAATGGAAAAGTTTAGAAGCTCCTTATAAGTTTGTTGAAAAAATGTCTGATAAACACACAACAACAGAAACGCCTCTAAAATTCAGTAAAGCCTTACAGACTGACGATTTAATCATCGATGACGGTAAAATATTGTTTGCCGAGACGGTTGTAGATATTTTAGGTCTAACAGATGTTGACTTCCAAACATTAACATACAGTAAAATTAACTCTATTTTAAATGAATTTGTTCGTAGCAGATTAAAGAAAACGGTATCTTCAGAAAATATCTCAGAGGCAGATATCAAATGTATGTATTTGAAATATACAGACTTGTGTGAATTATTTTCAATTATATTAGACGAATTGAAAGTTTTGGAACCACGGGTTGCTGTTACAAAAATACAGACTATTAATCAGGTGATTGAAAAAATATTTCATCTATTCAATGTTGACGATGAATATGTGCTGTTTGGTATGTTGGAAGAGCAACATAAATTAGTTAAGACTCTAAATATAAATCAAACAAATTATAAACTCATACAAGAAATTATCAGCAACCTGTTATATCTTAACAACAACTCAACCCTGATTAAATTTGGTAAAGAATTTAAAGAATTACACAAAACATTTTTAGATTGTGATTTCAACAGTTTGTTTTCTTTAGAAAATATTGGGATTATGTTAAAACAGTTGAAATCTTTGACTGTGGATATGGAATCAATAAAGAATCAACTCTCTAATAAAATTATCGCCTATAACCGGTTATATGTAGATGTAAAACCATTTCTGGTTTTGGAAAATGAAATGGGTGTAGACCTTGCATATATCGTGGATTTCCTAGATAGTGTTTATAAACAAAAACCGCTCAACGTAGATGTAAAGAATTTCCTCAATAGTTGTCAAAGGCGAATAGTTTTATTTGAGGAGGTCAGAAAAGAAAGTGTTCAGTTGAAATCCGAAAACATACGTCTTTCTACTGAGGTCACCAATTTGGAAAAAGAATTGTCAGATTACCAAAAGTTAAAAACCGATAACATGTATTGCAATCAAAAACTATCAGAGCGCGAACAGATTATTCAAGATTTAAGGCTAGAAAATGAACAGAGCTCCGAGCAATTGGCTCTGTTGGAAAAGGAACACGAACAGTTCAAGAACGCTCTTGTCTTAGCTGAACAATACAACATAGAAAGAAACAGATACATCGAGGATTTGGAAAATCAAATACAAAACTTTGTCGTTCCCGTGTGATGAGACTCAAATCGGTTGAAACACTGAGAAAAATAATCCAAGGAACTGAAAAACGTTGTTTTTACAGTATCTACAAAATTTGGATGTACTTGGCCCAAAGATTTTTTATACTTCATTATACTTCATGCACTATGCTGACTGTATATTTGAGAGGGGAAGATTCTCTGCGTTGGAGTATTAAACCCCGAAGTGTTTGATTCCTTTTTTTGTGACACGTTTTATAAAATATTACAAACATAAATAAAATATGAATTTCATAATATTTGTTGTTGTTTGTTTTTTTGTATTCCTTAGAATTATTTTGAAAAGAACAAAACATTTTAACCTTTCAAATTTACCAATGAAATCTATTGAAACAGATTGTAGGTTTCAACCCAAAAAATGTCCACAGGGTGTGATTAAATGTGACTGTAAAAACTATTGCAAAAGTAAAGATGCCAAAATTTTGAAAACAGATGAAAACTATTACTGCTACATTCCCCATTACTACTTTGGCTGTAAACAGGATTACGGGACTTATGATTTTGATGGAACTTGGAAATGTCTCCCGAAGTATCCCGGTGTTTTTACAACGTCCGGGGACCAGATAGTGGGCAAATATCCATATTCAAAAGCCAACAGTATTGCAAAAAACGTGGATTATAATGATCCTTCACAGTACAAAGTCGATTGTACTGGGTTATACGATGAGTATGGGAATAAACTTGTTAAAGCAACTCTGAATCGCGGGGTATCTTTTTGCGTAAAGGATTATTGTTTAAACAACACACCCAACAATCCGGCCAGCGGTTATAATTTCATCACGGGCCTATGTGAATGCACTAACGGTACTCGAAACTTGGACGGTGGTGACAAGACTACGCCTTGTGTTTTGAGCCATCGGAGCACTCATCAAAACGCCCCCTTTATAATAAATTGTTACAACAAGGATTCTTATTTAAAAGACGTGGTTTCAAATTATTTAATAGAATGTCCCGATGGGGAGGAGTATGTCGCATCGAAAGAACATGATGTCAAAATTGTTAAAATATATTCTTAAATAAAAATGATTTATTTTTGTAAAAAGTGTAATTTGTATTATAATTATAATTTTTTAAAAGACATCAAAATAAACAGAAAGTTATGTTTAATGTGTTTATTAGAAACTATGGATAAAATATATTGTGATAATGATATTTGCCTTGATATGGACACTCCTTTACTACGTAAACCGTTGATATGTGATTACGGGTTTTTTGATGTGATTTATTATGTATAATAAAACAAAATGGAATCATCTGTAAAAAACGACTTGATTGATACTTATTTTGCTGATGTGAGAAAGCGGTTTCCTAGACGTCGTTACGTGTTGAAGGGTATAAATGATCTAATTCAGGGGGACATTATGGATTTAAAAAAATACGAAGAATTCAACGATGGTTATATCTATATACTGACCGCAATTAACTGTTTTACAAAATTTGCATATATAGAGCCATTAAAAACAAAAACGGGTGACGAAGTAACAAGCGCCATGAGTAGAATATTACTACGAGTTTTTCCGATGGTTAGAAACCTACAAGTAGATCACGGTGGGGAGTTTTACAACGATAAGTTTAAAGCCCTGATGAAAAAATATAACATTAACATGTATTCTGTCTATACGGAAATCAAAGCATCATTTATTGAAAGGTTTCATAGAACATTTAGGAAAATGCTTGTAAAGGAGACTTACAAGAGAAACTCCCCCAAATGGATTGATTTTTTACAAGATGTCTTAGATAGATACAACAACACAATTCACAGTGTAACTAAATTCAAACCCTCTGAGGTGTCATTTTCGCATGAAAAAATTATTCTCAGACGGCTGGCTCCGAAAAAACACCCCAAGAGAGGGAAACCTAAATTTAAAGTTGGTGATTATGTTCATATATCGAAATCCAAGCACGTTTTTGAAAAATCTACTTTTAATTTTACACCGCTGGTATTTCAAGTACGAAAAGTAGTGTTAGAGGACAATCCCGTGACTTATAGACTCAGAGACACAGAGGGTAGTAGGGAACCCATCAAGGGAACGTTTTATGAACAAGAGTTAAAATTAGCCGTGCACGGCTTAACTTATGTTGTCGAAAAAGTAATCAAACAGAAGAAAATTCGGAATAAACCTCACCTTTACGTGAAATGGCTTGGGTTTGACTCGGAACGGTGGAATTCCTGGATTCCAAAAGAGAATGTTGTAGTTTAATTGAAAATTAATTGCCAATTAATTGCGAATTAATTGCAAATTAATTTGAATTAATTGTGAATTAATTGCGAATTCGATTCAAAAGTTTTGTAATCGAGCCTCCCGATTTACAGCTAAAACAATAAAAAACACCAATTTTCAAATTTACACTCATGCTTGGGTTTTTATCGGTGTGAAAAACGCAACACGTCTTAAAAATATCATCTTCGGTTTTAAAATATTCTTTTACCATAGTATTCCTCATCCCACCTGCAACCCCTGCAACCTTTGCAATCATTCCTTTCCGAGCAGGAAGTTTGCGGATGTTTCGTAATAAATTAAACTGTTGTCCACATGACTCGGGAAATTCGACATGTTTGCCAATGTAAAGCGTACCTTTGGACTGCTCAATATCTTTTTCATTCAAGTAAAACCCGTAGTATATGTTATCAACTTTTAGAGTCGTAATTAAATGGCGTGTGGGTAGGTTCTCTCTATTAGTATCACACTTTACGATGATTGCGTCGTTATCGTTCCGGAATAACATGTTAAATAAAAAACTGTTATATTACGAACAAATATATTCTATATATTTTTCAAATAAATAAAACAGTGGATTGTGCACTAACAGACATATTAAATAAAAGTAGTAAAAAGAGATATAAGCTGTAATTGAAGACGCCCCCGATATGTCAGCACTGGTGGTGTTGTCGTCATAAAAGTGGACAAAACTCAAGTAGTTATTATGTTCCCTTATGAACTTGCCAGTTAACCGTTGATGTTCGAATAACACTTCCCAATCCAGCTTATCTTTAAACCTGTCGATGAAATTCTCAGATAGATTTTGATATTTGCTTACTACTTCCCAACAGTTATTAAAATTTGATGTCATCTCCACAAGAAAGTCTTCAGAAAACTGTTGTCTTTGTAGAATGTGGATCCAGTTAACTTGATGAAAATACATTCTTAACATGGTCACCGTAAAAAAATAATGTATGGAAAGTTGTTCCCAATCCATATAACTATCAAACCGTTGAACAAAACTATCTGTCAACACTCCTTCCGGGAACCTCGGCTCTTGAGATATTAAACTCCAGGCAGTAATATTGGATGCAATCATCGTGCAACTGTCTGGTTTAGCCATGCGAGTGTCCTTTTATACAATTTTATACAATTTTATATAATTTTATGCAAAGACTTCGTCCAATTTCGCAACCAATTCAAAAAGATTTATGTTCAGGAAGTAATTTCTGATTTTGTACCAACAAGTACATATTACAATATTAAAATTGTCACTTACAAGTGGCAAATCTGGTGTTTTTAAAATTGTCGTTGAGTATCTGGAAATTGGAATATCAACTACATAGTAAAAGCACGAGTATGTTTTATTGTTTTTAGCGGTATAAGTGTAGTCAATTTTTGTCAAAATGTTAATTAAATTTTCGTTAAAACAAATACCAGTTTCTTCAAAGAATTCTCTTACGGCACAGTTAAAGGGCGTTTCAGATTTCTCTCGTACACCCTTTGGAAATTCGTAAATCGTATTACAACCAAAATACATGCTAAGAGCCATGTCGGTGCTAGCATTTTCATAGGGTATAATGTTGTTATTCAATCGGTTATAAAGCGCGTAGTTAATTCTACTTAGGACTAGTGTATTTTTTAAATTTCTATCTACAAGTATTATCCCGTACCGTTTAGACTTCATACTTGTTTAAAATTATCTTGACTTGAGAACAGTATACGGTGAATCAGAGGAATACACACATCAAACTCGTCGTAATACTTAAATAACACACTGTTGCTATTACAAACACATTTGTTTTCTTTGACATCGTCGCAAAAATGTATCGTTTTTGAACAATCTTTGCCATAATAAAGTGAACTACAAACACATTGATATTTCACCTCTTTTTTATTGGAATCGTATATAGCCGTTAATTTACCAAAAATACAATTTGGTTTTAAAGTATCGGTATTAACAGTGCATTGACTTTCCAAACAGATCCAGGGTAATCCCTTATTGCAAATGTCTAAACATTCTTTATCAGTATTACAGTTAAATTTCTTTCTTAAACAATCTGAAAGTTCATATTTATGTTCACTATGTAAAATCTCGTCTAAAACTGATAGATTATTTTTATCATAATCGTGAGTGGTTGGAGACTTTTTTCTATTATACATTATGAAAAGTAAAATAAATCCAACCGATGTAAATATGAATGTTTTGTTTAAAATCATATTTTTATTATAATAAAAATAACCAATGATAAACTACATGGCATTATACGCAATTATTTTTGTGGTAATTTTATTAGGCGCCGGCGTGTATTACTTCTACAAAAAATATAAATCAAAGAAGGGTGATGATTCAAAGGACAAAAGTGAGAGCAAACAAGCTAAAGGTGGATCAGCGGGTGGCGGAGGGACTACTCCAGTGAGTGGCGGGGGCACTCCTCCCGCGGGTGGTGGAGGCACTCCTCCCGCGGGTGGCGGAGGCACTCCTCCGGCGGGTGGCGGGGGGAGTGGAAATAAAAAATCAGGACAAAGTGGATAATAACACATTAATAAAATAACACGGGCGATTGTATATCTTACACGTTTTTTTCATTTATAAAAAATACAAAACATGGTCGATATTATGTCATTGGGTCTCGGAGCGGCAGTAGGTATTGTCATAGGCGTATTACTATATATGATGTACAAAAAGTTTGTTGAATGAATGGTTTACCAATAAAATACTTTTCTGAGTTCTAAACAATAAAGTAAATATTTTAAGTCTTCAACTTCATCAAATAATATATTATTATGAAACAATTTAAACCTATCAATTACAGAATGGTTATTTGTTATTTTTTCACTTTGTAATAATTCAATACCCGTAATGAGCTGCATACTTTTTATTTTAAGATTCTAAACTCTTCAACAAATCTAAAGCCTTTAAAAAGTATTCCTTATTAATTTCTTTTTTTTTATACAGATTTATATTTTTTATTAATTCGTAGAGTTCAAAAAATTTCACTATCCTCAAAAAATCCTTTTTGTCCTCGGGCAAACTAGAAATTCGAAACATTTGCCAGAGTTTATTCAAACAGTTTTCCCTCTCATAGAAATCTTGTAATTTGTGTGTTATGACTTTATTCAGTTTTTCACTATACGCGTCTATCTTATTTCTTCTGAATCTCTCCCTGTCGGCTCTTCTCTGTAACAGAGACCTATCATCTAATTTATCTTTTAAAAATGTAACATTTGAATTAGATCCGCAATCTATGACGTAAACCAAATCATAAAATCTCACACTCATTTTTATAATAAAAATGTTGACACGTCGTTTTGACGGTCCCAGTGCTGTTGTTGAGGGTGAGAGATATGGATTAAATTTATTATTCCAAAACCCTCACCTTATATATTGGATTCCGATGTGTTATAAGGTGGCAGACCACGAATTTCAAAATCCGAGTAACGTAACATTTGAATACAATTTTCAACTGAAAAGGGTTACTAAACATACAATATTTTCCAAATACGCATTTGATTTAGTATACTACTCAAATAAAGGGAATATCCCATTCAGGACAAGCTCAAATTTAATTTCATTTATTGTAAGTGTTTTGATTTGTATTTTATTTGTAAACACCTCCCAAGGTGCTGGTACAAAATAGCACAAAATATAATATCTTCACGCTAGGATTTTACGTGTAGACTTTGATTTGGAAATTTTTGGGGAATTTTTTGGGGAATTTCATCGCTCTCTCTTTCCAAAAGATTTTTAAAATTGTTTTAATTAAAAATACTAAAAGGTATATAATAAGTATAATCAGAGACAATATAAAAATTGGAAATTCAAGAAATGCAACAAAAACAATCTCCATTTTTGAATATTTATGTACCCGGTAGCTCCGGGTCCTCGATTGAACACTTACGTTTTTGTTCTAAACTTTATTTTAGCCGAAATTATTTTAATCACTAAATTTTTCTAAGTTCAGAGTAAAAAAATCATATTTTAGCCGAAATTATTTTAAGTACTAAATAAGACTTGGGCTGATTCTGTGAATCTACAAACATAGTATTGTAAAAAAAACTTATAAAAGAGAATTTATCCAACCAATTACCACTCCATGACTAACATTGCAATGATATATAAACACATAAGGCAATTTAACAACGAGATTCCTAGAATTATTGAAAATATTAAGTACCAATACAGTTTTTATAAACATTATTATAATCCTGATGCAAGATGTTTGCAAACAGATTTACAAAAGAATTGGGCATTTACCCGCAATAAAGAACACAATAGACATTTAATATTTTTATTCATACCCTCTTTGTTCCAAGTAGGTTTGAATCTTATAAACATTTTCAAGAGCACACATGAAACTATTAAATCTATGATAATAACAATAATTATTTAGATACTTAGATTTTAATTTTTTAAGTGATGGCATGTCGTCCAAATTTTCAACTTTGGCGTTCTTAAAAAGTCTTTGAAGGAACACTTGTTTCTCTTGACCCTTTACGTAGACGGTGGTGTTTTGTGATAACAGCTCCGCCAGTTGTCTCTTGACGTAATTGAAGGACGTAGTTCCTTCCTGCCATGGAATTCCGTGGTAATAGTTTGCGTTGAAGATCGCCTGTCTTCTGTAGTCCGGAGATAGTTTGTCAAAATCGTACGGCGATTTTACAAACCAGTGTCTCAGAAACCAATTACCGCTGGTTTTTGTAAGTGCAATTTCTTTAATAATAAAATTGTTTTTGTTGTCTTTAAATCCTTGAAAATCGATAATATAAGCATGTTTAGCCATGTTGAGACGTCCTTAGATATCGGAATCAGCGAGGTAAATAGAGCTCTTTTCGGTTCTCTATCAGACCAAACACCAGTGCAGGAGTTCAGCAACTACTGGTATATTGGGGGGACCCGTTCCTTTATAAAGCCTCGGAATTTGTATTATGCCCCTATTTCAAATGTTGACGGGGGTGGGAGAATTTGTTGAAAGCAGGGGAATATAATAGTTTCTCCGTGTGAAACAAAACATACCTACCATTTACATACATACTGTAGTTTCAAACTCCTACATAGTCTTCAACATGGATCCGTGTGATGATGTCTCGTACCTAAGCGAAAGCGATTCGTGTGATGATGATGATGTCTGTTACCTAGGCGAAAGCATTTGCCAAGCATGTCGCCACCAACGCGCTCAGGGCGCGGGCGCGTCGGAGGACAGTGGAGTTGGCTGGATCATTATAAATTTGATGAAGGACGGGAGACTCGTTCGCAAAATAGATTTCAACGGGGAACTTTTGAAATTGGAAGTAAAATCTAATGGAAATTTTGACAGAATAGAATTCGAATTTATAGATACTAAGGCCATGTCCCTTAGCGGGTTCTCAGAGAAGCAGATTATTCAAAAAGCAGATTTTTTTTCAAAGTATAACAAATTGGACGTCCACATTTATACCAAAGACAAATGGCATGAGCGCGAATCATTTTGGATTGAGGATGATTGTGATGAAACAGATCGTCCATATACTAGCCTCAAAGAGTTTGGAGAATTTAAACAAGAAGAGGTAGATTACGTGGTCATTAAATTTAGAAACCCAAAGTATGATGACTCTTCAGATGAGGAGGGAGAGGAGAGGATCGAGTTTGCAATCGACTTGCAAGTTGGACGGGGGAGGAGATTGAAAAAAAATACGAGAAGTTTGGATTAAAAGAGGAAGAGGGTAGCTTAGGACTATGGATGTTATCATAAGCGTTCACACACAAGCGGCATTGTTTCAGAGTTTATCAACTATTATTATTTTAAGGTTTTAGTTTACCAACTTCAAAACTTAAAATCTTTAATGTTGTACAAGTTATCACTATCTTGTTAAAATATTTCGTCATTTGACTAACCCACAAAAACATAAAGACCTGGCTCGCTAAGAAAGATTGTATGTTTCTCATTATGGGTTAGGGGGGCGTTTCACCCCCCTCGTACTTCCAGTCTTGTTTTGCGGTGTTTTTGTCTGTTAACGTTTAAGAATAAAGAGCGCTAAAAGTATCGTCAAAATAAATGTTATATTCTAATTCATCGTGGAGAATTTAGCTACTTTTTTTATAATCCTTTCTCTAGAGAATCCACTATTTAGCATAGCCCTACTGCTCAAAAATTCAACCCCTATCCTGTCAAAGTCTGCATTTGATTTTAAGTCCAATTTTAATGGCTTTCCATCAAATTTTATTTTTCGAACGGGTCTTCCGTCATATAGGTTTCTTTCACACTAAATTATTCTCTTTATGTTGCACTCCAGTAAAAATGTGATAACTACTTACTTTAAAAAATATATTTTCACTAAACTCTAAAAACAACTTAGGATCAAGATTTTCTTAGGCGAGTTGAGTTGTTGAACTTACCTCGGCCGCTTCAGAGACTAAATAGACTATCTTTTTATCATATCAGAGGGGAAAATTCAGGTTTCGTTAAAGCAAAGTTTAAAGTTAATGTTTATTTATTAATTCAATTAATGTAAAAAAATAACAAAATTGCATTAATATTTGAGAAAAGAAGAAAAAAAAAATAAAATTTAGATTAAATTTTGTAACACAGAGCGTTTTCCACTAATACAAAAATGGAATATGTAGATTCAAAGTAATTTAGAAGAGGAAAAATCTAGACTGAGAAACACTTAGTCTCTTGGTGATTTTTGATGTATTCCCTCCTCCTTGGACAGTCGCGGATAAAAAACAATATTGTAAAATTTTTCATATTGTTTTTTATGATATTCCACACCTAATCTTTCCCTCCTGTCCATGGGTTTACAGTTGTCGTGAAGTATACTATAAAACTCAAAGAGTTCGTTATTCTTGGCGTACATCATTGATTCAAATGGAAGAGTTAACTGAAACGGCCGGGCAAAATCTTCTTCTTCGTTGAACTCAAACAAACTTGAATAGTGATATCTGCATATCGAACATGGTAATAAAAGATCAAAAAACCCCGTTAAACTGCATAAAGCTTCTTGATATTCTTCTTTAAGTTTAGATTCCTCCATTTTATCTATAACCAATGTTGTGAAATGTATTACTACCCAGTACGAACTACCCCAAGCGATCATTCCACTAACTATTTCATAAAGCCTAGAACACGGTATAGCGTCTGTTGATTTCTCAATGGACCCTACCGGAAAGAATTTTGAAATGCTATCAATAAATAACTTGGAGTCCTTAATAGACATGTAATTCTCAATTGTAATAAACGGAAGAACGTCTTTTGAAAGATGTTCAACCCCTTTCAAGTATTCCACATTTTTTCTGTACAATTCATCATTAAGTTTTATTTTGATTCCCAAAACACAATTGATAATTACAACCAAAACATCCAAGAGGTGATTTTTATTTTGTAAAAGCTCTTTTCTGCTATTTTCAAAACCCCATTCCTCGTGACTGTAGATTTTCGGCAGTATTCCAAGAGCTAACCAGTTATAAACAACAAAGGGCAAATAAGTAGCAGGGTGGTTTAAATGAAAATCTTCAAATTTCAATACGTCTCTGTACTTTATGAAAATACAATCAGACATTTTTTATATAATTTTATTTACTTCTCGACCGAGAACGACTTCGCGACCTAGATCGTCTAGTTCTAGACCGCGATCTAGACCTTTTGGGGCATTTATTTCTAAGCTTGGTAAAAGATTTTGGTCCTTTTGCGGTAGAATATTTAAAATAACCAATAGTGGGACGTTTTTTTCTCTTAATATTCATACAAGTGCACACAGCGGTTTGAGATTTCTTAGACTTTTTCATGATTTTATTTATAACAAAAAAATATGTAAAAATAATAAACTCTCGAGTGATCATGCACTGATCATGCACTGATCATGCACTACAATCATAGAGATTACCCCAGTTGCGATGTGTTCCTCCAACGTTGATCACTAGAAAATCCGCACGGTGGTGCCAACCATCTTCTAGAAGTATTAGAATGCTGCAAGGAATTCTATATATAAATGGGGGAGTGATTAGAAATATTAGTTCTTCGTTTGAGATTATTTACTTTAAATTTCCCCGGGGCGCACTCTACAATCGGGGTAATATTGGTTTCAGAATAATAATTTTAAAAATTCAAAATTATAACAAAAAACACACAAAAAACACACAACTCAACCCGTATTAACTTTATTTTTAATTACACAGCTTGTTTGTAACTTAAATAAATAATAATGTACATTTTACTTGTCGGGCTGGCATAAAAATAAAAATAAAATAATGAAAAAACAATAGGTCCTCTTAAGACAAAGCCTGCTATAGGGTTCCATCACTTAAATTAAAAATAATGTAAAGTAGGCGAACAGAAATGATCGAAATATAATAAACACAATTGTCTCAGACAACCCATGTGTATACAAAAATTAAACAAAAATTAAACGTAAATTTAGCGTTAAAATTAAACGTTAAGAAAAATACAAAATTAAATATTTGACGCGCCTTATTTCTCTCATGAACACTGAAATTCAGCGTGTGCTCAGTGCATAAAAACTAATTACAGAAAATAAATAAAACTGTATTTGTAGATTCATATAGTCTATCATATAAATTATACACGTATTATAATATTCTAAGGTTTACTCTTTCAGGCGGCTTATGGCACCTCTCCAGAGACTTGCCTCTGGGGTTGGTCTCCCCAGGTGCCGTCGAAGCTCATTGCATGCAATGCATAGTCCCCGTGTGAACCCTCAGCTATAATATCAAAAATAAAACTATTGCTGAATTTGAAATAACAATCAGTATTCTCTAGTTGAAATAACCATTTCCTTAATCTACATAAAAAAAAATTAATATTAAATGCAATCTTAACATTTTCAGGAAGTTTATTAAACAGTTTCGGAGCTATAAAATTGAAAGTTTTTGTAAAAAATGTATTGGTTGGCTTGGGAATAAAAAACTGGTTAGCTTTCCTTAATTTTTTTCTATACTCATTCTCATTTTGGGGCATATTTCCACTTTTATTGTAGAAAAGTTTTAGAAAAGTTTTAGTTTTAGAACTTTATAAACATAAATATATTTAAACGAAAAAATTCTCTGACTTATGAAAAGGGGTTTTGATCATTCATATCTGGTTTTGTATAAAATCAATCTTAAAATATGTTTCTGCTGCAAATATAATGGTTTAGTATATGACTCATGGGTATTACCCCAAAAGACTATGCCTTATACTATTATAGGGTTGGAAGAAGGTCTAGTAAGGCCAGGTTGTAGGTGCCGGGTTGCTGAGGACTATAGAGATATTTTTATATACTATTTAATTATACACATTTTAAAACCTGTTTTCTGTCAAGCCGTTTTAAAACGTCGATAACGTCGATAAATATTCTTGTTCTTCTAACGATAGTTCTGGGGCCGTGATCACCATCCTGTTAGGATTTTCCGGAAATAGTATACAGTCATCTGTGACACCAACAATAGATTCTTCATCCGCTTGTCTAACTTGAATTAATCCAATTAAATTTCCTTCTTCTGCAAAGTTCAAACTTTCTGAGTCGTTACGCACTTCTGTCGTCTCTTGATTCGTGGCGGAACACTGCTGTATGTTATTATCTACTGAAGGTGGTTTTGAGTTTTTTTTGCGATATTGTCGCTTTTGAGAAACCTTGTGTATAATTGATTGTTGTTCGTCGGGCGGAAATTTAAATAATAATCTGTTTATTAAATGTTGGAATTCGTGATGATACTCTTCTTGCAATAGGGTGAATTTGGATTGCATGATCAGAAATCTTAGAATGCGTGTAACAATCTTCTTTTGCTGGGGTGTATACACGCTCTCCATTTCAAAATGACGCGTTTGCAAGTTCACGATATATTTAAGTGAAATTAGTTATTTACTTTTAAATTTTTAAAGATGTCTAAAAGTCATTTGTTTACACTTTCAGTTGTATGATATATTTAAATGTGATTTAAATGTGATTTAAATGTGATTTAAATGTGATTTAAATGTGATAACTACTTACTTTGAAAAATATATTTTTACTAAACTCTAAAAACAACTTAGGATCATAAGAACTCTCTTGGGCGAGTTGAGTTGTTGAACTGACTGACTTCGAACCAAGAAACGATTCTAGACACTCTCTCGGGGACAAACCAGCCCGGAAATCCGGTTGCAGAACACGGAAACTCGCTCGGGGATCTTGTGTAAATAGTGACCGGCGACTCACACCGTGACCCAGTTGCGCAACACGCAATTGTACTCACACCGTGACCCAGTTGCGCAACACGCAATTGTACAACAGAACTACATTAGCCTTCGCAACCTCGAGAATTTTAAAATTCTCAAGGAAGTGGTATATAAACAAACACAGGAAGCCGCGGTGGCCTTTTGTTGTCCGCGTGCACGTATGTATTGTTGTTACAGTTTAGATGTGGCTAGTAATTTTATACTTTTTATTTAGTGAAAATAATAGTTTTTCCTGGTAAGTTTTAAAATATAACTAAATATGGAGAAGATGAACAAATTAATTGCATTATTAGAGCAAAACAATAATGTGTACGGGAATTTATCGAATCTATCAACCGTAGAAGTGCTACATTTATACATCAAAGTAAGAAATGAATCTGTGCTGGAAATATTGAGAAACAAACTATTAAACTTCCCAACCGACAGTTGGAACATGATTTCTCTTTCAAATAATTTGAAAACGCCATTTTTGATGGAATTCCGACATAAAATTAACTGGGTAATTCTTTCTCAAAACATTAGGTTAACAGCTGATATTCTGTACGGGTTTCAAGATTATCTGGATTTGGACATTATTGTAAAAAGGGGCTATTTCATACCAGAAGATATAATTTTTAAAAAGTATACTGCAATCAACATACAACAACTTCTACGTATGCAGAATTTATCCGAAGACTTATTATTGTTTTTGATTTCGACGCCCAGTGAATTAGAGCTGTGTTATATTTCATATATTGATATAGAATCTTACTTAAACATATCATATTGGCCTTTAATTTGCCAAACACAAGATATGTCGGAGAGATTAATTTCTATAATTTACAATACCAGAGTTAAATATACAAGCAATTCATTAAAAAACCATTATTGGAATCTTATTCGTCGGTATCAAAAGATGAGTCTTCAAACTATGTCACGATTTGAAAAATACCTCAACCGCGATCAGCTGAAATGAACTCTAAAGTATAATGTGCTTGTGTTGTTACGTATGGTGTTCTGAGAATTATTTGTGATGTGGTCTTGTCGGTGGAAATTTAAGTGTTATGAATATTTATACGAAATATTTTATTACGTTGTAGCTCAAATCATTTTTAAGGGTATTTTTTATGATTGTATTTTAACTTGTAAAGTTGTTCCTGTTTAATAGTAAGATTTAAAGTTAAATTGTCCCACTTGTTGTATTATATTTTACACATTATCAAATGAGGAATAATAAACACAAATATACAACTAAAATGTGCCTAGCTCAACTCATATATCATAATTATTTTTAATTATTTTTGATATAATTTATTAGTATGTTCCAGAATGTATTTTAACAGATTTAAGTTTTAACATTCGCTCGCAAAGCATATAAATAGGCCAGAATTGGGTCAATTCACATACCAAAGTTTCGCTAAAATATGATCACTTTAAATAACTGAAAAGAGTATTTTTTAGTATTTTTTAGTATTTTTTATTTAAATTAAACAACAGATAATTTTAATCAAAATATTTGTTTACAAAAATTGAATTAATACAGTTCATATGATAACGGTTTTTAACAAGATCCAGTATAAAATACGATTGAATCAGTCGGCGTGGCGGGCCGATGCAGTTTAGTGTGAGAGAGTAAAGAGGTGTGCGAGTGAGACAGAAATATGGTGAAATCGGACCACTCCCGTTTCCACCTTTTGAGAGGCCTCCACGCATGCGTCATTTGTTACCAAAATTTGAAAGTGGGCTACGTGGAATGTTCGCATCCGGGGCGCGCGGGCGTTGCCAAACCGAGCGTTCTTGTCCAAGGTTGCCAAATCGCACGCCAGGTGCAAGGTTTCGGCCCGATAAAATATCACGGCCCCGTCCTACGGGTCTTAAAAGTCCCCATATTATTCATGTTGAGGAGTAGTATTAAAATGGAGAAGTAAAACCGTCTTGTGTGTTAATTCGCTAACTCAAAAACTTTAAAAAGCCGCGAGATTTTAGCACGACAACGTCCTCTTGGGTCAGTGTTCCTGTATCACTTATACCGATTCTGGGGTTTTAAAGTATTAAGATTTAGGCAGATTCGGGACTTGTACGATTCTACAATGAGTTAATTTTATTTAATTTTAGGGCTCTGGACTTGTAAAATTTTACAGCGATTTCCCAACACTTAGAAACCAACTATTGGGCTCTAAACATTTAATCTGGGGACTAACACCTATAAACATTCGCACTCGCCGCTATTTAACTAACAACTGATTCTAGTGTCTGTCTTATCAAGGCGACACAATTCAAAATGCAATTTTAAAATTGGGGTTTTAAATTATTATTATTTAGGCAGATTCGGGACTTGTACGATTCTACAATGAGTTAATTTTGTTTAATTTTAGGGCTCTGGACTTGTAAAATTTTACAGCGATTTCCCAACACTTAGAAACCAACTATTGGGCTCTAAACATTTAATCTGGGGACTAACACCTATAAACATTCGCACTCGCCGCTATTTAACTAACAACTGATTCTAGTGTCTGTCTCATCAAGGCGACACAATTCAAAATGCAATTTTAAAATTGGGGTTTTAAATTATTATTATTTAGGCAGATTCGGGACTTGTACGATTCTACAATGAGTTAATTTTATTTAATTTTAGGGCTCTGGACTTGTAAAATTTTACAGTGATTTCCCAACACTTAGAAACCAACTATTGGGCTCTAAACATTTAATCTGGGGACTAACACCTATAAACATTCGCACTCGCCGCTATTTAACTAACAACTGATTCTAGTGTCTGTCTTATCAAGGCGACACAATTCAAAATGCAATTTTAAAATTGGGGTTTTAAATTATTATTATTTAGGCAGATTCGGGACTTGTACGATTCTACAATGAGTTAATTTTGTTTAATTTTAGGGCTCTGGACTTGTAAAATTTTACAGCGATTTCCCAACACTTAGAAACCAACTATTGGGCTCTAAACATTTAATCTGGGGACTAACACCTATAAACATTCGCACTCGCCGCTATTTAACTAACAACTGATTCTAGTGTCTGTCTCATCAAGGCGACACAATTCAAAATGCAATTTTAAAATTGGGGTTTAAAATTATTATTATTTAGGCAGATTCGGGACTTGTACGATTCTACAATGAGTTAATTTTATTTAATTTTAGGGCTCTGGACTTGTAAAATTTTACAGTGATTTCCCAACAAATCAACTATTGGGCTCTAAACTTTTAACCTGGGGACTAACACCTATAAACACTCGCACAAGTTCACTCGCCGCGATTTAACTAACAACTGATTCTAGTGTCTGTCTTATCAAGGCGACACAATTCAAAATTCAATTTTAAAATTATCTTTTGAAATATTATTATTTGCAAATGAAACATTCTCAGGGTTACCATGTGCCTAGAAACTACCACGCATCCGCGCCACAACGCCGCGAGATTTTAGCACGACAACGTCCTCTTGGGTCAGTGTTCCTGTATCACTTATACCGATTCTGGGGTTTTAAAGTATTAAGATTTAGGCAGATTCGGGACTTGTACGATTCTACAAGGAGTTAATTTTATTTAATTTTAGGGCTCTGGACTTGTAAAATTTTACAGTGATTTCCCAACACTTAGAAACCAACACAGTGATTTCCCAACACTTAGAAACCAACTATTGGGCTCTAAACATTTAATCTGGAGACTAACACCTATAAACATTCGCACTCGCCGCTATTTAACTAACAACTGATTCTAGTGTCTGTCTCATCAAGGCAACACAATTAAAAATTCAATTTTAAAATTATCTTTTGAAATATTATTATTTGCAAATGAGAATGTTGCAATTATCAAGACTAACCCGTGCCCAGAACCCACCACACACCCGCGCCACAACGCCGCGAGATTTTAGCACGACAACACCCTCTTGGGTCAGTGTTTCCTAACATTTAGACCAAGACTTGGGTTAATTCTGTGAATCGGGATTTTTAAATTTTATCTTATTTTTCGGCTCGGCACTTGTGATTTTTTCAAACTTTTAATCTGGGGACTTTAAATTATTTTGAAATATTTTGAATTATGTGGATTTTTGACTCTCGGGACTTGTAATATTTAACGGGAATCGCGGAGTACTAACACCTATAAACATTCGCACTCGCCGCTATTTAACTAACAACTGATTCTAGTGTCTGTCTCATCAAGGCGACACAATTCAAAATTCAATTTTAAAATTATCTTTTGAAATATTATTATTTGCAAATGAAACATTCTCAAGACTAACCCGTGCCCAGAACCCACCACACACCCGCGCCACAACGCCGCGAGATTTTAGCACGACAACACCCTCTTGGGTCAGTGTTTCCTAACATTTAGACCAAGACTTGGGTTAATTCTGTGAATCGGGATTTTTAAATTTTATCTTATTTTTCGGCTCGGCACTTGTGATTTTTTCAAACTTTTAATCTGGGGACTTTAAATTATTTTGAAATATTTTGAATTATGTGGATTTTTGACTCTCGGGACTTGTAATATTTAACGGGAATCGCGGAGTACTAACACCTATAAACATTCGCACTCGCCGCTATTTAACTAACAACTGATTCTAGTGTCTGTCTCATCAAGGCGACACAATTCAAAATTCAATTTTAAAATTATCTTTTGAAATATTATTATTTGCAAATGAAACATTCTCAAGACTAACCCGTGCCCAGAACCCACCACACACCCGCGCCACAACGCCGCGAGATTTTAGCACGACAACACCCTCTTGGGTCAGTGTTTCCTAACATTTAGACCAAGACTTGGGTTAATTCTGTGAATCGGGATTTTTAAATTTTATCTTATTTTTCGGCTCGGCACTTGTGATTTTTTCAAACTTTTAATCTGGGGACTTTAAATTATTTTGAAATATTTTGAATTATGTGGATTTTTGACTCTCGGGACTTGTAATATTTAACGGGAATCGCGGAGTACTAACACCTATAAACATTCGCACTCGCCGCTATTTAACTAACAACTGATTCTAGTGTCTGTCTCATCAAGGCGACACAATTCAAAATTCAATTTTAAAATTATCTTTTGAAATATTATTATTTGCAAATGAAACATTCTCAAGGTTACCACGTGCCTAGAACCCACCACACACCCGCGCCACAACGCCGCGAGATTTTAGCACGACAACACCCTCTTGGGTCAGTGTTTCCTAACATTTAGACCAAGACTTGGGTTAATTCTGTGAATCGGGATTTTTAAATTTTATCTTATTTTTCGGCTCGGCACTTGTGATTTTTTCAAACTTTTAATCTGGGGACTTTAAATTATTTTGAAATATTTTGAATTATGTGGATTTTTGACTCTCGGGACTTGTAATATTTAACGGGAATCGCGGAGTACTAACAAATATAAACATTCGCACTCGCCGCTATTTAACTAACAACTGATTCTAGTGTCTGTCTCATCAAGGCGACACAATTCAAAATTCAATTTTAAAATTATCTTTTGAAATATTATTATTTGCAAATGAAACATTCTCAAGACTAACCCGTGCCCAGAACCCACCACACACCCGCGCCACAACGCCGCGAGATTTTAGCACGACAACACCCTCTTGGGTCAGTGTTTCCTAACATTTAGACCAAGACTTGGGTTAATTCTGTGAATCGGGATTTTTAAATTTTATCTTATTTTTCGGCTCGGCACTTGTGATTTTTTCAAACTTTTAATCTGGGGACTTTAAATTATTTTGAAATATTTTGAATTATGTGGATTTTTGACTCTCGGGACTTGTAATATTTAACGGGAATCGCGGAGTACTAACACCTATAAACATTCGCACTCGCCGCTATTTAACTAACAACTGATTCTAGTGTCTGTCTCATCAAGGCGACACAATTCAAAATTCAATTTTAAAATTATCTTTTGAAATATTATTATTTGCAAATGAAACATTCTCAAGACTAACCCGTGCCCAGAACCCACCACACACCCGCGCCACAACGCCGCGAGATTTTAGCACGACAACACCCTCTTGGGTCAGTGTTTCCTAACATTTAGACCAAGACTTGGGTTAATTCTGTGAATCGGGATTTTTAAATTTTATCTTATTTTTCGGCTCGGCACTTGTGATTTTTAACTAGTGTTAACCGACAAGTCTCCATGAGTACTATCCGAGTCAACAATGTTATTTCGCTAAATCAAAAACTAAGTTAAATTTAACTACAACAGTTAAAACTGTTTTGTTCAAAGTTCCATTTATGAATTGAATTCTAATTGCTTTAATTTTAATAATTTTAGATTATTGGTGATGTGATCGTTCCACTCAGACTCAGTCCCCCGCCGCACGCAAACACCAACAGAATACGCTTCATTTCTACACACACCCGCGCGTATAAAATTCAAAAAAACGGTTTCAACAAATTCCCCCACCCCCGTCAACATTTGAAATAAATGCACAAATACTTTGCGAATTCTATTTTCTGAGGGTTTATAAGGGAACGGTTCTCCACACATACCAGTAGTTCCTGTAATGAACTCCTGCGTGTTCGGTAAAGTTGTTGTTTGTTTTTGAGTTGATTTGTGATAGGTAACTAGAACCATGGTGGAGAGAATTACATTTTACGAACTCAAAGCTATTTGCCAAAGTATGGGTATCAAGTCAACCCACCTAACTAGGAAAAAGATTTTGTGGAAGATTTTAAATTCTATTAAAAGCGCTGATGGTGTTACCGCCTTTATAGACAAACTTACGGATCCTTCTGACTTGTACAGTTTGTATACTTCATTGGAACAGGAGACATTAGATAACAGCAGTCAATTCCTACACTTCACTAAATTTGAAAAAATTACGGAAAAAATTCATCAACTCCCAGTCAACCTTTGGAGAATACTATACCGGAGAGAACAGTTCACGCATGGGTTCATGTTGAAGTTTCAAGAGATTCTAAATTTTAACGAAATTGTCATCCACCAAAGACTGACGACTAAAGATATAGAAAGTTTTCAATCAAAAATTAACTTTTCGCTTTTGGTTAAGTACCAAAATCTCTCTGAAGCAGTGTTGGTCAAATTCAATCACAAGTTCGACTGGAATGCAGTTGTGGAACACCAAAATGTCCCGGAGTGGATTCTTAGACAGTTTTACCATAAGATTGATCCAATTGTCATAATAAAATCCATGAAGCTGACTCAAGATTTTATGTTGTGGATGGTGGATGGGGTTAATCCACGGTGTAAATTTCACAATACAGACGAAGAAGAGTATTATAAAATGGTTCTATGGCCATATCTCATAAAACACCAATCATTAAGTAAAAATTTAATATGCTACATTTACTTCTCGAAAGTGGGTAATCAAATCGATCTTTTAAAACTACTGTTTGGCTCGCTAATAAGTAAATGTCAAACTCTTGATTCTTTTCTTCTGGATACGTTTAAAAATATTTTGTGCTGGTGGTCCGTCTCAAAACATCAAACGCTCAGCGATGAAGATATTATTAAATATTGCAAATTAATCGATTTTCAAACATATACGTCGCGAGGATTACAAATTTCTGAATTTGTGAAGAGGAATCTGCCCAATCCATTTACAAAAGTAGAATCTGAAACCGATTGTCCAGTTTGCCTTGACACGAAAAAAGATTGTATCAGTCTTAAGGATTGTCAACACGTGTTTTGTACAACGTGTATATTTAAATGGCTTAAAGTAAATAAATAATGTCCTCTTTGTAGGATTAAAATTCACTTGCCAGGCTACTGTTGGGTATAAAATAGAACTCGCCGCACATATTTGCACATATTTGTACTCATTTGTAAAACTTGTGAAAAATAAATCATATTTAAAAATTTCAAATTGTGTTTTTATTTACATGACTTAAAACAGACCCGGTCTCTAGAGGTTAATCATTAGTCTATTTGAATGTTGTGCAGTGTGGTTTAAAGACAATCAGTATATTTTAATTAACATTGGCAATATTGAGGTTTTTTCGCGTGATATAATTTACCAGAAAACCCTTTGAAAAACGAGTCCATTAGACTTCTTCTTGGTTATAAAACTCATTTTGTCTCCTTTAGAAAAACATAAGAATTTGTTCAGTGTTTCAACATAAAATATTACAATACCTTAGGGGAAATCACCAAAAGTAACAATGTTAAATTCTTTTTGCT
Organism: Allygus modestus; assembly: GCA_963675035.1. Lineage (NCBI taxonomy): Eukaryota > Metazoa > Arthropoda > Insecta > Hemiptera > Cicadellidae > Allygus > Allygus modestus. The sequence continues at coordinate 145,048,158 of OY776111.1, forward strand.
ATTTCTGTATTTGAAGTCTTTGATAAATGGCTCTGTAAAGGTAATTTTGAATTTGTCAAACTTTAATTTAATTTTAAATGTATGGTTAAAAAAGAATATACCGGTTATAAATAGGATGTCAGCCCGATCCTGGGCATTAAGTCAAGGACCGCGAACCTTGTACAAGGACCAAGGCAACGGCGCAAAACATAGCCTCTCCTGGTCAAGTCAACCCCTACCGTGACGTGGTGTACGAGGCTTTACACATACGGGGCTCTGGCGAAGTAGGTTAAGTAGTATGTAGGAGTTTGTTAGGTTTGTTCTCTCTTAGTAATTTAATAATTGAGTGGTATAGGTAGTTTTAAGGCATGCATATGTTAGGTAGGTTACACAGAGGTTGGGTAAGTCCTCTCTTCGTAGTTATAAGTCCTGTCGAATGATTCTGGGAATTCCTTGCGGTGTTAACGAAGAATCATTCCCTTCCAGCACCTTTTCATTCCCAAAAACCCCTCCAAACCTCCTTTCCTTTATGGCTCTTTGCGCTGGCGGATACAATCCACGCAGAGGGTCTCCTTCCAATTTCCCAATTTCCCTCACACGTAGCTAATAAGTTAGATAGGGGGGCTTTTTAGTGGTAGGTAGTTTTAGGTAGTTTTAGGTAGTTTTTAGTCTGAGGAGGCGTTTTTATTAATGAGATAAGAGGGCCCAGCGGAGTACGCTGATTAACCTCGTCACAGCTTCTAGCGGAGTACACTGGACTGTGACATTTTTCAAAATTTAAAGGGCCCAGCGGAGTACGCTGATTAACCTCGTCACAGCTTCTAGCGGAGTACACTGGACTGTGACGTTTTTATATTTGAATAACATTAATAAAAACGTCTCGCGGACACTCATTCCCAAAAACCCCTCCAAACCTCCTTTCCTTTATGGCTCTTTGCGCTGGCGGATACAATCCACGCAGAGGGTCTCCTTCCAATTTCCCAATTTCCCTCACACGTAGCTAATAAGTTAGATGGGGGGGCTTTTTAGTGGTAGGTAGTTTTAAGGCATGCATATGTTAGGTAGGTTACACAGAGGTTGGGTAAGTCCTCTCTTCGTAGTTATAAGTCCTGTCGAATGATTCTGGGAATTCCTTGCGGTGTTAACGAAGAATCATTCCCTTCCAGCACCTTTTCATTCCCAAAAACCCCTCCAAACCTCCTTTCCTTTATGGCTCTTTGCGCTGGCGGATACAATCCACGCAGAGGGTCTCCTTCCAATTTCCCAATTGTCCCTCACACGTAGCTAGTAAGTTAGATAGGGGGGCTTTTTAGTGGTAGGTAGTTTTAGGTAGTTTTAGGTAGTTTTTAGTCTGAGGAGGCGTTTTTATTAATGAGATAAGAGGGCCCAGCGGAGTACGCTGATTAACCTCGTCACAGCTTCTAGCGGAGTACACTGGACTGTGACATTTTTCAAAATTTAAAGGGCCCAGCGGAGTACGCTGATTAACCTCGTCACAGCTTCTAGCGGAGTACACTGGACTGTGACGTTTTTATATTTGAATAACATTAATAAAAACGTCTCGCGGACACTCATTCCCAAAAACTCCCTCCAAACCTCCTTTCCTTTATGGCTCTTTGCGCTGGCGGATACAATCCACGCAGAGGGTCTCCTTCCAATTTCCCAATTTCCCTCACACGTAGCTAATAAGTTAGATGGGGGGGCTTTTTAGTGGTAGGTAGTTTTAAGGCATGCATATGTTAGGTAGGTTACACAGAGGTTGGGTAAGTCCTCTCTTCGTAGTTATAAGTCCTGTCGAATGATTCTGGGAATTCCTTGCGGTGTTAACGAAGAATCATTCCCTTCCAGCACCTTTTCATTCCCAAAAACCCCTCCAAACCTCCTTTCCTTTATGGCTCTTTGCGCTGGCGGATACAATCCACGCAGAGGGTCTCCTTCCAATTTCCCAATTGTCCCTCACACGTAGCTAGTAAGTTAGATAGGGGGGCTTTTTAGTGGTAGGTAGTTTTAGGTAGTTTTAGGTAGTTTTTAGTCTGAGGAGGCGTTTTTATTAATGAGATAAGAGGGCCCAGCGGAGTACGCTGATTAACCTCGTCACAGCTTCTAGCGGAGTACACTGGACTGTGACATTTTTCAAAATTTAAAGGACCCAGCGGAGTACGCTGACTTCCTTGTCACAGCTTCTAGCGGAGTACACTGGACTGTGACGTTTTTATATTTGAATAACATTAATAAAAACGTCTCGCGGACACTCATTCCCAAAAACTCCCTCCAAACCTCCTTTCCTTTATGGCTCTTTGCGCTGGCGGATACAATCCACGCAGAGGGTCTCCTTCCAATTTCCCAATTTCCCTCACACGTAGCTAATAAGTTAGATGGGGGGGCTTTTTAGTGGTAGGTAGTTTTAAGGCATGCATATGTTAGGTAGGTTACACAGAGGTTGGGTAAGTCCTCTCTTCGTAGTTATAAGTCCTGTCGAATGATTCTGGGAATTCCTTGCGGTGTTAACGAAGAATCATTCCCTTCCAGCACCTTTTCATTCCCAAAAACCCCTCCAAACCTCCTTTCCTTTATGGCTCTTTGCGCTGGCGGATACAATCCACGCAGAGGGTCTCCTTCCAATTTCCCAATTTCCCTCACACGTAGCTAATAAGTTAGATAGGGGGGCTTTTTAGTGGTAGGTAGTTTTAGGTAGTTTTAGGTAGTTTTTAGTCTGAGGAGGCGTTTTTATTAATGAGATAAGAGGGCCCAGCGGAGTACGCTGATTAACCTCGTCACAGCTTCTAGCGGAGTACACTGGACTGTGACATTTTTCAAAATTTAAAGGACCCAGCGGAGTACGCTGACTTCCTTGTCACAGCTTCTAGCGGAGTACACTGGACTGTGACGTTTTTATATTTGAATAACATTAATAAAAACGTCTCGCGGACACGGTTAGAATATATTTAGTTAGTAAGTTAGGGACCCCATTAAGGACTGTGGATGCGGAACTTAAAGCTTCTCCCAGTCAAGTCAACCCCAACCTTGGCGCCGGTAGTGGGGCTTTAGACAAACGGGGCTCTGGCGAATATATATTATTTTTAGTATATTTATACATTTGCCACCCAGGATATCTAAGGGCATCACAGACTATTTATTGCATAGTTTCACGTCCCTGTGGTTTTAAATTTTTAAAGATAAAACATATACACATCATATAGTAGGAAGTATTATAGGCGGGATCGTGGATACAAGAAGAATGGGGCCACACCGTATCACCCCGGAGGGTTTGTGTGGCGAAGGGATCATTGAAGACTTCATTTCTATTTTATGTAAAAAAAATGAAGAACGCGCTGACGGATTGAAATTATATGCTTTCCCGACAGTGTTTTTCACGGCAATTGACCAGGGCGGTTTCCTGCGGGTGGAAAGGTGGACCAATAAAATAAAAATTTATGATTATGACATCTTACTGTTCCCAGTGCACATCCCCGCACCAATCCGGAAGGATGGGAAGCCCGGTGTATCCCACTGGTACCTGATTGCCGCCTTTTTAAAAGATGGGCTCGTGCGGAGCTACGACTCACTGGGAAATGAGTACCCAGATAGATTAAAAGAATGTTTAAAGTATATCGAGTGGGAAATGGGCCGGTTGGGTGTAAAAATCAACCGGGAAGAGTGGTCCTTAAAGGGGAATCCTAGTGGTCTTAAGCTTCAGACCAATACGGTTGACTGTGGTTTCTGTTTATGCTTATACGCTGGTTGTATTGCCAGGGGCATAAACCCCTCAACTGTCAAATTACCATCAAGCATGGACCTGAGGAAACTCATCTCCCGGGTATTGCGACAAGGGGGAGCAGAACCCCTCGATGAATTCCTTGAGGCCAACCGAGAAAACCTATTTCCAGGGCATACTCCAACCTACACCGAAGAGGAGTTGCAGAGAGCTATACATGGTATGATGGGGGATATGGTTGGAGCGTTTCTGCCAATTGATTATGCCGATACCCCCCCGACATCACCAGCCTACCCCAACGTGGAATTCGTGGTGGGCGGAGAAGATGTCTCTATGGATGTGAACACCGGGCGGGACGAGGGTACGGGAGCGACGGACATCATTGGGGATCAAGATAATAAGACCACGGGCTCTATAGAAGGGGAGGAGAGGATAGAAGCAACACCCGTCGCAGATGCAACACCCGTCGCAGAAGCAACACCTGTCGCAGAAGCAACACCTGTCGCATATGACCGTCCATCACTGTGCCCCCCACCCCCGTGTTTAATTCAACCTTCCAAAAACTCAACCAGCACCGGAATCTACCAGAACTCCGCCGGATATTCAGGGGAAAACGAACCACATCGACTCGTTAGAAACCCGCGGATAAAACGGAGGACAATACGTATAACGTTAAACGACGGAACAAGGAAGCGGGTCAATGTCCGAAAGTTGGGACTCCAGCCTGATTATTTATGATTGCAAGCACCCATTTTGCAAACATACAAATTGGTGCTTATATCAACTTATAAATTATCAAAATAATTTACGTAATTTACGAATACTGGCTCCTTGCCATAAAACAGTGACCAGCGCTCCCGAGCAATCAGTCTACCACCGACGGTTCTAAAAATCTTAAAATGGACGGGATATTTGGTGAATATTTGAAGAAGGTGCAAGAAATCACCGCAGACAAGTCTCCAGGATTCTACAAACACGTTACAAATCCGTTTGATTCAAAATTATTGAAAACAACTCCAAGTTCGGTTCGCGGGATTATTGTAGGCCTGACCGATTGTCCCACCGGACATGAAACGAGCAAGTCCAGAAGAGAAATGATACAGAAATTGTCAACGATATCTGAAAAAAGAAATATTCTTTGGATTCACATCCCGATAATCGTCTTTCCTATTTTGTGTTTAGGACGAAATTCGCACAGCTGTGTGATTGAAGGATTAAGATACACCAATCGTCCGAAATTTATACTACTTCCTGCGGTTCACCCCAACAACATATCAGAGATGGAAGAGAAAATCTCTAAAACTACCTGCAAATACCAGCGTCTTCATCTGATTAGAAGAAAATATTATAATGTTGACATGTTTATTCAAGTATTTAAAATATTTGTGAATCTTGTATCATCAAGTACTTAGTCATATACAATTGTATCATATGTATCATATATATCACGTAATAAATAATTTAACCCCCATTGTTGTATTTCTTTAAAATCTTCCAAACATTTGTAATAATCTGTTTCAAGAAGTTATTCAAATAACCAATTCTTTTGTTTTCTATTTTTGGAAACCATAAAATAAATTATTCTATTTGTGTCATTTGTATTGAAGGTGATTTCAATAATATTTTAATTACAAAGCGTTTTCACGGATACTGTGGTCTTGACATTTAACTTTTAAACCTTTTCAAGTTTAAGTACTCATTTAAATAAAAAACCTTTCAAGTTTAAATACTCAATTCAATGATTATTATATTATTCTGGCATTTGTTGTTCAATTTTATTATGAGCAGATTTTGCAGATTTGAGATTTACAAAACCACAAATGGGTTAAATTGTAGGAAATGCAAACCATTTTAGATTACCCATATTCAAAACTTTTTATTGAGACGTTTCTCGTCTTCGGGGTATTAAAGCATCCGCTTTATAGGGGCAAATTAGGGGGATTTTTTTCCCTCACAACTTAGTATTTTAGTATTTATAATTAAAGCAATTAAAAAAAATTAAATCTTTTGAAAAGAAGGGGGTCTATTTAACTCCCGAAGAGGCAATTTAAGTCAGTGTTGAGATTTACAGCATATGATCAACTATGGAGTATTGTTGCGAGCAGAGATGTTTTAAAATTCCTGGTGACCAGGTTGATGGGAGGGCTTGTAGGAAATGTCACCATTTTGGTTATTGCATTTGTAAATGTAAAAACTTCACAGCCTTCTCTACAGAATACAACACCACGCTCGGTGTGGAATACGGCGGCCGGGGAGATGGTGCATCTCTCAGAAAGAAGGAAGACTTGGATCGCGCTAGCCCGTGTTGTGGTATTAAAATGTACCATTCGCCAGTGTCTGTGGGATTAAATTATAATTTTACGAAAGAAACAAACACTCCTAGATTTCATTACGAGACCGAAAGACTTCATAGTTTTAAGGAGTGGCCAGTTACATTTTTAAGCCCCAAAGATTTATCCAAAGCTGGTTTTTATTATTTGCGTGTTAATGATTATGTTAGATGCGCTTATTGTGGGATTGAAATTGGGTTTTGGAAAGGGGGTGACATTCCTTTCTTAGAACATAAGAAATTTAACCCGTCCTGTATATTTATAGAGAAGTTTTACCCTTTAGAATGTAAATAAAACTAACATTCAAAAGGTGTAGCATTTTATTTTCTTAACCCAAAGTCAGTATTTGAGAATTAACAAGAAATGTGAAAACTTTGGCATGTAAAACAACATTTGAAATAAGGGCATAATACAAATTCCGAGGCTTTATAAAGGAACGGTTCCCCTAATATACCAGTAGTTGCCAAACTCCTGCACTAGTGTTTGGTCTAGTGTTTTGTTCAGAGTTTGTGATTCGGAACCGAAAAGAGCTCTATTTACCCCGCTGATTCCGATATCTAAGGACATCTCAACATGGCTGACCACGCTTATATTATCGATTTTCAAGGATTCAAAGACAATAACAATAATTTTATTATTAAAGAAATTGCACTTACAAAAACCAGTGGTAATTGGTTTCTGAGACACTGGTTTGTAAAATCGCCGTACAATTTTGACAAACTATCTCCGGAATACAGAAGACAGGCGATCTTCAACGCAAACTATTACCACGGAATTCCATGGCAGGAAGGAACCACGTCCTTCAACTACGTCAAGAGACAACTGGCGGAGCTAATATCACAAAACACCACCGTCTACGTAAAGGGTCAGGAGAAACAAGTGTTCCTCCAGAGACTTTTTAAGAACGCCAAAGTTGAAAATTTGGACGACATGCCATCACTTAAAAAACTAAAATCTAAGTATCTAAATAATTTTTGTTATTATCATAGATTTAACGGTTTCATGTGTGCTCTTGAAAATATTTATAAGATTCAAACCTACTTGGAGCAAAGAGGGTATGAATAAAAATATTAAATGTCTATTGTGTTCTTTAATGCGTGCACCCAAACTTAATTATCTTGCATCAAGATTATAGTAATGATTATAAAAACTGTATTGGTAATTAATATTTTCAATAATTCTAGGAATCTCGTTATTAAATTGCCTTACATGTTTATATATCATTGCAATGTTAGTTATGGAGTGATAATTGGTTGGATAAATTCTCTTGTACAATACTATGTTTGTGGATTCACAGAATCAGCCCAAGCCTTAGAGTTTAGAACAAAAACTGTTAGGAAATGTACACCGGAGGTATTGTTTCTTTGACTATTGTTCATTTTCCAAACCAAACTCTCAAGCGCCTTTGCTTAAGGAAGGGGAAATGATTCTATTTTGACTAACCCCCCCCCAACCTTCCCCTCGGGTATCCCTTTGAATAACATAGTTACAAATGTAAATGCAATTTATTAATTTCTTTATAAGTAATAGATTATAAAATCCAAGGGACCGAAACTACACAATCGAGGACCCGGAGCTACCGGGTACATAAATATTTAAAAATGGAGGTTGTTTTTGTTGCATTTCTTGAATTTCCAATTTTGATATTGTCTCTGATTATACTTATTATATACTTTTTAGTATTTTTAATAAAAACAATTTTAAAATCTTTTGGAAAGAGATAGCAGATAGTCTATTTAGTCTCTGAAGAGGCCGAAGTCAGTTCAACAACTCAACTCGCCTAAGAAAGTCTTGATCCTAAGTTGTTTTTAGAGTTTAGTAAAAATATATTTTTCAAAGTAAGTAGTTATCACATTTAAATCGTAAAATATCAATGTGATGACAATGAAAATACTTTAATATATTAAAACTAATTATCCAGATTCAAGGGCGAGTAGCCTGGAAAGTATAAATATTAATTTAGAAAAAGACTATTGACTATAAAACTTACTTGGATCCGAGACCTAACCGGCCCTGGACCCCGGGCTCCCCCGCCCCAACACTACACCCTAAAACTCCATCTCACAGACACACTGTGTAAATTACAAAAAATCAAACTTGAGAAACGCAAATTTAATAACTCCTTCTAGCATTGGCGAGTACGTTTACGCTTGTGTTCCTCCATTGTCCAAGGCGCGGATAGACCCCCTTTCAGAGAGTATATTTATAGCCTTACACGTATCTTCTTCATCAACAATTCAAAGGGAGGAACGAAAAGTTCCTCCCTTCTTCGGGCAGGAGGAGTGGCAAAAGTGACCAAGGCAGAGTCAAAGTCTGCATTTGATTTTAAGTCCAATTTTATTTTTCGAACAGGTCTTCCGTCACAAAATAGATTTATAAAGATCCAACCAATATTTTGTTCACAAACTTCCCCCCCCCCCATTTCAACAGGTACAGCAAACAAATTGCAATAGCACATATCAGAGCTACGTAAGGACGTCAGAGAAAAATATCGTAAAACAATGCCCGAAGAAGGGAGGAACGAAACGCCCCCCTTGTACTTTCATTCCCAAACAATCTTTCTAAACGAGCCTGGTCTTTATTCACTAATTTTAAAATCCAAATTGCCCATTGCTGAGAAGTTTCAAGACTGGGTTTTTGAAGAAGTCCTGCCTTCCATTAGAAAGTGTGGAATGTATAAAATCAAACATGAAAATAATCAGTTAAAAAATCAAAACTCTCAACTCTTGGCTGAAATTACAAGGTCTCTGGAAGACAACCAAAAGCTCACCCAAATTAACTCAGAATTTAAAACTAAAAACGACATATTGTGTAAAGAGAACCCGTCACTGAATGAGTTGTTGACGTCCTTACGTAGCTCTGATCTGTGCTATTACAAAATTTGTTTGCTGTACCCGTTGAAATGGAGGGGGAGGAAGTTTGGGAACAAAATATTGGTTGGATTTTTATAAATCTATTTTGTGAGGGAAGACCTGTTCGAAGGAAAGTCATTAAAATTGAACTTAACATCAAATGCAGACTTTGACAGGATAGAAGTTGAATTTTTGAGCGGTAAGGCTATGCTAAATAGCGGATTCTCTAAAGAAATGGTTATAAAAAAAGTAGCTAAATTCTCCACGATGAATTAGAATATAACATTTATTTTGACGATACTTTTAGCGCTCTTTATTCTTAAACGTTAACTTCACTCTACCTCGGTCACTTTTGAGGTAAGACCTTACGTTGCTCTGATCTGTTCTATTGCACGATACTTGATATAAAATGTCTAACTTAACCTCTTATATATTTAATAATCAATCTGTTACTGTACTGTTTGACAGTGAAAATAATCCTTGGTTCAAAGGAAAGGATGTTGTTAAAATCCTAAACTATCAAGATACAAAGCATGCAATCCGTACCCATGTTAGAGAAAAACACCGCAAAACTATACTGGAAGTACAAGGGGGGCGAAACGCCCCCCTTTAACTTCCAATATCAGTCTAACTTCATCAATGAATCTGGTTTGTATTCTCTTATTTTGCGCTCATTGAAACCAGAAGCTAAAGCATTCAAAAGATGGGTTACAAGTGAACTCTTGCCTTCCATTAGAAAGTATGGAGTGTATAAAATCAAACATGAAAATAATCAGTTAAAAAATCAAAACTCTCAACTCTTGGCTGAAATTACAAGGTCTCTGGAAGACAACCAAAAGCTAGCTCAAATTAACTCAGAATTTAAAACTAAAAACTACATATTGTGTAAAGAGAACCGGTCACTGAATGAGTTGTTGACATTCTCCACGATGAATTAGAATATAACATTTATTTTGACGATACTTTTAGCGCTCTTTATTCTTAAACGTTAACTTCACTCTGCCTCGGTCACTTTTGAGGTAAGACCTTACGTTGCTCTGATCTGTTCTATTGCACGATACTTGATATAAAATGTCTAACTTAACCTCTTATATATTTAATAATCAATCTGTTACTGTACTGTTTGACAGTGAAAATAATCCTTGGTTCAAAGGAAAGGATGTTGTTAAAATCCTAAACTATCAAGATACAAAGCATGCAATCCGTACCCATGTTAGAGAAAAACACCGCAAAACTATACTGGAAGTACAAGGGGGGCGAAACGCCCCCCTTGTACTTTCATTCCCAAACAATCTTTCTAAACGAGCCTGGTCTTTATTCACTAATTTTAAAATCCAAATTACCCATTGCTGAGAAGTTTCAAGACTGGGTTTTTGAAGATGTCTTACCTTCCATTAGAAAATATGGAGTGTATAAAATCAAACATGAAAATAATCAGTTAAAAAATCAAAACTCTCAACTCTTGGCTGAAATTACAAGGTCTCTGGAAGACAACCAAAAGCTCACCCAAATTAACTCAGAATTTAAAACTAAAAACGACATATTGTGTAAAGAGAACCCGTCACTGAATGAGTTGTTGACGTCCTTACGTAGCTCTGATCTGTGCTATTACAAAATTTGTTTGCTGTACCCGTTGAAATGGAGGGGGAGGAAGTTTGGGAACAAAATATTGGTTGGATTTTTATAAATCTATTTTGTGAGGGAAGACCTGTTCGAAGGAAAGCCATTAAAATTGAACTTAACATCAAATGCAGACTTTGACAGGATAGAAGTTGAATTTTTGAGCGGTAAGGCTATGCTAAATAGCGGATTCTCTAAAGAAATGGTTATAAAAAAAGTAGCTAAATTCTCCACGATGAATTAGAATATAACATTTATTTTGACGATACTTTTAGCGCTCTTTATTCTTAAACGTTAACTTCACTCTACCTCGGTCACTTTTGAGGTAAGACCTTACGTTGCTCTGATCTGTTCTATTGCACGATACTTGATATAAAATGTCTAACTTAACCTCTTATATATTTAATAATCAATCTGTTACTGTACTGTTTGACAGTGAAAATAATCCTTGGTTCAAAGGAAAGGATGTTGTTAAAATCCTAAACTATCAAGATACAAAGCATGCAATCCGTACCCATGTTAGAGAAAAACACCGCAAAACTATACTGGAAGTACAAGGGGGGCGAAACGCCCCCCTTTAACTTCCAATATCAGTCTAACTTCATCAATGAATCTGGTTTGTATTCTCTTATTTTGCGCTCATTGAAACCAGAAGCTAAAGCATTCAAAAGATGGGTTACAAGTGAACTCTTGCCTTCCATTAGAAAGTATGGAGTGTATAAAATCAAACATGAAAATAATCAGTTAAAAAATCAAAACTCTCAACTCTTGGCTGAAATTACAAGGTCTCTGGAAGACAACCAAAAGCTCACTCAAATTAACTCAGAATTTAAAACTAAAAACTACATATTGTGTAAAGAGAACCGGTCACTGAATGAGTTGTTGACATTCTCCACGATGAATTAGAATATAACATTTATTTTGACGATACTTTTAGCGCTCTTTATTCTTAAACGTTAACTTCACTCTGCCTCGGTCACTTTTGCCACTGCTCCTGCCGAGGTAAGAACTGGGTACTATTTCACAATACTTTATATAAAATGTCTAACTTAACCTCTTATATATTTAATAACCAGGCCGTTGCTGTACTGTTTGACGGAGAAAATAATCCTTGGTTCAAAGCAAAAGATGTTGCTCAAATCCTAAACTATCAAGATACAAAGCATGCAATCCGTACCCATGTTAGAGAAAAACACCGCAAAACTATACTGAAAGTACAAGGGGGGCGTTATGGGTCCCAACTCAATTATCATGATTCTAAAGTAGTTTTTATATCAGAACCGGGTTTATACGAGTTGATTTTTTCCTCTAAACTACCAGTTGCTAAAACATTTAAATACTGGGTTTTTGAAGAAGTCCTGCCTTCCATTAGAAAGAATGGAATGTATAAAATTCAACAAGAAAATAATCAGTTGTTACAATCACTTACAAAATCACTGGAAACTAACCAACAGCTCACTCAAATTAACTCAGAATTTAAAACTAAAAACGACATATTGTGTAAAGAGAACCGGTCACTGAATGAGTTGTTGACTGAACGGGCACCGAGGGTTGCTGTGATGTCGGGCGGCGATGGACTAAATCATGTTTTATGTGTCCTTATTAAAGAAACTCTTCTGGAACTCTACGGGGTCTGCGAGTACAAATGTATTCGCATACAAAAAAGAAAATTTAACCAAGCTCTCAATAAAGCCAAAAATGAAGGTTTCGTACCCTGTTTCATCAAGTCTCCTGTTCCTAATGGGATTAATGTACTTAACAAAGCGAAAGAATTAATGAAGAGTAGTGGTATGCACTTTAACTCTGCATACAACAACATCCTAACTTCTCACAATTTTGTAAATATAGTTGAGCACGTCTTGGACAATGGAGGAACATAAGCGTAAACGTACTCGCCAATACTAGAAGGAGTTATCAAATATCCCAGAATTTGCGTTTCTCAAGTTTGATTTTTTGTAATTTACACATTTTTAAAATGTATGTCTTGATAATATAGCATCTGAAACAACTCATTACTTGTTATTATTTATCCTAAACCAAATTAAAATAAAAAACAAATGTTAAAAAAACGAATATTTGGTTTGATTTGTTTTAAAAATTATCGTTTGAACGAATTAATACAGATAACTTTTGCAAATCATATTAAAGGAAATTGCCCAATTTGTTTAGAGTATAACATCTTAACTCATATACAGTGTGGACACATTATATGCCACAAGTGTTCCAAATTAATTGGTGTAAAATGCGGGCTGTGTAGAGAGAGTGGATTAGTTTATTTATGAGAGTGAAGTTGTATCACCACCGTGTTGGTTTTCAAAAGGTGAGTACTGGGACCATTCTACAAAATTTTCATAATACTTTCACGCTGGCATTCTGGTTTGACTGAGTTATCAAGTTGCGGGTTACCGATTTGGGATCACGCGATTGTTAACTTTGAGATCTGTTTTAAATCTTACCGCACCAAAGGTTTACAATTATATACAATTTTAATTTAAATACAATTTGATTATTTTCACTCCAGAGTGGGTATCACCCGATATCCACTGATATCACCTTAATCTGATTCGTCACCCCTTTGCCTTTTTGGTGGTGATTTAGTTGGTGGTGATTCTACGCGGACCCGTTTAACCCGCGGGAGTGTGATCCCTACTCGTTTAGTAGTTACAGCCTCATTATAATCTACTAATAATTTATTATATTTTTCTTCTAAACTATTGTGATCATTGTGTAACTCATTAAACTGTGTTTTTAATTTTTCAATCTCTGTTGCGCGATCTGTGTCACTAATTTCAAAGTCATATAATTTATTTTTAAGTTTGTCGTTTGTTTCTAATAACGACTCGTTAGTTTTTTTAAGAGTTTCAATTTCCCGCGAATAATTCAACCCCCGTTCTTCGCACTCATTCAGTTCTTGTGTTATTGAAGAATTGGTTTCTTTAAGAGTTTCAACCTGCGACTTAAGAGTACTGTAATTTTTAATTTTGTCCAAAATATTTTGCATCGATGTTTCATTTAGTTGCCCGCTGTTTTTTGAGATTTCAATTAAAAAATTTACCAAATTATCAAAAGAAATATTAGGACATAAGCTATTTAGCTTGGTCATTAAATGCTCATTGAGGAATTTTATTTTTTCATTGAAAGTGTCGCCATATACAAATTCTAAATTTGCTTGAACTTCTTTTAGTGAGGTAATTAGTGTCGTTATATCATTTAGTGAGAATTTTCCATCAAACGATTCAATATAAGCGCGGCTTAACGTATCAATCTGGCTTTGAAAATCTTGAAAATTTGTCACGCCGGTAAAGTCATATATTCGTTTTAAAAATCCGGAAACTTGATTTAATGAATTTACTCCAAACATATTGACTAGGGATTCCGCCTCTTCAAACACGTTAATCATAGTGTTGTTGAAACGTTCGTTGTATATTGATAGCTTACTATTTAAAACTGTTATGCTTGATTCTCCACAATTGTTGTATAACGTTTTAAGCTGCCGCGACGCCTGCACAATATTTAATGAACCAAAATCTGCTAAGTGTTGGGTCAGGATTCCTAAATCCTCTGCTCCAATCAAGGTTAGAGTGTCCACTTTAAACTGTATTAATTCATTATTGTTTTGTTTAGAATCAATATAATTTTGAATCGACTGAAAACAGGTCCATTCATTGTATACGTCTATTGATCCGGGAAGTTTTAAATGTGATGTAAAATATATTCGGGAATATAATTGAATATATTGTTCTGCCGACAGATTACCAACTTCGGTAATTTTGTTACTGGAAAGTAGTTGTTTGAATATTACCACGATTTGAAAATCCTGTTCAAGAAGTATTAGGTCACCTAGTTGTTTTATTCTTAACGTTTCATAAACCCGTTTTGTTATCAACGTTAGTTCACTAAACGAAGTTATTCCCACTAAATTAAATATCGATTCAATCTTAGATTTTATCTGTTCCAAATGCTGCCTCAAATCATCTTGACGGCTTGTTGAAAAATATGATCCAATTTCGTTTAAAACTACCAAGCTATCGTTAAACCTAGTGGCAAATTCTTTAAAGTCGTCCAGGCTCGAATCAACGTTTAGATGTGTAAAAGATTTTAATGCTTCTAATTTATTTTGACAGTCTTCGTCTTGTGTGAAATCGATTTCCATGTTTTGCGGATGGAGCAGATTTAATAATTGTTGTACAATTTTAAATAACAGTTTCTCGTTCGAATGTCTAGTCATTATAGGCGATGTGTCATGATAACCACTTATAGTGGTGACCATACTCTTTAGCCTGTTGGGAAACTTTATATCATTTAAACATTCTTGCAATTCTGTAGTGTAGGACGTCCATGTAAAGTAGCTATTTTGATTTGTCAACATGTAGAATATTGCATCGGTTATTATTGTAAACAAATCAATTTGGGGTACCTTCTTCGGTTCAATTAAGTAGAGGTTGTTGTATACATCTTTTAACAATTTACTAAACAAAGACTTGGCCTTTTTATTTTGTTTATCAAGAACGGCTTTTAATATAAGAGACTCGACCGTTTCACGCATTTTTATTTATGATTTTATGCGTTGATGGTAATATTGCTAGCGGCAAGTCTACTTTTACTGAAAGTCTTTGTGATTTATTAACAACACGAGGCTATAATGTTAAACTATTTACAGAACCTCTAGACAAGTGGCGGAATGTGGGGGGTTTAAATTTGTTGGAATTATTTTACAACGACTCCAAAAGATGGGCTCTAACATTTCAAATTAACGCGCTGTTAAGTGTTGCAGATATTGAAAAAAGTGCGGTAATACATTCTTTAAACAATTCAATTGTTATCATGGAGCGATCTTCGTTTAGCATTTTTGAAATATTTTGCAAGTACTTGAGGGAAAACGTGTTTAATTCAGCAGAATCTGCTATAATTGAGGATTTTAAAACTAAATATTCAAGTATAATA
This sequence comes from Allygus modestus, assembly GCA_963675035.1. Lineage (NCBI taxonomy): Eukaryota > Metazoa > Arthropoda > Insecta > Hemiptera > Cicadellidae > Allygus > Allygus modestus. The sequence continues at coordinate 145,063,598 of OY776111.1, forward strand.
GATTATTATAATAAAATCCTCTACATTTACATCAGAACAACTTCTGATATTTGTTACAAGAGGTTAAAAGAAAGGGCGAGACCCGAAGAGATTGATTCAATTGACCAATCGTATTTACAGTCTCTTGAAGATTTGTATGAAAAAAGTGTTACCACTCTTCGAGTGCCGTTAATTACAGTCAATGGAGAATACGATAAGAATTCGATTGAAGATGCCAAGAATATGTTTGATAACCAAAACACGGTAAATGAGATTTCAAATTACATCAGGCTGTACGGTTATTAAGATTTAGCTTTATATACAAAAATATAAACATTACAAGAAATATAATAAGGACAAGAGTTAGTGAAATATTTACTAATGGAATTACTATTATCAAAGTAATAAATATATATTTAATTATTTCTGGGCTTCGATCCGCAGTTTTAATGTGGGAAAATATCTTATTATAAGAAATGTCGATTTTTTCGGTTGATAAATCTTCCATATAACATTTTATTATATCAAGAAGGTTTTTTATGCCCCCATATTTCAAATCATATGCATTAGAAACTTTCTTTTTTAATTTTAACTTCATTACTTCCAAATTTAAAATTGTTTCGGGAGTGATAGTCTGTACTTTGATTTTATCATTAAAAGTTGTATCAAACTTATTCATCAAAGTATTAAACTCTAGGGAAGTCAGTGCTTTGTTTAACTTTAACGTATCCACAATATCTAATACCGTACCTAAAAAATATATTATAAACAATTCCCAGTTTCCAGCTACTCTTGCACATACAGTGAGAACTTTCAAAGTATTTAGTATTAACAAATCGGTGACTATATTGTTTATTTCTAGTAAAATTATACTTTTAGATATGTGCTGATTTAGGTTATTCGTAAACTTGTAAAGGTATTGAATAGACAGGTTACTAACATAAAGGGAGATTTCTGGCGTTGAACCCACTATAAAGTCTTTTGTAAATTCGACAAGTTTACTTTCAACTTTGGAAATATTGTATTCCGAACTTTTTTTATTACAAGAGTACGGAGATATGACGTGATCAGTTATTTCATGATTGAATATCAAACTTGGGTGTAATAGTGAACGTATCAAAGTTTTACCAAACATATATTTTTCGAAAAAACTTTGCACGCTGGGAAGAAAACATTCGTTATTTTGAGCGTTAAATGATAAACCAAAATATTGACAGTACTCTGGCGACATAAAACATTTATTCAAATTCTGATCCCAAAGCAAGGGGGGTATAGATTTATCATCACTGGGCTTTAAACAAAATATTTTCTTAGGTAAGTTGATTAACCTACAACATTTTAAGTTCTTATCAAAATACACGTCCAGTGGCTCATTCGCTTTAAAACAATTATCTTGACAAAAGTCCACTTGAACCTTTTCGTTAAAATTTGATTTACATATTAAATTACCATCCAAATGGGGAAACTGGCAATGGGATCTTACAACACCCTCCACACAAAACGCTGCGATATTTTTACATCCATTTTCATCAAATGAAAACGTATAATCGTTTGGATAATGTTTCAAGAAACTCTTTGTAGGAGGTCCACCATATTCTAAATAATTCCATGGCTTTTTTGTAACTATCACGTTTTTAAAATAAAAATGATTTGCATTTTTTAAATTTATAATTTGATTACATATTGCTGTTCTTTGACAGTATTTAACAACCTTTTCCATTTTTTATATATTTACATAGTTTTGCATATATATGTGAGCAATTCCTACGTTAACTTCATAATAATGTCTTCCACCAGTCTTGAATACCAGGAATTGTTGGCCAATGACGTTTCTGGGCGCTTATTCAAATTCAATAACCGCCCATCGGCAAATGTAAAAAACGGATTGATATTCGGTTTTCAGCGATTTAACAGCAATACTATAAACGGTATTTATGTTGAAAATATGTCTTTTTTCGAAAGGAATTACGGGACAGATAGTTCCAGCGTGGTGAAATGTAATTTTCGGGGCCATGCTGATATTCAGAATGACAATTTAAGAGACGTGCTTACTCAAAAAATTAAATCCAGCTTATATGAAACTTTAAAAAAGCACCTTTTCACAGAAGATTGTAGATTGGTCCTCAGATTTGGAGGAATAAGCACCTGTGCGGGAAATCAGGATGGCTCTAAATATCAAAGCATACATTTGAAGTGCTCTCAGGCCAAGAAACTGTTTGAAGATGTTTATTCTACTCAACTGTGTGTTAATAAGCCAAATTCACTCTTAGTCCCCTGTTTGTATAACAATTTTGTACACGATCACAAAGACTTTAACAAAATAAAATATTACTGTGACGAGACTACGGGGAAATATACTATGTACAATCATGAGGAATCGAATGAACGAAAATTCACAATTACCCATTTGCCAAAAATCCACCCCGACGAGAACATCTACCTACTATACTCAAACAAGTTATCCGGTCTTGTAAACATCCTTATTACTGGCGTTTACATAAAAGACGATAGTGTTCTGAGCGATACGATGAAATTGTGGTGCATTATCCAATCATCACACTTGCTGAGCAACGTTTCAGAAATATCAACCCCTTTTTCACTTGACCAGGAGGAAGACGCTGATGACATCTTAGATTAGTATTTTAATATAAATTGTTTTATGTCGTGACAAACATCCAATATGTCAAATAAATGTTTACTCCTCTCTGGTTTCCAAACAAATCTAACCCCAGTAATATGTTGAGGAATTTGATTAATGTTGTTTGTTAATGTTGAGATATAGTTTAAAAGGCGACTTTCATATTTAATCATACACTCTGTACTATTAAATATTAAAGTAACAATCCATAGTAAATATTCCAAGCCACCTCTTGTTTCATACGTGAAATGTTTGTTCTCAGTAAATTTTTCTGTAAGATGTTTTTTCAGTTTTGTCATATTTGAAAATATAGCAGTGAATATTTGCTGTAAGTTTTTATGAAATTGGCACCATAAAACCGTTGAGTAAATTAAATTTTGTAAAACTTCTGTTAACATTTTATCCAACATTTTTATTCATTTTTATTATGAAAACACGATACAGCTAGGCCCATAATATGGTAAGTGTTGTTCATAGATTTAACGGTTTCGTGTGTGCCGCTGAACACGTCTTTAAACTTCAAACCCACAGCAAAATGGTATATGAATAAAAATATTCAACATCCGTTGTGTTCTTTAAAAAATGGGTTTGCGTGCACCCATTACGGGTAAATGTTTAATTCTTTTGTAAAACTGTTTGCAAACATAATTATCTTGCACGGTAATCTTTTTAATATTACTTACACATAAATCAATTATTAACCTTTCATAGTATTTATAAAACAAAACCCAAATATGTTTATTAATCATATTTATTACAATTGTCTCATAAAAAGAACAGTCACCGGTACTTAGAGACAATGGGTTTATGTTTATGTAAACAGTATTATCCTCGACGAGTTTTTTTTTACTGCCGATTATTATATTTATATCATTTAAAATATTTGAAACCGCGATGGATTCATCAAGTTTATAGTTAAGATTATTAAAACTATATTGGTACTTAATATTTTCAATAATTCTAGGAATCTCTTTGTTAAAGTCGTTATTAAATTGTTGTATATGTTTATATATCATGGCACTGTTAGTCATGGAGTGACAATTGGTTGGATAAAATCTCTTTTATAAGTTCGTTTTTTACAATACTAGATTTGTCAAAGGGATACACAATTGCGTTAATATTCTCAAGATATAGTGAGTTGACTCCTACGAGAACTAAATGCACCGTGGAATCTGTTTTCTGTATCCCGCTTTTTTGGAAATCCTCTTTTGACATAAAGTACGAGTATGCAAGTTTTTTCAGCCAAGTTTTTAATTCATATTGATTTGAACCAAAATAGTTATCTAAAGCTATAGATGGATTGGTTATTTTTGAAACTGTTTCCACAATTAATATTATCATATTAAAAAATATTAAAAATGCAGTTAGCGATATTATTCTTATTATACTTTATAATTCACTTAATAATTCACTTAATAATAGTGGGTTTGTATGAATGTTCTGCTGCCAGAGTGCTTGTACTCTGTATTCTGACCGGAATGGAGTTGTTTATTTTATACAATCACATCAAGATTAACTATTATTTACTTAATAGAAAAACAAATTAACAATGCTTAGAGCCTTCGTAAAATCTCTCAGGGGGTCCTCTTCTCCAGAATTGAAAATATTAAGTCCAAATTTTCATGAAATTTTATCTAAAGAAAGTTTGAGTGAAAATAGCGTTAGACACTTTATTCTAGATCTTGAAAGTGGTAAAAGCTTTGATAGTGCTTTAAGAAAACTAATAACTGAAACAAACCTTTCAGATTCTGAAATTAAACTGTTTCAAAATGAGCTGACGAAATCTAAGGGCATCGCTGAAGTTATGGTTGTTCAAGATTATATAAATAAATCCGACATACTGGAGACTTTGAAACTGGACGTTTTACCCAAGGACGCTGATGAACTGAACGAATTAATAAAGACAAATGGCGATTTAAAAAATAAAATACAATCATTTATAAAATTAATAAATAAACATAAAATAAAGTTATCGTTAATTACCCTGACACTAGGTTCAGCGGGAAATTACTTATTCCAGGCGGCTAAAAATCTTTCCGGTTGTTATAGATATCAAATCACACCCTCTGGAAAATACAAATTGCTCTGTAAAGTCAACGATTGCGGTTTTAATATTGAAAAACATTCCTCAATTAATAAAGTATTCTGTGACGAACCTTGTCTACCGGATATTTGTGGTGAGAATTGTATGAAACGTACGACAGACAAATTTAAGTACGTCTGTGTTCAGTTACATTGGTATGACGTCGTCAGTGTTGTCACTAAACAATTTTCAAATACTTTAGGTAATTTTTTTATTCAGTCTTTAAAATATGTGTTTATATTCTTAATTGTGTTTAGTGTTTATACTTTCTCGGATAAATTGAGTTTATTTTACAGAATCGCTCTAGGATTAATAGTTTTATCAATTCTTGTTATAAAACTTATTTGATTTTTGAAATAATACGCGACTCACATCCGATAGTTTTTAATAGTTTTTTATAGTTGTTTAATAGTTGTTTATAGATATGATTTAACCGGGACATTGGGATAGTTAAAAGGTTTCATTAAAATTTAAAAAAAAAACACGCGGGTTTAAATTTTAAAAAATCACTTTTCACCTCTATATAAAGCGACTAATCAAGCATTTTGTTAGTGTTTAAAACATGTCAGACGCGTGTCTTTTCTACGTAAAACTTAGTGAATCCGCTCGGAGTCCCTTTAAAGGTAGCCGAAATAGTGTAGGGTTTGATTTACACAGTCCAGCCAATTACGAACTACCACCGAAATCAATTATAACTATTCCTACAAATTTGGCATTTAAATTCCCACCATCAACGTATGGTAGACTGGCAATGAGGTCCAGTTTGGCGAAGTACGGCCTAGAAGTTCTAGGCGGGGTGATAGACCCAGACTTTAGGGGCAATGTTGTTGCCGTTTTGAAAAATTCAGGACCAAATCACATCATAATACGAGAGGGACAACGATTCGTTCAATTGATTTGTGAAAAGGTGGAATTTCCAGTTTTAAAACAGGCTTTGTCACTTGATTTCACCGAAAGAAACGAAAAAGGATTTGGATCGACTGGAAAATTTTAGGTTAATTTTAGGTTATTTTTGGTACATTTTTTGGTAAATTTTTTGGTACCTCAACGGGCTCTAAATAGGCTCTCAAAAAGGTAAATTTAGGTCATAAAGGCTCTCATTTAGGTCATTGGACCTATTTGGACCTATTTGGACCTATTTGGACCTATTCGGACCTATCTGGATCTATCTGATCGTATTGAAATTTTTGTTTTCAATTATCTAAATTTACTTTTAAAATAAATTGTGAAGTATGTTTGTTAATGGTATTAAAGAATATTTTAAATCTTAACACGTAAAAGTGCCATAATTGTTTTAAATATTCCAAATACCTAATAATTAATATAAATATATATCCCACGTTTGATAAAAATGTGAATCCATTAATGTTTTGCAAACACAAATTGTATATATGTTTATAAAACATATCCACTTCTCTTATTGTATTGTCAATCGAATTTATATAATAATCAACCTCGAATAAATACAAGTTGTAAATTTTGTTTACATAATTTAATTCATCTACTATACTCTGAGGAGTTAAGTATTTTAAATTTCTGCTAATTAACTGTTCCAGACTTGAATTCATTGTTGTATTTTTAAATAAATCAAAACTTTATTTGAGTTGTGTGTTACAAGCTGTGTAATTAAAAATAAAGTTACAACTATGTATTTTTGTTATGTATTATGAGAAAATAAAAATATTCTATTCTGTTAAGACATTTTTGGAACGTTAAAATATAGAACAGACTAATATATAAAAGTTGTACACGAAGCTATTGTTTTTCAGGAGATTAATAATGCTGGGCCCACGTTGCTAAGTTGGACAATTGCTTACATTGTCCCCCCCCCCTCTTGCTCAGTTTTCCCACGTTGGATTAATTAAATAATTGAAGAGCTCTTTTGTTAATGCATCGACCTGAAAGACTTGATTGCTTTTTTATTCATATTCGTAAAACTACTTTAATCTGATTAATTATGATCTTTCAAAACACTGATTTATTGGTTTGTATACTAATTATACACGCTTTCGGGCCTGGGTAAGCCAATAGGAGAATGGCCGCCACTTTCCAATATGGCGCCCAACTTCATTTTTTCTTATGGCATACCCCGTATTTTATGGTGATTTCGGTTAGCAAATGAGAATCTAAGACTTTTTTATTCTTGAGTAATTTCTGATATACTCAACCGTGAGATAAAGGTAAATCATTTTTGTTTTTTTGTTTTTTAACTGTGCCACCATTGGGATCTTGTAAACTGTACATCATACAGTAAACTTTAAATGGGGAACATTCCCCCGTTTTTAAAGAGGTTTAAAAATAAGTAGATAAAACTTTTGTAAATGGCCGCCACTTTTCAATATGGCGGTCAACCTCATGTTTTCTTATGACACACCCTGTATTTTATGGTGATTTCGGTTAGCAAATGAGAATCTAAGAGTTTTTGAGTAATTTCTGATATACTCAACCGTTTATGAGATTCAGAGAGATAAAAATTTAATTCAAGCGGGCCTAGGTGTATTAGTTTCAAGTGAGCTAGTGGCTTATTCATATTTTACTTGTTGCTTATAATAAGAAAATAATTAAAATTATCTACAGGACACACATAAAAGATTTCTTTTAATTATAACAATTTCATTTTTGATACAAGAAATATATTTACAACGGGTGTTCAAAGTGGCCACCATCTGTATAAATACAAGCAGTTGCCCTTTTTAAAACACCATTCACGGCCTTATTGATTGTGTTGTGGTGAACTCCATCTGCAACAGTGTTGTATCGGGATTTGTACAAATTGTTTTTTAAATAACCCCAAACAAAGAAATCCATTGGTGTCGGGTCTGGGGACCTCGCTGGCCGTGGTAGTGGGCCATTTGTACCAAGCCACTTTCCGGGAAAGTGAATGTTCAAGAACTGCACTACCACTTCACTGTTATGCGCCGGGGCACCGTCTTGTTGGTATATCAACCGGGTTCTTACATTTAAAGATACACCCTCAATTGAGTTCAACAAAATGTTCTCTAAAAACTGTAAATACATATGTCTTTTCAATTCCCCCCATAAAAGTGTAGTGCTATTGCTGCATTATTCAACACAACACACCAACAGTTTATCGAGAATCGAACTTGGTCGTGTCCTTCTCTCACTACTAACGGATTTACTTTAGCCCAACTGTTCTTCCTATTCCACATTCCCCTATTTGAAAAGTTAGTTTCATAAATCCATATAATGTTCGATAAAAACCCCGGTGTATTTACAGCCCCCCTAGCTAACCATCCACAAAACTTTAGCCTCCTATTTTCATCACCCGGCATCAAAGCTTGAACTTTCGCATACTTATAAGCGTGGTACTTGTTTGTTTTTAGTACTTTAAAAATTGAGGGGGGTTAAGTTTGCAAAATGGATGCAACTTCTCTAATAGAAGCATTAGGAAAAGCCTCAAAGTATGTTAAAACACCAATTTGAAATTCATCAGTAACAACTGTGCTTACTCTCTGACGCGGCTTTGCAAAAGAACCATTGGCTGTCAAGTTTACAATAAGTTGTTTGAAATACCTACAATTCGGTACTCGCCTATCAGGATACCCCTCTTGATGTGCGATATTTGCTGCACTACAGTTTCTGTTACACAGAAAATACACTTCGACCATGTCAAGTTTTTCATTGTTTGTAAATTCCATAGTAAGAGAACTGTCATAACAAGCGTAATTATAAAAAAAAACAAAATAAAAACAAGGGGTAAGGGGGTTTTGTTGATAGTCCCCGTAGCAGCAGACCCGCATACTCGGCCCCGTGTTGTTCATATGGACAATAAGTAAAGTTGTATATCTCCCTTAATTGTGAACCTAAATTAACCCTAGCCGTGGCCATTCAACCAAATTGGTCGAACTTTTATGTCGTCTGTTTTGGCCATCAACCAAATTGGTCGAATGTCGTCTGTTTTGGCCATCAACCAAATTGGTCGAATGTCGTCTGTTTTGGCCATCAACCAAATTGGTCGAACTTTTATGTCGTCTGTTTTGGCCATCAACCAAATTGGTCGAACTCTACAAAAATTTTTGTAACGTTAATAAACCAACAATAATAAACTCAAAAGTCATCAATATATATATCATTCAAAAGATCACATTCTGAACTTTCATTTTATTACATAAATGAACCGTGTAGCAGCTGCATAACAATGTTACGACGATTAGAAATTGAATGAAGTTTTGGCACCACGCAATTGCTGCAGCCGACGCTCTGACATTGGCAAAACACGATATTTTTGAAATTACGCAGATCGGGCAATGTTTCTCGCAGGAAGATGCGGTTGGTACCAATGCACAGCTGAAGAGTTGCGCTTTATGTTGGTATTAATTTTTAGAATTAAATATTGATTGGACAGGTTATATGATTTTCTGAAAACAGGTGTTTTTGGTTTTTTTGTGTTATGGCCAATTCAACCAATTCAACCAAATTGGTCGAACTATAAAATCGTGTTTATATGCATTGTATGATATAGTTACTAGTCAAATAATATGTTATTTTGAAGAGGAAGAAATGTAGAGTAATTTAGTTTTGCCGTTGGCGGCACTGTTCCTAGCAGAACACCTGTCAGATACTCAACAATTCGTCATATGTTTTGATCAGTTGTTCGCCATTGCGGTATTCGTATATGCATTTCTAAGCATTAGATGATTTATATCTGCGAATCATTTATGAATTAGGTATTATTTCAGAGTTTTAGTGTTAGTGAAGTGTTTGTGTGTATATAACAGTAATCTTTATGCATAAATATTACTGAAGTGTTAGAAATTTGTGTTATAAAGTGTTGTGTATCCGTTGTCTCGAGATAATGATGACTATATCCAGAACTTATTGGAGATGGACTTGAGTTCTCCCAACATTTGATTTAGAACCTTTTAGTGAGAATGAGGAGGCTGTAGACGAGCCCGAAGCTGTAGAGGAGCCTAATCCTGTTATTGATCAAAATGAAAAATCCCCCTCTTTTACAGAGATTATATTGTTATCCCCCTCTTTTATATATTTGATTGTTTATAAATACCTGTAGTAATAATAAATAGATATAATATGACATTATTTATGTTTATACAAATTACAAAGATCTCATTGAAAAATACTACTTTTCACAAATTTGCCAAGTCTGCGACTGTTTGTTTGTCGCTACATAACACATATACAAATAATACCTTTACCCTAGGTATTATACATTTATATTTAGGGAATTGAATGTACTACAACATGTTTATAATAGTTTAGGGGTAAACAATTTGGTAAAAGAGTTATATACTAAATATTGTGAAATATTGTGAAATATTTGTTTACAAAAAACGTAAAAATAGCGAAACATTCTTTTATTTACACGTATTTATAAATGATAATAATTTTTTACCATCAACTATATGACTTTTTTGGATTTCTTATTTCATTAGCTTTACAAATATGTGTATATATATTAGTATATACATATATTATATGACTTATTTACAACACAGTATAACACTGTACAGTTTATGCTTTTTTCGGTTTTCCGTTTATTATTATATTATGCCCCTAATACTTAGAAAAAAAAATTCTTTTCCCAACATGTTATATATTTCTATGTAGGGAATTAGATTGTCTACAAAATGTATATAATGAATTTTCCATAAAAAATCCGTAGAAAAAATTTCACTGAGGCTGTTTTTGAAATTTATAAAAAAAAATTATTTATTTTTTCACTTTATCGAAAAATTATTTTCCTGAATCTTTATTATTTTAGTATATATAGATTTTCCTGTTCTTTCTGGTCAAAATGAATATGGGGTTGGCTAGGTTTACTTGTACGGCTGAATTTATACAAATTTTCAAAAAAAGGTCTGCAAAATCGCCAAATCTGCTTGGCCATTTCCCACTTCAACATTAGGCCACTGCTAGGGTTAAGAGAACTTGGTATGTAGATTTACCTGGTTCAGTTATATTGATAATTGCAAAAAATGATTATCTTCCTCGTTGCAGCAAACTTCCGTCCTCAACCCCAATGTTATTCTTATGGAGAATAAATAACATGCTATATATCACTTATTTATGGATGTATTTTTGTGAAACTTGGTAAATAGCTCTATTTCGTAGTGAGTCACATATATATGCATTAGAAATTCTCTGAGTACGCGGGGGGTATTTAACATATCAAACAATTTCTTAAGTAAATAGTTTGCGGATGAAACTTAGGTTCGTCAATCCCTATTTGCAAGTAGTACCTTGCAAATGTATATAATTAATTAAAGAAATTATAGAATAAAATTTAAAACATAATTACTCCCTTTACTCTAAAATAATAATTATTAAAGCAGAGACAAATCGAATCAAATCATTACGCTCCCACGGGATTGATAAAACAAACAATCGCTGATATCGGCCGGTACGAACTGTTCGGACTGATCGGTGCCAAGGTCACTGGCCGCTCCATTACCTCACCCCGTGGGCGAGAGTACTCGCACTTCAGAGTGGAGAGCCCCCAGTGCGTTGTGCAACATCGATAAAATCTGTGGAACATGTTGCACGTTGGGCAAGCGGCTTTCCCCCGAGTGATTGTCGATGCAGAGTGCGTATTGTCATCTGTTGCAACACTGGAGCCAGCTGTGATGGCCGGGGTGTTATGGCATGATGGCATCCGACATCCGACACAAAGGCAGCCCGCGACTTCGGCTGTTTTCGTTAAGAAAATCAAACAATCCCCACGATCCAAGCATGCTGATAAAATAACTTACGGTCACCCACACGCCCATTACCCCGTGGGCCGATCAGAAGGAGGACATCTTCTGGGTCCATCTTCTGAGGACATCAGAGGACGCCGGACCTACAACAACAGGACGTGAGGTGTCACAGAGATGTTTGTATTTTTTTTGAAAAATAATATACAATAGACTAATTATGTGAGGTGGCAAACTACTTACAACAATGGTGGCAAAGCTTAACAATATTTTCAAGGCAGGATCGAACCAGGTACATAAGTACATCAGTACATCAGATAATATATGACTTAATACCACATAAAGCCGCATACCAAGTTTCATAAAAATATATTCATATATAAGCGATATATACAATTTTAATTATTCTCCATAAGAATAGCATTGGTGATGAGTACGTAGGTTTGCTGAAACAAGGAACAGAAACAATTGGTTTTTATGCTAATATAAATAGAATTCAACTAGGCGAAGCCACATACTAAGTTTCACAAAAATACATCCATAAATTATATATAGCATTTTGTTTATTCTCTATAAGAATAACATTGGGGTTGAGGACGCAGGTTTGCTGCAACGAGGAAGATAATCATTTCAAAACACCCAATCTTGGTTTTGAACATTTTATAGAGCTTAAAAAAACAAATGATTTAGTATTTTAAATTATTAACCTAGGTTAAGTGGTTGCCGAGAAAATCCAAAACACCTGCTCATAAAATCTCTCATGTTAATCTTATGGGAAAGGGGGTTTTGGATTTTCCTCTCTTCATTTTAATGTAAACTTCACATTTGCTTTTACCAATCAATTCAGCTCTAAAAAACAATCATTGTGATTCTATGTCAAACCGTTGCAGAGATATTCAAAGTGCTAAACACAGTACATTGTCCAATGTTATCCTTATAGAGATAAATCTCTATATCTCGATTATTTTTTAAACTTGGTATATGGCTTCATTTCGTTGTGGTCTATTGATAATTTTCCAAAAAAACCAATATTTTTCTCATGGTTCCCGTAGCAGCAAACCTGCATACTCAAAGCCCATGTTATTCTTATGGAGGATAAGAAAAATGTTATGCATCACTTAATCGTGAACATAAATTAATATAACTTGGTATGTAGCTTCATCTAGTCGAGTTACATTAATATTTGTATAAAAATCCATAATTTGTGTTCCTTGTTGCAGCAAAACTTCGTACTCAACCCCCCTTTATACTACACTATGTCCTGAAGGGTTTTTGAACATTTATAACTTTCTCTCCAGTAAACTACATCTGACAGTAAATGAAACATTATGCACATTTACCTGTAACCATATACTTGATGAGATATCTGACTGGTGTCTCGATAGTAAGGAACAGTACCGGGGAGAACAATATGTAGGCTGGATATGTAGGCTGCAAAACATAGTCAGATCAGTATGATGCAAATCCAAAATCGTGATCCTTCTCTTATAATCTGGATACCTTTTAACTATAAGAGAGCAAACGAAACCAAACTTTTGTTCATTTATATTTTTGTATAGCATTTTTGTTGATTCGTTATAAGAGAGTGATAAATAAAATTGTTCCAGAAAGTAATTGCAGAATTCCCGTAATTCTCGCCTGAAGGGTTGTTCAGCCTGTCACATATATTTGCAATATGTACGTGTTAAAATTTTTATGAACCCGGGGAAATTTGGGTAACAAATTTAACTCATGTTAAAATGTTTAAAATCTTAAAATCTACCTTATTACTGTAAAAAAATTGTAAAAGTGTTAACAAATCTTCATGTTATACACTTTACACTACCAAACATGATAAGTTATAATCTTTAAATTGAAACCAAAGAATTCTCGTTATAAATATAATTTATTTTACATTTTTAAAACATGTTTCAAAATGAACATTATAAAGCCTAGAGGTCTTTTACAACTTCCTTCTTGCAGCATCTTAATGACTTGTGACAGTCATAACAAGAATATTACTGTCAATAGATTTTATAGATTATCAACAAAATAGGAGCATAATATGATACATTAAAGGCATACTAGAAAATTAAATTTGTTTCAAGCCTTGTTCTATCAGCAGTTATCCCAACTAATATATTTGTGGTCAGCACAGATCACGCATTCCAATGAAACCATTATTGAACTTGCCGATAAGAGTAACATGGACATAGCGTTTTCCTCCCATCTTAGGTAATAGGTACGTGGTAAACGACTGATGAAATTGATAACTGATTATCAACACAGTGCATGCTTCATATCACTAATTGAAACCATGTTTGGTGAATCGGGAGATATGATCATCATTAGAACCATTCTGCATTGAAAATTGTAGGACATGTTTAAGTCTATCCCCGCAGGCTTGCAACACATTGCCACTACATAATTGGACGAAATATGCTCCCTTCCCACATTAATGATGCCAAATATTCCTACCTCTAAAGTGCATTTCTCGCTGATCAGATCAGATCTAAGATACAACATCTCGATTTGCTACACAAGTTTTCGCAAACAATAGCTTTTGTAAGATGGGTAGGAATAAAACGTTGAAAACTGTATTTCTACAGTTATGTTGAACATGTACATAATCATTTGATAATAAACCTAATTTAGGGGATAATTTTAATAATCCTAGGCAAATAAAATAAGAGAATACAAACCAGATTCATTGATGAAGTTAGACTGATATTGGAAGTTAAAGGGGAGTGTATCGATACACCCCCCTTTAGAGAGTATATTTATAGCCTTACACTTGTCTTCTTCATCAACATTTATCAATTTCATTACATTCCAAATTAACTATGCCCACGGATTTCGGAAACATTTGCTGTGCTCCAATTATGTACTAGATAATTTTTATTGTTTACTAAAAAAACCTTTTACTAAAAAAAAACTTCTTAAAGATATATGATACTGAAATATTACCACATCTATTTCCCCCCTTTTATTAGTTTATTAACAAACACTTTTATGAAAAATTCACACTAAAGTTAAGACAAAAGCATTTTATTTTTAGTGAAAATACAAAAAAATAATAGAACTTCAACGTTATTAGTTACACTGAGAAAATTCATAGAGTGGGAGAAAAATTTGTGGAGGAAGTGATGAACTTACGGCTAGCACATGCTTACATGTTTAGATTTACAATCACTTGACCAAACCATATCTGCAAAATAAAAATTGGAACTTTTAATACCAATGAGAGAAATTGAGATTTTCCCGAATGTTGACAGATATATAAATCATAAAAACATTTTGGAGTTTTACCACGATACCACGATACCACTTTCAAATTTGGCACAGTGGGGTTCCCATATGATTCCAAAATCAGTGCTTTAAATACAGATTTATTTGTTATATATTTTTAAAATTTGCAAATAACAAATTATTTAAAAATCTTGTTTTGGACTGTTTTCCTTAAGTGCTAACTCAAATTCTTAATAGAATATAACTTATAACTGAACACTACCCCAGCCCATTCTTGGTTTAAGGAGTATAACGATAACGAAAGTGACAATTTATAGTTTAAATATGCAATATACCTTTAGCCAAGGATCTCTGCCTATTGCTTTTTCCTATGGATCCCACAAAAGAGCACTGAAACTATTGTAAATGCACCACTGTTCCAAAAAAATATGTGTTTTATTTTAAAACAGACATATCACATTTTTCTAGACATTCAAATGAGGAGATATAGTTTTAGTGTCTAGTAACCATAGGCATTTACAAGAGGCAGTGATTTTTGGCTTTAGGGATACACTTATATTTTAAGGCCTTAAGCATATGGAGTCAAATGGGATAAAAAGCTAAAAAAAATTTTAAGGTGTTATCATATATAAAACCCCTACAATGTAGCTGATCAATTGTTCACAAAACATAACTCCAAATGAATGAAGAAATAAGGAATGTAGAGCAAGCTGTTCACTTACGGACACCCGTTACACTTTTTTAACAAAAGTTAGTATTACAAAATGAACAAACCCTTTTTAAAAATAGTTTTACTGTAAAAGTGAGATTATGGGTTTCCCTAATGCTCTGGTATTATTGTTTGAATTTTAGTTTTATAATTTAAGGAGTAATTTGTGTAACGGGTGTTACATAATTTAATGTAACGTGTGTTACAATCAACACAACCCACAACCATTCAGTTTTTGGTATATTTATATTAATTTTAACTAGAATTTAAATACATAGCTCTATTGAGAGTTTATTAATTTTGGTAATAACACCTAAAAAAGTTAACAATAATATGTTATCTCTACTATTATAGTACGCTTCTTTTTTCTATATTTTAGGCTAACCAACAAGGAACAAAAAATTGTTAATATCAAATATAATATAGATTGATTGGTTCTTATTAGAGCCAGTTTAATAATTCAGATTCAATCATTCTTTTTGTATGTAATTTACAATTAAAGTGTCCAAAGTGTAACACCCGTTACAACGGAATCCCTGCATTGCTAGGTGGACAGTAAACAATACTACTCACCCTCTCTGCCGGGCCACTGGGGAGAGAGACCGGGAGCCGGTAGATGAACTAGACCCCTTCCTCTTGGGTGACCGAGACGAAGATCTGTGTTTACTCTTCTTCTTCTTCTTTGATTGTGCACCAGCCTCTGGCACAACCCGGCCTTCCTTGGGGAGGGGGGGACTGAAAACCAATCTTTCCATCAAACCGAGGAAGAGCAAGAGATAAAAATGTCCAAATGTGTTTTGGATAGTATTTACTGCTATCGGCCATTGCTAGTATTAACTATTATTATCTTCATTGTTTGTTGATTTTATCACAAAAGTATTTATTACATAAATATTCTTAAATGACATTAAAACACAATATCGTAGTTTTAAAATGTTAATAAACCTTTATTATACTTGTAATTTATTGCTTGTAATATTCATTCATGTAAACTGCTTCAAATTATTTAATTTTATTTATTTTTCAAAATTGATCTCATTCCAAATTCAATTTGATATAGTACAAGCGTTTAAAACAAGTGACGGTGTCTACAAGAACTTCAGAAACATATGGCTGTGACTGACATTATTGAGAACCGTGTGATACAATTTAAAAAATTTAGTTTTCCAAAATGCGGTGGCCAAGTGATAGCTTTTTTGTGGGCATCTACCCAGAATTAACATTTTCCCTATAAAAAAGTGTAGTGGAACAACTAATACACTCTTTTTGTTAGGTAAGAAGAGTCACTGGCTTAAAGCAATGAAATACGGGGTGAAGTTATAGCATTAAATTACAACACTCGAGATAATAATTCACGCTTACCAAGTTGCTGTTTGGGGGGTTCCATGTTGTTAAACACACTAGAGGCGTGTCGCTGCAGCTGGAACTGCTTTAATGTAATTCCTAGGAAAATAACCAAACAAATAAAAAATATTAAATTAATATTGATACAATAAAATAATTAGAACTTAAAAAAACAAATACTTTAGTATTTTGAATCATTTTAGTGGTTGTAGAGAAAAGTAAAAAACGCGTCCATAAAGTTGTCCATGTTAATCTTATGGGAAAGGGGTTTTGGATTTTCCTCGTGACATCACAATAATTATTACAGATAATATTCACTTTATATGACTGCCTATTGTTTATTTTTTATATTTCAAATGAAATAACAATAATTCAAAACATTTGACCCGAATCACTATAACCACCAAATTTTAATTAAATATGTTTCTGAAAAACGTTTACTTTGTGTTTTTTGCGGTTTTCGGGGGAATTGTCCTTGAAAATAAAAAATAAACAACTGGAGATAAGTTATCATAGATTAGTACCTATAGCAAACATTACTACTGCTTTATCTGTATTCAATTTAATAATAGCAGAAATGGTGAAATGCCCCAGTAGTTTCCTCTTTCAAGCAACTTAAAATGCCTCTGAATTTGGAGTGGCAATGTTAGCCTGGCTATAGTTTTCATTCTAAAAAATACCCGTCAACGAAAGTGCGAGCCAAAGTATGACTTACATTGTGTTGAGAAAATCCTATTTAAATGTTGTAAAACGTAAAAACACGAGGTAAGCAAATATTGAAGGTTCTTCGTTCTGGAGTCACGGTCAATCCCCATGAGCGCTATGACCAATGACTACATATACAATAAGACAGGCAAGCCATATGGAAATAACTCAACGCCTGTTGAGAAGTCGGAGAGACTGCTTCAGCGACCCGCCGCCAGTTGGCGCTAGTGGCGACGGGCGTTGACTGTACTACTGATCTCTTGGCGCGGACTGTACGAGTACCCTCTCTCTCTCTCTCTCTATTTCGCCGTACCAGCGGCATGGCAGTGGGCAGTAAGCGTGTATGCATGAAATGGATACGGGCATTATTCAGGTGTATGTCAACAGGCAGATAACCTCCAATAAATATGAGTTCTGATGTTTACCTTCTGTGCCTAAGCTATCAAATCTGGCTATCCCTATAGAGTATAAGGATGGCGGGGTGGAAGTGTATATGTATATAACATAATTATTTTAGTTACAACAAAAGGTACCTAAATTAAATACAAATAATGACTAATTATAGATACATCATTTAAAATTTATTAGCTCAAATATTGCGTAAATTATTTATCCTCAGAATGTTGATTTGAATTATAAAGGAAAAAATAAGAATATTGTTTTAAATTAAATTTTGATTTAAAATAAACATTCAAATCTCCTAAAATACAAAAATCTAGACCCGGTCCTTTCGTGTAGTAGGCGTGGTATCGAGCTTATTGTACGTTTACAAATCCAGGATAATCTCCAATAGTTCCTATATAATGATGAAAACGGGGTTAAAATGTCCCATACGGCACTTGGAATGGCTGTTATGAGGTATTAATTTAATCAGGAAAAACATTTCTTTAAAAAATAAATAAATAATACACTATACTTGCATTAAAAATTTTGGACTTGGCCAGTTTACAACAGAAACCGAGTACCTATTTAATAAAAGTAAGCGACCAGATAAACCCATTCAGATAAACAACTATTAAAGTAATAAAACTGAAAATCATAAAAATGTTACATTTAAAGCCTACATGTACAGAATTGTATAAAAAGCAGAAAATTGATTACACCTGATTGACTTTAGTTGAATTGAACACACAAGCCACGTGGAACCACTACGAATCAGCTGTTTGGATTTCATCAGCTCAAACAAAAATGAATGTCCATAAGGAATACATGGGAGCTTTGAACCCCCGTGGGGCATAGCCCTATATGATTTTCACAACTTTTCACAACTTTTCATAACTTTAATGCCTATATCTTACTCAGGACTATCAAGTACCTCTCTGAAAATTTCAGCTCAATCGGTCCAGTAGTTTTCATGTGATGGAACAGAGTTACGCACAAACATCCATATTTTCACATTTAAAATATTAGTATGATTCAAGTTATATGGCTGTAACATCTGTTCGTGCTGTTTTACCAGTTACGTATTGACAACTATTATCCATACAGTAATTAAATTGATTTATATTCTTCCAAAACATATACAAAGAACCCTTCCAGGCACTTGAAAAACTTAAATTACAAGACGTTTAGACCTCGACTTGAATCAATCATTCAAGCAAGCAAAACAACACGAAAAACAATCCCATATGTTTTTTACGTTTCCCTTACGCACTTTCTATATAGTATTACATTTAATAATAAATAATAAAATACATGTTAATAGTAAATAATACTACATGTACATGTATTATATATTATAACATATGTACAAATCTTTGCTTAGTTCATTTTTTAATGTCTTAAAATACACTGAAGGAATTACAATGTGGAACAATTAATTAATCAAAAATCTAAATTCACCCGTCGAGTGGCAATAACGATTATAACAAACATATGATTACATCAGCACAACATTACATAAAGCTTTAACCCTTGGTGTTATAAGAAACAGAAAAGGTTTGGTCTAATGCAAGCTAGGGTAAGGTCGATTTAAGGGTAAGGGTAAGGGCTACTTAATAGGGGTTTGGGTCACCTAGAAATATAATAATAACGATAACAACCATTAAAGCAAATTTCATTTTTAGTTTATTTGAAATATAGTTTTTCTATTATAACTTTTTCATTACGATGAGGTTTTTATTTTGTACTCGGTGATTAAACTCATTTGGTGATGTAAATAATAAAACAGCATTTAATTTTCCTATTTACTTAACATGGAGTAAAAGTTTTGCTTTGCTTTATTCACATCCCCTTGGCTAACTAAAAAAAAGATACTTGTTAGAATTTAGTTTTATACCGTGTTCGAAAAATATACTAATCTGATTAATCCCATTTCCTTCTTAGTAATAAAAAAAACTCGTCTCAACAGTATACAAAACTGCTATCCAAAGTACCAGTCAATTAACCAGTCAACATATATAGAGAGATTTCGGTATTGCATAAAATTAATAAAATTAACGTATCTTGTTTTTTATACCCACTTCAAAGGCATTTTCAGGGAAAGCGGCCCAAATCCATATCATAAGATTAAGAATTTCAGTAATGTATAATTATGTAATGATACATGATATGACCCGTATAATTTGGAATTAATTATGTTTATTATGAGAGTCTATTGGTCTAACACAGTGGTTATGTTATGATATTAGAGATCGTCGTGTTGAGAATCAATACAAAATCAATACAAATGGGATAAGCACAAATTGAAGTTTGCTCTCATACGGTGGTCCTAATGCCAACAATGCTTCCTGGCCAAACCATTTTGACCCGTAATCATTATTTTAGTGCACAAACCATGCGAACGTTTGTTTTTAACTCATTAATTTTTCAATGTAATAAAGCTATTTAATTCTGATCATGAACCAAAGATAATAATGGTGTATTGAACTAATTCAATAGGCGATATTTTGTGGTTGTGGTTGTATGAAATTACAAAGTAATCAGTCTATATATACATGCCTTGTAGAGTAATAGAAGCTGTTGACATAACACAGTTAAATATAGTGGATTATTTATAGTGGATGTTGTACTGTAAAACGTTGCATTCATAAGCCACATTCTCTGCGTTGTGAATTTTCTTGTAGTGTTTATGTTTTATTCTGATGAAAAAGCACATTGTCACAGTTTTGCAAAAGTCGATTATTAAATGTTAAAGTCAATTTTTAAGTATCTAATTATCTTTCAATATGTTTTAGAATTAATTTACATGTTATTATTAAGTTTGGATTTGTTCCAGCCATTTTAGTTTTTGTAAAGCCCAATTCGATGAATAAGTTTCATTTGTAAATAGATCAGAGGTCAAGAATTATGTTTTTAGCAGATGGCATTCCTGCAAGCCAGTTCTCGGTAACGTGCTGCACTCAAGTGGCCAAACTTTTAACTATTACAACGCTCATCAAGCAACAGCACATTGTAACGCCCATTTGATTGTACGGAGAATTGATAATTTTGAAATGTATTTAGTTTAGGAATTGTAATTTGAATTTTTGTTGTATATAAATGTTTAAAATAAGTGAAATTTAAAAGGCACGCAAAGAAGGTTTTTATCACTTCGTATGTATAACATAAGATTGTGTAAGTAATGGGTTTCGAGTCAAACTGTATAGTTATCGTACCTTATTCAGACTAGGATTCGTCATATTTAAATTTGTTAATTTATTTAAACTATATTAAAAGGAGTCCCACTCTAGAATCATTCTCTCTGCAGCCCAAGATAAATGAGTCAATCCCAACACGGGTGCTGCTTACCTTGTCTCAACTCAATGTCTCTGGGATTGCATTCATCCGCGTCTCAACAGTGCACTACTTAAGACCAATCAGACCCGCGAGTCTTACGGGGGGCCATTGAAACAACTGAATTTTCTATAGTATCATAATTTTAACACGTTGGAGGGTCATCACTTACTTGACCAAGTGACAAATTTCATGGTGGTACTTTAACCGTCTCTAGGTCCCCGTAACGGTACCTCTGACAACAAGCACTTTCAAGGGGTTTTCAAAAATATATTTCGATTTCTCTACGAAGGGTTTTAAAAACTTTAGGTTTAAGTTTGTACGTACAAAATTTATTTTCCTTTCCCATAAATTAAAATGCAATTTTTAAAATAATGTATATTATTTGAATAAACTGCTCATCAGTACAAGGGTGTAAAAAGTATATACATTGTATGTATACACCTAACACCCAAAGCCTATCATTCCATGGATCAAAGTAAATAAAATGAGACCCTAAATCATGTTTTCATTTACAGTAATTAAATATTGCTGTGGTAAATACGTTTATTTGTTTAGTTACACGCATAATTTCTTAAGTAGCGTGACACGTTTTGTTACAACTAAGCGGGATACAATAAACTACATTCGATACACTTAAACTGAACACTGGGCTTATGGTCTCATGGTTTTTATTTGATTTATTTATATTTTCTATCATTACAACCACTTAAAACTTAGTTCACTGTAAATTTATACTTAGATAAAAATAACTCAAATGTGTATAAACTGTAAGCCACATAAATGAATTTAAAAAAATACTATTAAGAAAAAACAAAAGTTTTCTTGTTTAGAATTTTCTGAAGAACTTCTGGTTTAATTTTCATATACGTTAACAGTGGTTCACAATATACGGCAAGTTTTGTGAAAACGTATTACAGGTGGTCACATTAGGAACTTCTATGGTAGTCCCGGGATTAAGTTTCACCCTGCGGGTCATGCTAATAGGAAATCACCTTCCTTAGGAAATTCGCTGTTAATCTAGCGGAACTAGGAATTGCGTTGTACAAAGTCTAATTAAAAAGCGTTGTCCATAAACAAATTAAACATTCACGTCCCAATTGTAATTTATCCAAGCTCTTTGTTAAATTTAAATGCTTATGTATAATTTTTGGGAATTTAAGTTATTTATTCCCTGTGATATTATGAGCGAAGAATGAACAAAAGTCATGTCATAATGAGTTTATTTTGAACTACATTCAGTAACAGACTCATTTCTATAAACCGGCATTTTGATATCACTCCTTCCAAATTACGACTGTGGTCACGGGTCTTTCCAGAAGGGTATCTTTCCTCCACTCGCTCGAGAAAGTAGTTTCTTCCTTCCTTCCGGTTGAATTGGATTAGAAATTTACCGTATACAGGCACGCAATAGTCTAGCAATGTTCGAAGCAAGGTCCATACACATTGTACGGGTTACTGAGTCGATTCATTTAAGGTTTTCTAGTTAACCGGAATAGACCTCGTTAAAGCAGCTGTAAGGTCACGTGATCACCAATCCAGTCTGCAGTGTTGCTGGAAACATTTATCGTACGCGTACCATATTTTCTACATAAAATAAACATTGTTTAACTGCTTAAATTCTATGATCAGCTGAGATTTTATGATACTAATATATTGTTTTGATTTGTTTGTATTATTAGATTAATGGATTAAGGGTTTAATTTGTCTTTCTACATGTCTAGTGACAATTTAAAAAAGCTGTACCATTATTATACTCTTGGTATGTGGCTTCACCCAAGAGTTATATTGATATTTGCATAAAACCCCATGTTATTCTTATGGAGAATAATTAAAATGTTAGCGCTTACTTATGATTGAATATTGTTTAAACTTAGTATGTGGCTTTGCCTAGTTAAATTCGATTTATATTTGCATAAAAATCAATTATTTGTGTTCCCCGTCTCAGCAAATCTACTCATCACCAATGCTATTCTTATGGAGAATAATTAAAATTGTATGTATCGCTTATATATGAATATATTTTTATGAAACTTGGTATGCGGCTTTATATGGTATTCAAATATTATGCATTTGAAATTCGCTGAGTACGCGGGTTTGCTGCTACGGGGGTATTTATGTTTCTGGAAAAGCGTTATTGTTTCCCATTGGTACATTAATGCAAAATATACACAAAATGGTAAACTTTACATCAACAAATCGGTTTAATTGAACTGTGTGCAGCCATTCAATTTAATTTACTTCAATGAGTTACATAATATTAAAATTAAAATTATAAGCAATCAGTTTACGTTATTTTAAAAGCTTACCGTAAATATTTAATGTAAAATGTGTTTTGAATCTTCACAGAATAAGCTTTAATAAATATTTTTAGCAAGCGGAAGGGTCTTTTTCGCCCCCATGTTATTCTTGTGGAGAATAAGTAAAATGTAATGACTCCCTTAATTATGAACATAAATTAATAATCTTGGTATGTGGCTTCACCCAAGAGTTATATTGATATTTGCATAAAACCCCGTGTTATTCTTATGGAGAATAATTAAAATGTTAGCGCTTACTTATGATTGAATATTGATTAAACTTGGTATGCGGCTTTGCCTAGTTAAATTCGATTTATATTTGCATAAAAATCCATTGTTTGTGTTCCTTGTTTCAGCAAACCTACTCATTACCAATGCTATTCTTGTGGAAAATAATTAAAATTGTATATATCGCTTATATGTGAATATATTTTTATGAAACTTGGTATGCGGCTTTATATGGTATTCAAATATTATGCATTAGAAATTCGCTGAGTACGCAGGTTTGCTGCGACGGGGGTATTTTTATTTATTTTTTTATTGAAAATACAAACACATTGCTGACATTTTGACGACAGGACTTAATGTACTTAAATTATATCTAAGAAAAACTAATAATTTAAAAAAAAACACACAAGGGTACAACAAAAGAATTCAATTGTTGTACACTTCTTGTGAAAAAAACCTGAAAAAAATGCTGCAATGGTCAGGACTACGGCTGACTAGAGCATAACAAAGTCCCCTCAAATCCATCATTGGGGTGAATTTCCCCGACTTTCCCCGACTTTGGGCCTACTTCCCCGACTTTCCCCGACCAAAATTTGTTTCCCTGACTTTCCCTGACTTTCCCTGACATTCCCTGACTTTCCAGAATGTGGACGCCCCGTGTTTACTAACCATTGCTCTGCTGTATGTATCAAACTCTGTTTAACGATATAGAGACCGTGCATCAATTACGTCACGCTATACGTAGCACTTCTTGACCCCCTCTCCCCCCATTGTCACGCTCAGTCTCGCGCCTCCCCCTCTCCCCCCGTCACGACACACTAATTAGTTATCAACAGTTGGTACGGCATTTTATCACTCGTGTAACAGACAGTTTCGCAGGCTCTATGACGCGTAACGCAGCCATAACGCAGACTGTTCAAATTGCACTGATATTTATACAGGTTCAAAGAAAAATAATACGAGGAACATAGACGCGTTGGTTTGTGAATGACATAAATAATAACACTATAGAAACTACAAACTAAATTAATCCTTATTGAGAACAATTGTATCAACATTTTAACCTATAATGTATGTTTTATTTAATTTTCTTATTACCTTCTTAAAAATAAAAATAAAAGCTATAGAGCTCAAATATAGCCCAAATTAATGATTTAATGTAATTCAACCGATTTTACTAAAGCCCATCAGAAAGAATACAGTCGTTTTGTATAAGACTATAGCACAAACTGATTTCTTAAACACCCCCTTCCTCACACATTCTACACACATAATTCATATTTGCCTTAAAATACGCCCCAGATGCGTTGGCGTGGGGATTGGGAGAGATTAAGATTAAGCTTCAAGTAGTGAATAGAGTTTACAAACCAGAAACGGAAACAGTTAAATACAAATGCAATAATCATTTTATGGTGAAAACCTAAATTATTAAAAAATTAAGTAACCTTTCCAGTTTTGTTTTTGAAGTAGTCATTTTCTTTGGCTCCTTGAAAGTCAGCTTATTAAATGACTAATGGAAAATATTTTATAAGTGGTATATAAACCCTTCAAACCTAACTCCCTCCTGCCAGTTTCAGTAAAGGATTAGCGGATGCAAATGTGACATTTGGAGTATTTTGGTGTTAAAACTGGAAACCCAGGAAAGCACGTCACTGCTAATCATTAATAACGTATTCCACTTGTTTCGTTAATTTACAAATTTTCACCGGCCCTTGAACATGTTCTGTTGCTTGCAACCAACGGTTAAGTCATCTAACTGAAATATCTTACTCGTACTCGATTTATGAGTTCATGACAAACAGCTGGGAAAATTAAATTCTAGGTTTTATGTCGAAATAAATTCAGGATGTTGGTAGTCCTGAAGACTGCGGGCGAAAAATCTAGGGCAACTTAATATTGGTCTTATGCAAAATTTTGTAATCTGGACCTTGCAATGCAATAGTTACTCTCGATTGCAATAAAGAAGGTTTTATACGCCAGTAAAGAATAGTAAAGTTCGTCTTTACTTCTGGCCTAGGCCTGTTGTCGGAGTTTTAGGTCGCACTAGTGTCTCTAACACGATCTGTTGACTGGGACCAACGTCTTAACGTGTACGGTAGCAGTTTTGAGTTTCAACAATCAAATGAATGGCCAGTTACAACCAACTCAGCAGAATGTAAGGCGTGGGGGGTCATCACCATCTCCCCAGTCACCCAGCAGTGGAAAGTCCCCAGGAACCAATCTGTCCGCAACTCTCGCGGTTCTCATTTGCAAATTAAAAGCCGCTGAACCGGTCCTTGGAGGGCCAGCCGGGAGTCGGGCTAATTCGCGAACCGCGAACAAGAGAAAACAAGGAAACTAGATCACAACTGGTCCACGGTAATTGAATACAGCTGCAACCACGGCAGTGAAGGGAACAGTATTTGACCTTTTCATTTATTATTATCGAGACTCCATCGAGTATAATTAATCCACGTATAAAGATGGGAATTAGTGAGGCGAAAGTTTTAAGCCCCCTCTCGTCATCCTAGCATAAATATTTATTAAAGAAAATGTGTTTAGACTAAACACAGTACGTTGTCTTATGGGTTTTAGAAAAGTCTGCTACTCCTTTGTTAGAGTACTTTTATCATCCCCAGCAACCTCACGCCTACTTTAAAGCCCGACTGGACCTTCTTCTAACATTATAATGCCCAGCTTTGAAGGTAAATGAAACCAGGAGCATCAGAACAGCCAACAAATTCAGATTTCAATAAAAATTGGAATACAAGTATGTTTTTAGACTAATTTGGGGTTTTTAAATTTTTTATGTGGAAATTCACTTCCCTCACGTCAGCGTGCTGCGTGCGAACTCGTTTATTTATCAGATTGACATGTCTAATTACAAAAACAATTAATCCTGAAGTAATTTGCATTATACACTTAAAAGGCTTCACGTTTACAGATCAATATTGAACTGGTCATTAGTAGAGACCGGTTTAATTTATCACCGTTTGACCTTTTCAGTGAAACACTTTTTAGTTCCCAATTTTCGTTTTCTCGAGTTATTGAACAAATCAATTCATGATACTAAAATATATCATTCAAAATACCAGTCACGAAACAAAGCTAATAAGAAACTTAACTAATGATAATTATTGCCAAGGTATTCGCTTAAGGTTTGCAAGATTGTGACTTAGTAAAAAACTGACCCGCATGCCTAATGATGGACAGTCGTACCAAAACTCGTACACAAAGAAACAGACACCCCGACATATGAATTTCATTCTTGGCAGCTATTAATCGAAAACCTTAATCATAGGATTAATAACACGCTGATGAAAAGAATTAGTTTTGACACGTGAATGCAAAATGAATACGTGGTGTACCTCTCGAGATAAAAATTGCCATTGATTAAAACGATTAGAAAAATAATTGCCACCCGAGTGAATCTGTGAAGTGCTTACAATGTGTCTGGGTTCACTCGTATATATATATATAGAATGTGTATTTTCCTTATCCCCAAAAAGATTAAGTTTCAAGCTGAAATACTTGAGAAATGTACGCTACGTGGCTTCCCCTTGTTGAGTTATATTGATATTTGTATAAAACCCCATTTTTTTAGTTACTTGTAGCAGCAAACCTAGATACTCGGTCCCCGTGTTATTCTTATGGAGAATAATTAAAATGTTATATAGTGCTTACTTATGATTGAATATTGATTAAACTTGGTATGTGGCTTTGCCTAGTTAAATTCTATTTATATTTGCATAAAAACCAATTGTTTATGTTCCTCATTTCAGCAAATCTACTCATTACCAATGTTATTCTTATGGATAATAATTAAAATTGTATGTATCGCTTATATATGAATATATTTTTATGAAACTTGGTATGCGGCTTTATATGGTATTCAAATATTATGCATTAAAAA
This sequence comes from Allygus modestus, assembly GCA_963675035.1. Taxonomy (NCBI): domain Eukaryota; kingdom Metazoa; phylum Arthropoda; class Insecta; order Hemiptera; family Cicadellidae; genus Allygus; species Allygus modestus. The sequence goes on from OY776111.1 coordinate 145,091,092, forward strand.
TTCGCTGAGTACGCAGGTTTGCTGCTACGGGGGTATTTTATTTCCATTATGAGAGTTGACATTCAAGTAGGTTTTTTATTTATATAATGAACATATATTTATGCCTTTCGGTTATGTTAAGATATACTCCTAATATAAAACTATGATAATGTAATTTTTTAAATGCCACGTTTGGACAAATAGACTGTTTACAAAAATAGCTGTTTTATCGAAACATTATCTCTTATTAATTAAAAACAGAAAATGATAAACACATGGTATTTTGATCATTGCCCCACGTCAATTGGTTACTGAGATATTACAAGTGCTAAACACAGTACGTTGTCCAATGTTATTCTTATGGAGAAAACGACAAATTTTATATCTCGGTTATTTATGAACATAAACTGACGAAATTTATCGCTTCATCTGGTTGTGGTTTATTGCTGTTTGCACAACAAAAATGTTTCGCCCATGGTTCCTGTAGCAGCAAACCTGGGTTCTTGGTCCCCATGTTATTCTTATGGAAAATACTTAAAATGTTATATATCGCTTATTTATGAATGTATATGGATGAAACTTGGTATGTGGCTTCACCAAGATGAGTTCTAATGATATTTGCATAAAAACCCATTATTTTGTGTTCCTTGTTGCAGCAACAATACTCATCCCCAATGTTATTCTTATGGAGAATAACTAAAATCATATGTGGCTATATGATTGAATATTGATGAAACTTGGTATGTGGCTTCGCATGGTTTCTATTTATATTTGCATAAAAACCAATTGTTTATGTTCCTCATTTCAGCAACAATACTCATTACCAATGTTATTCTTATGGATAATAATTAAAATTGTATATATCGCTCATATGTGAATATATTTTTATGAAACTTGGTATGCGGCTTTATGTGGTATTCAAATATTATGCATTGGAAATTCGCTGAGTACGCAGGTTTGCTGCGACGGGGGTATTCCCGATTCCCCGGGATCAAGACCTTTAATTTGAGTCGTCTCCCACCATCCCACAATTTTGACTTAAAAATTTCGCTTATAGAATGATATATAAAGATTTTCTTTCTCGCAATTATTGTCTTGAAAACCTAAGTAAACAAATTACTACACACACTAATATACAAATTTATCCTATCCTTTAACACCTCGTAAAACGTTTTACCATCCAAAATTAATCATACGGTTCAAACCCCGTTACAAGCATGCAAAAGCATTTTACCCAACAGGCAGTTCAGATATACCACGACAAGTTTTAGTTTACTCTTGTAAAATGTTATTTTTGGCAAAGTATGTGTTCAAATATTAAGTTTATTTTTCGTTCATAAAAATAATAAACTCACGTTGGAAAAACGCGACTGCTCTTAAATGTTTACTCTTTTTTTCTATGGTATTTGAATTTTATTGAGAATCAATTTATTAAAACCATTGTTGATAAATCAATATAGCTTGCTCCATAAAGTTGAACCGGAGATTAATCTACGCTTCCCACCACCCGGTTGTGTACAGTCTGAGTGTACAATAATAGGCACTTTATTAGTTAACTGCTATGGCTGTACTCAGAGAGTAGGTTTTTATTCATAGGACTCTTATTAATCCATTGACCAAAAACATATTGGCTGAGTTATTTTGGTTGAAGTGATGACCTATAATAATTTAAGGTTTTCCAGATTTGTTTGAGCAAAATGTTTCCCAAGCGGAACTCGGAGAAGTGAAACGGAGCGGAACGTGGCTACATTTCCGTTAACGTGACCGCATTTCCGGTTTGACTTGCCTTCGTATCCTACATGAGACACACTTTCTCAAACCATTGGTTCGCCAGAGCATTTCAGATGGCAGCAAGAGAATTTTTGGTTGTATGCAGATTTGTTAAAATGCAAAAATGAAAAATCAATCTTTAAATTTTAATTATCTTAGTAATAATAATTTATGTCAAAGTGGGGAATATTCGTGCTACTCTGTGAGGAAATTTATTCTACATAAGGTTTCTTGCTAAGGTTTTTTTCACAGCATCATCGCTTATGAATCCTGTTAAGCGTTTTAATGTGTTATGTTATATATTCATTGGAAATTCGCTGAGTATGCAGGTTTGCTGTGACGGGGGTATTTTATTTGTTGTATTTGTGTTTTGGTACTACCCTCAACGGTTACATTCAGCTAAAAAGCCAAACTTGTGGGTTCTTAATCAATGGCGCGGGATGGATATGAATTTATATTTTTAGGAGATTTCAAATTTACACTCATCATAATTACTGAATATTAAATAAACAAATTGAAATGGGATTTGTTTAACGCTCCCGGATGAAACTTGGTGTGTGACTTCACTTAGATGAGTTCTATTGATATTTGCATAAAAACCCATTATTTTGTGTTCCTTGTTGCAGCAAACCTAGGTATTTGGTCCCACGTTATTCTTATGGAGAATAATAAGGGTGTTATATATCGCTTATTTATGAATGTATATGGATGAAACTTGGTATGTGACTTCACTTAGATGAGTTCTATTGATATTTGCATAAAAACCCATTATTTTGTGTTCCTTGTTGCAGCAAACCTGCGTAATCAGCCCATTCTTCTGGAGAATAATGAAATGCTATGTCCCCCCTAATTATGAACATAAATAAATAAAAACTGGTATACGACTTCAACTAGTTGAGTTATATTGATAGTAGCATAAAAACCCATTTATTGTGTTCCTTGTTGCAGCAACAATACTCAACCCCAATGTTATTCTTATTGAGAATAATTAAAATTGTATATATCGCTTATTTGTGAATACGTGTTTATGAAACTTGGTAATTGGCTTTATGTAGTACTAAGAAATTTATATCTCCATTGTAAATTCGCTGAGTATGCGGGTTTGCTGCGACGGGCGTATTTATTATTTTGAATCATCATCACAATTTGTACTCGGTTGCCGTCTGATGTTTGAATACAATATAAGTGTAAACCTATTTTTAAGTGTTGTAATACGTTTTTTATTACACCCGTGAGTAATGACAGCTACTATGCTAATGAAGAAGTTGTTTCTTGCTATAGTTTAATAGGTGTGGATGCCCCTTCTCAGAGAAATGCGGAGTGTCCAGATCATGAATGCATGCACAGGACTCGAACATAATCAGATACAGTCTGGAGACATGAGATATTCCAACTCATGAGTGCTATGTAGTCAGTAATCATGAGTGTTATAAGGACTGTTTAAGAAAGCCTACTTTTCAGATTATTTATTAATTATTCAGTCAAAAATAAATAATACTGTTTTTCAAACCATAAATTTGCGTTACAAATAGTTACTTTAAGAGTCTTCGGTAACACCGACTTATGAAACAGACCAGGTCTAGCATCTAATAATTTCGTATTTTAGCGGTGAAATCAACTTGAAAACGTACTATGCGTTTTATCTTAACAACGAACCAATGAACCAATTGCCAGCAGATTTTGTTCATACAAAAGATTGAATTAGATTTAGCTGAATGTAGTCGATTATACAGTTCCTGGTGTACTTGAGCTTCATCATCAAGTACAAATCAAGTACAAATCAAGGAGAGGAAGTTACTATATATTTCCAATACACTGCACAATAGAAAACCATCATTTGTAAGACCGAAAACTATACAATGCCTAAACCGGAATAATAGAACTCGAGAAACAATTGTTGTTTTGTGTCACCCAGGATAATAACAGTTTTAGTATAAAATCAGCCTAATAAACATACGATACTATCAATAAAACAACTTTAATTACATCATGTCTCCCATCTATAAAAACGGCTTTCAGCTTGTTAAACTGTATTGATACTGTACAACTACTCATTTGAAATCAAACAATAGTCAATGCCAGAAGGTTTTGGTGTTATGTATATAACAATTGAAGTTATGATTATAATAGTATAATAGAGGTATCTCAAACTTTAAACTCGCATCATAATGTTATATCTATGGGGATATTAATATAATAATTGCAAATTTACATATTACGTAGTAAAAAAAACTCAAATAAAACGCACGAACATACAACTCTTGAGTAATTATAAACGTTTAGCACGGATGAAACTTGGTATGTGACTTCACTAAGATGAGTTATATTGATATTTGCATAAAAACCCATTATTTTCTGTTCCTTGTTGCAGCAAACCTGCATACTCGTGCCCCATGTTATTCTGTAAACTGCCTCTTGTTATTCTGCGTTACGACGCCCAACAGGAGATTAACTAATAATACTATGACGTAACGGACCTTCCAGCCTTATTACTTACTAAGACTGATTCTTTAGCCATGACATTTCTAAATATTTCTAAATATTTCTAAATATTGACTTCCTCCCCTTAATAGTATATTTCTCTTATCAAAATATCTGAATAAATAACCCCAGTAACTCAAAAATGAATTATACTTCTAGATGTAAGGCAAAATGAATCACATACCAAAAAAGCTCTGGGCGTCTGGGCGCGCGTCGCAATCTCGTCAGTCAGTCTGGGCGCGGCCGTTGCTTGGTGTCCTCAGACGATCGGCTACTAACTAACTAGCGACGCGTCCGGCTTTTAAACCCCCGCTCGGAAACGGCCCCCCCCCGCCGCTATTACTGTAGGTCTCGCGGTAAGACTTAAGCCCGAGACCACGATAACCGTTTTAGGGTCCCGGGATGCCAAAAGCGGCATTTGTTCAAATTTATATATATGTGTGTGTCCGTTACCGCGATAACTTTTGAAAGAAGCGCCCGATTTTGATACAATTTGGCACAAGTGTTGAGAGTAACATTTATGACTTTGAGTTCAAAAACCAGATCGTTCACAGAGGAGAATGATTGGTTAATCCAAGTTTTAATCCAAGTTTTTTTATAAGTTAGTTCAACCAATTTCAGAGGTTGGACAACTATTTGTATGAGTTCAATTAACTAAGCTCAGAGAGTTAAAAAATATATGTTGGAACAAACAATTTTATAAGTTAAGTTAACCAATAAATTCATTGGTTAAAATAACTAATTTGTTTCAAAGTAGTTGGATTAATCACAAATGTAGTTGTTAAAACCTATATTGTCTAAGTTGACCAAACGGCTTGACTGGTTAAATTAACCAAATCCTCAATTTTCAAAGTAGTTTGTTACAACCCATATTCATTTAGTTGTTAGGCTCAATGCTTAACCCAGACAGTCCTAGAACCCCAGGCTTAACTTAGCTCTTGGAAGAATAGGCAAAGTTGCTGGGTTCTACGTTCCGTCTAGATCAAGGATTATGCATTCATGAGAAAGGGGGGCCTAACAGTTTTATGAGGACGAAATGAATGATTCAAAAGAAATTTTTTACAAAGACCTCCATGTACTAGGATTGTAAATTAATTAATTGTTTGGATCAAATAACTTTAATCATAAAAGGAAGCTGGTAATTATATGATAACTTACCTTCAAAACGTGGTATTAAATCGTCCAACCCCCAACTTATTAGAGTAGTTTACAACTAAGTTGACTCGAATAATTTTAAAATATTCATACAAGCGGTGGACTCATTTATATACTTTTAGGAGTAATATATTGCTGTCATGTCTATGCACACGTACCTCTCGGGTTAAAATAAATATATCTAACCTATATCAATTTCTGTGTCAGCTTACAATTATTAAGTTCTAAACAGAGTTTTTAATATTTCAATGATTAGCTATTAACATTTAAAATACGGCTGAAACATAATATGCTTATACCTTAATTTTAAAAACAGTATAACAGTATTATAACAGTATTATAACAGTATACCAGTATTTGGAAAAATAACAGTATACCTGCATACTCAGCCGCCATGTTATTCTTATGGAGAATAATTAAAATGTCATATTTTGTTTATTTGTGAATGTATATTGATGAAACTTGGTAGGTGGCCGTAACAGGCCACAGTAACTTTAATGAATAATTTGCAAACTAATTACTTTAATACTAAAAACATATTTAAGGTTTAATATGACGAATTAAAGTTGTGTCAGTTAAAAGCGTTTCCCCAATGCGATACTACATAGTATAATATATAAAAAATATATACAAAATTATAATTTTAGCGAATTTCCCCTATAGGGAAGAAGCTATTACCGTAGTCGGCATGGTAAGACCCGGGACCATGATAACTTTTCGTTTTGAGGTCCCCAGACCCCAAAACACCAGTCGTTCGAAACTGTGTGTATAATATATATATGTGTGTCCGTTAGCACGATAACTCTCGTGAAAATGATCCGAGTTTTATGAAATTTGGTATAAACGTGTAAAGCAACATTTATGATTTTAAGTTCGAAAACCAGCCAGATCGCTCTATCCAAAGGGGTATTTTGGGGGGGTTTTGTACCCCAACAATGGGTATTTTGAATTTTTGACATATCATTTTTGAAGTAGTCAAATATTAGTTTTCCCCATTCGATTCAGCTTAAAAAAAACACACAATTTGGTATTTCGATCATTCCTCTACGTCAATTGGTTACCGAGATATTTAAAGTGCTAAACACAGTACGTTGTCTAATGTTATTCTTATGGAGGAAAAGAAAATTTTTATATCTCGCTTATTTATGAACGTATACTGACGAAACTTGGTATACGGCTTAATCTGGTTGTGGACCATTGATATTTCCTCAAAAAAAATTTTTTTGACAAAGGCTCCCGTAGCAGCAAACCTGCGTACTCAGCCCATTCTTATGGAGAATAATTAAATGCTATGTCTCCCTTAATTATGAACATAAATGAATAAAAACTGGTATACGACTTTACCTAGTTAATTTCTATTGATATTAGCATAGAAATCCATTTTTTCTATTCCTTGTTGCAGCAAACCTGCGTACTCAGCCCATTCTTATGGAGAATAATTAAATGCTATGTCTCCCTTAATTATGAACATAAACGAATAAAAACTGGTATACGACTTTACCTAGTTAAGTTCTATTGATATTAGCATAGAAATCCATTTTTTCTATTCCTTGTTGCAGCAAACCTGCGTACTCAGCCCATTCTTATGGAGAATAATTAAATGCTATGTCTCCCTTAATTATGAACATAAATGAATAAAAACTGGTATGCAGCAAACCTGCGTACTCAGCCCCATGTTATTCTTATGGAGGACAAGTAACGTGTTATCTCCCTTAATTATGAAAATAAAGCAATGAAATTTGGTATGTGGCTTTGCCTAGTTGTTATATTGATATTTGTATAAAACCCCAATTTTTGTGTCCCTTCCTTCAGCAAACCCGCATAATCGGTCGCCATGTTATTCTAATGGAGAATAATTAAAATGTCATATTTTGTTTATGAATGTATATTGATGAAACTTGGTATGTGGCTTTATTTGGTATTAAGATACATTTATATGCATTGGAAATTCCCTGAGTACGCAGGTTTGCTGCTGTATACTGTATTCGATTTTATTTAAACCCCGGTATAGTATAAATGTATAATGATACTGTATTACAAACTTAAGAAAACTAAGCAAATTAGATAAATACTTAAATTTGAGAATTAATAACTAATTGTCCACGTTTTCAAAATATATAGTCTTGTAATACACGTACTGTATTTACTATTGCATTCACAGACACACACACACACATATATATATAAACCCCCAATATTATTTTGTAAAAATATACAATCTTGAACGAATAATATGTTTGACTCCAGGATCTCCAAAACGAAGCGTCTGGTTGTTATAAAACCACTTTCAAACAAGTTTTAATGCCAAAGTGACCCGCAGGTTTCGCGAAACCCAACACAAAAAACCCGCCACCTGCCACCTGCCGTCACCCGCGGGTTTCGCTTGGTGTTGAATCCAAGGTAGCCCACAAGTTAGAAATTCAACTGCTATCGGCCGTTTCAAAAACGTTGACCCCAAAAACATCATACAAACGGATACAAACGGATACAAACGGATACAAACGGATACAAACGGATACAAACGGATACAATAAGGGGTTCACAGCCCATATAAAACTATTTTATACACATTAAAATATATAGATTATCACCTAGATGTTATATTGGCAAATATAAATGAACAATGAGTGTATACACGTTAGAATAATGTGAACTGTCCATTATCCTCCACAATATCTAGTGAATTTGTTCATTATATACCACCAAGTAACCATTACCATAACCTTGTCATATTCATATTCCACCATTAGCCAATGTAAACCTTAATAACACCCTTTACACCCACCCATTCAATAACTAACCCCCCAACCACAGTGACTCGTTCACTGAATAGTTCACTGAATAGTTCAAACACCCATACCAGCCACCAGTTCACTAAGAAATTTCAATCACAAAATATATTTTAACATAAATGTCAAAGAACCATGAAACCTTACACTTACATAACTACTATCCAAGCATAGTAACTTAGTTCTTTTCAAGTAGTGAAACACGCTCGGTCACAAACTGGTCTATTGTTATGAGATTACATAATTTGGTTATTTTGTTTTAGCGGAAGGTTTGTAAGAAAGTTAACCATTATCATGACTCGCTGAAATCCTTCAAAATCATTTCACTTTTAGGAAGCCCACAACCTTGTGAGACTCATAAGTGGAAAGAGCGAGGACCAAAGAAAGTCAAATTCAATGGACTGCATCTACAAATTTTAAAATTGAATATCATACTGATTTTAAATAACTTGAGTGAAAATCAATGTGTTTTATTGATTTTCAAAATCTTTATAAACCGATTGTTCCTAAATGGTAAAATATTCCTCCTAGCCTGAGTCCAGAAAAATATTTTTAAATTTAAGTTCGATCACTACAATGTTTCTAAAGATTTTTATTATACTAACGCAATATCGTCGGCACCGCAGAACTTAATGTGCTCGTCAAACAAATGGAAGATAATAGGATAAGTTCAATGTTTATTTGAGGAAGACGTGTAGTAATGAGTAGGGGGCCATAGCCGATTCAAAACCAGCACAGGCGAAAGTGAGGATGTGAGGATGCAAGGTCACCCCCCCCCCCCCCCGACCTTGACCTTGACCCCAAGGTCACCCTCGAGGCCCCCCCCCCATGACGTCATCCCCCCCCCCCTGACGTCATCCCCCCCCCGACGTCATTCCCCCCCCCATGACGTCATCCCCCCCGACCTTCCCCATAGCCAAGCTCGGACCTCCCCCCCTCCCCCCCTCCCCCCCCTGACGTCACCCCCCCCCCCCGACCTTCCCCATAGCCAAGCTCGGACCTCCCCCCCCCCCCCGTCTGCAACATTTTTCGTGATGAGGAAAAAACTTTCAAAAATTAATAACTAGCCTATTTACTCACCGATTCCCACGGGACTTTTTCCAGAATGTAGGCCTATCCCAGAGGAAGCGAATGACGTAAGAACCCCATAGATCCACCATTAAACAAGGTCGCTATTAATTTTTAAACGCGTTTTCCTTATGGGATCTCAGCTGTTTACCGACCGATTTTGATGAAATTTCACCACATGTCGGGCGGCGGCCTAAGTAAACCATCCTTTAAAGAAAATTGAAAATCCCCCGTTAAACAGGCCCGCTATTAATTTATAACCGCGTTTTCCTTATGGGATCTCAGCTGTTTACCGACCGATTTTGACGAAACTTCACCACATGCCGGGCGACGGCCTAAGTAAACCATCCCTTAAAGAAAATTGAGAATCCACCGTTAAACAGGCCCCCCCCCCTCCCCCCCCCGATGAGCGGCTCCGCGGAGTCACGTGTCGAGGCGCGTGCTAGGGCCTACGTGACCGCCCGGGGTTGTTTACTCATTAGTGACTTTCCCTCACTCCTCCGGCGAGACCTCCTCCCGACAGGAGTGTTATTTATAAGCGCGTCCTTGAGGGTTTCATCAGTTTGTCTTTGGAGCTCTTACTGCGCGGACGAAGTATTGCTGTCTCCGAGATACACTTTACAACCTGTGCTTGTGCGACTGTGTGGAGTTTTCTCTTTGGATATCTTAAAATGTAAGTAACATTTAATTTATCTTTTCATCAGCCGATTTACCAATGCTCTAAATCCCAATTAGCTAAAATTAATATTTAATATTTTATATATCACAGTGGAAAATAAAATTTGGTTTTGCTTAGTAGAATTATAGACGAGATTAAAATCGCCATGTGCGAGCGAAACAAAGATAAAGGTGTAACAGTGTTAGGAATGTTATAGGAGCTATTCTTGTAATTTATTTCTGTCTACTATTAGAAGGGCTACTATGTTGCAGATGGCTGTTCCTCGTATGTGTGAGGTCTGCGGTCGCGTCTTCGCGAACGCTGGAAACCTGGCTCGTCACACGGCAGCCGCTCACAGGGACCGCCATTTCGACTGCGACGTCTGCGGGCGACGCTTCAGGCGAAGCGACAACCTGCGACGCCACCTCGCAGCAGTTCATCCTCCCACTCCTCACGACCAAGCGCCAGGTATGGTTTTAGGTTAAATAGGAAACCGCCAGTAGATTTGTTAAGCATTTCTCCGATATCCTCATCCACAGTTCCTCACCCTTGTATTACTGGACTCAAACTGGCGATTGAGATGAGGAAGAGGTCGCCAGTCCTATATGCAGTTCCTCACGATCAAGCGTCAGGCACGGTTTTTTACGTTAAACAAGAAACCGTCAGTACTAATGACTTGTTTTTGAGAGAGAGTAAACGGCTTTAGCCGAGTAAACAGATTCAAGTAGTAAACAAGGGGCTGCCAGCCTCTGTTCAGTTCCTCACCCTTGTATTACTGGGCTCAAACTGACGTTCAAGATGAGGAAGAGGTCGTCAGGCCTCTGTGCAATTCCTCACCCTTGTATATACTGGGCTCAAACTGGCAATTGAGATGAGGAAGAGGTCGCCAGTCCTCTGTGCAGTTCCTCACGATCAAGCGTCAGGCATGGTTTTTACGTTAAACAAGAAACCGTCAGTACTAATGATTTGTTTTCGAGAGAGTAAACGGCTTTAGTCGAGTAAACAGATTCAAGTAGTAAACAAGGGGCTGTCAGCCTATGGTCAGTTCCTCACCCTTGTATTACTAGGCTCAAACTGACGTTCGAGATGAGGAAGAGGTCGCCAGGCCTCTGTGCAATTCCTAACCCTTGTTTATACTGGGCTCAAACTGGTGAACGAGATGAGGAAGAGGTCGCCAGTTCCTCACCCTCATGTTTATCGAGGTAACTAATAGGACTTGTTTTCCTGTTCGCAGGCCGTCCATGCCTGTTGTGCTCCGTCGCCCTGGCGAGCCCCGAGGATCTTCACCACCACATGGAAGCGGTCCACGGTGCGATCCCATCAGCTTCGACCTCCTCCACCGCAACACCACCCCTCAGAGACCCACGGCCCGAGTGCAACGCGTGCGGGCGGCGATTCGCCCGCGAGGACCTGCTCCGGCGTCACGTGCAGCTGGTGCACGCCAACAGGGTCCGCTGTCCCGAGTGCGGCGCCCTTTTCCGCAGGGCCGCTTATCTCCAGCAGCACGTGGCGAGCGCCCACCGCGGCATGAGGTTCGCGTGCGCCTACTGCGACCGAGGCTTCACCCGGCGCTACAACCGGGACAAGCACGAGGCTGAAAACTGCCCCGTCGTGAGGAACCTCGTTGTGGACGAGATGCCGCACCTGCCCGTCCTATCACCCGAGCCCCGGCCCGGTCGTGAGCCTCGACCCAGCCACGAGCCCCAGCCCGGACCCAGCCACGAGCCTCGACCCAGCCACGAGCCCCAGCCCGGACCCAGCCATGAGCCCCAGCCCGGACCCAGCCGCGAGCCTCGACCCAGCCGTGAGCCCCAGCCCGAACCGAGCACGGCACCTGACGGGATGGTGGGTGGGGGACTGCCCGCGTTCCGCACCATCCAACGGGGGTTCCGCGGACGCCTCCTGACCTTCGGTCTGTCCCGGCCCATGGAGGACTTCTTGTCCGTGGAGGACGCGCTGGTGCTGCTGTTCGACAGCGTCCTGGAACTGCTGGCTGACGTCAGGACCCGACACCCAAACATCAAGGTCAACATGTTCCTGGAGTGTGAATTCTCCAACGTCCACGGAGCCACCTGTCTGCGAGCCTTCAAGACGAAGAACGTGCCTCTCACCGCCGCGTCCAATTTGGAGGACTTCCTGTCGGCGTCCTTCCACAAGCTGGAGGAAGAGAAGGAGCAGTGCCTCCTAGTGGGCAGCGGGTGGAGCTATCTCCGGATACGCGACCTGGAGATCCGCGTCAATCTCTACACCCCGTTGGGAGAACGCGGAGCCCGGTTCGTCCAGCTTCCCAAGACCATCTGCGAGACGCGCGCCGTCATCAACGTGCGCAACCTCGATGACATGTGCTTCGCGTATGCCGTCCTGGCCAAGTTCGTCGCGCGACACCCGGAGAGACCCACATCGTACACACCGGACGTCATGGCTCACTATGATTGGACCGGCCTACGCTTCCCCGTGGCTGTGAAGGACATCAAGGTCTTTGAGAGGAGGAACGCCATCAGCGTCAATGTGTATGGGATCGAGCGCGCCATGGTGGGGAGACGCCCCGACGGATCGCCAAAGTTCCAGGACCGGGTGTTCCCGCTGAAGATCTGCAAGCGGGAGTTGGAGGATCACCGGGACCTGCTGTACGTGACCACCGGCGGGGACAGTCACTACGCCTACATCGCGAACGTCAGCAGGCTTGTGCGACACCAGCTGACGTCTCACGGTCACGCCATCCACGTGTGTAAGCGATGCTTCGCTCACTTTGACAACCAGCCCAACAAGCTGCAACTGTCCGGTGCCGAGCGTCTGGAGGAGCACATGCGATACTGCTACGCCAAGGCTCCCCTCCGCTTGGACATGTCGAAGAAGCAGCAGATCCGCTTCGTCCACCCCGAGTACACTCGGCGCGAGCGCTTTTGCGTCTACGCCGACTTTGAGTGTGCTCTGCAGCCCGTCGCAGCTGACCCTGCGGAAGCACCGCCCGGCACGAGGCCTCTGCAACTGCACGTCCCATACGCCTTCGCCTATCAGATTGTGGACTCGCTCAGTCTGGAGGAGTTTGAGCCCCGCGTCTACTTCGGAGCTGACGCGTCCAAGGTCTTCATGGAAAGGTTGAAGATGGACGTGCTGATGCTGTGGGAGTTCCTATTCAGCACGAGAGCTCTACACCCTTCTCTGACCCAGCAGGAGATGGACGAGTACCTGGCGGCGACTCACTGCTACCTCTGCGGGAAGGAGTTCACGGACCAGGACGTTAAGGTGCGGGACCACAACCACGCCCCGCCTTACGAGTTCCGAGGAGCCGCTCACCGCTCGTGCAACCTCAGGTACCGGGAGCAGCGACACATCAACTGCTACTTTCACAACCTGTCCAACTACGACGCCCACTTCGTAGTGCGGGAGCTGGCCATCGACCCCGGTGATGTGGACGTGCTGGCGCACACCGAAGAGCGCTACATCGCCTTTACCAAGCGGTTTCACTTTGGTCAGCCTGGGGACAACCAACGTCAGAGCAGTTTCGCGGTGCGCTTCCTTGACACCTACAGGTTCCTGTCCATGAGCCTGGCCAACCTGGCGGCGGGACTTCCCACGGACAGGATGCGTGAGACGAGGAAGCGCTTCCCCGACGACCGGCTGTTCGACCTGGTGCGTAGGAAGGGCGTGTTCCCCTACGACTTCGTTACGTCCTACGACATGCTGTATAGGACCAGGGAGTTACCGCCCAAGGAGGCGTTCAGGAACTCCATGACCCTGGAGGACATCAAGGACGAGGAGTACGAGCACGCCCTCAACGTGTGGCGAGCCTTCGAGTGTCAGCACCTCAAGGACTACGCGGACAAGTACCTGCGATGCGACATCGCCCTGCTCACCGATGTCTTTGAGCAGTTCCGCGACACCTCGCTGGCAGAGTACGGGCTGGACCCCGCCCACTACTACACCCTGCCGTCCTACGCGTGGGACGTGATGCTCAAGACCTGCGGTGTGGAGCTGGACACGCTGCAGGACTTTGACATGTACCTGTTTGTGGAGCAGGGGATCCGAGGAGGCATCTCACAGGCCATCACCCGCTACGCCAAGGCCAACCACGACAGGTGCCCGGACTACCACCCCGACGAGCCCACGCGCTTCCTCCTGTACCTGGACGCAAACAACCTGTACGGCTGGGCCATGTCCCAGTGCCTGCCGACCGGAGACTTCGAGTGGCTCAGCCGTGAGGAAATCCAGGCGTTGGACATTGCGGCGCTGGACGCAGAGGCCGATCGAGGCTACATCTTGGAGGTGGACCTCCACTACCCCGCGCGCCTACACGACCTGCACAAGGACCTTCCCTACTGCTGCGAGACGAAGCGTCCGCCAACAGGGAAGTTCCCCAAACTGTTGACGACCCTGGACGACAAGACGCACTACATCTGTCACTACAGGGTCTTGCAGCAGGCGCTGCAAAACGGGTTGGAGCTGGTCGCGGTACATCGGGCGATCTCCTTTCGCCAGTCGCGGTGGTTGGAACCGTACATCCTGATGAACACGGAGCTGCGGAAGAGGGCCAAGACCAAGTTTGAACAGGACTTCTTCAAGCTCATGAACAACGCGGTCTTTGGCAAGACCATTGAGAATGTACGGAAGCGCCTCAACGTGAAGCTGGTGTGCACCCCGGAGAAGTTTTCTAAGTACGTCGCCAGATCCAACTTCCTGGACCGGACGTACTACACGGAGGACGTGGCCCTGGTGCATCTGTCCAAGGTCAACATCGTGTTGGACAAGCCCGTCTACGTAGGCATGACAGTCCTGGAGCTGAGCAAGTGGCTCATGTACGAGTTCCTGCGCAAGATGAAGGAGCGCTACGGTGACCGCCTCACCGTGGACTATATGGACACGGACAGCTTCGTCTTTGACATCGTGTCCCAGGACGTCTATGCTGAGATGAAGGAACACCTGGACGACTTTGACACCAGCGGCTATCCGAGGTCTCACCCCTGCTACAGCCCCGTCAACGCCAAGGTCATTGGAAAGTTTAAGGACGAGTGCAACGGCCTGTCCTTATTCGAGTACCTCGGCCTGCGGTCCAAGCTGTACTTTATGGACATCGAGGACGCAGCGACAGGCGGCAGCAAGGCTCTCAAGCGGGCCAAGGGGGTGGCTAAGGGCGTTGTCAAGAACGTCCTCACCCCCGACGACTACAGAGAGTGCCTGTTTGAGGGGGTCCAAAAGCGCACCACCAACGTCCGCTTCCAGTCCCACTTACACCGGGTCTACACCGTGGAAGTGGACAAGCTGAGCCTCAGCCCGACTGATGACAAGCGGTGTGTCCTCCCCGACGGCATCCACACTCTGCCGTGGGGACACAAGGACGTCCCGCCGCTACCAGCCAGGAGAGGAGATCGACGGATGGAGGTGGATGGTGAGGAGGAGGAGGGGCAGCCCCAGGATGAAGACGAGGAAGAGGAATTCCCAGTTTAGTTTTAATATTAATTTTAAGAAAAATTTGTAAATAGTATTTGTAAGAAAATATAATAGCTTTATGTACAGCACGAACCTGAGTTGTTTATTTCCTCCCCTTTGCTCACTCAAAAGCCGGTAGGCTCAGAAAAACTAAAGTGAAAGGCGTTATGGGCCGTTTGGCCCGAGCCGTGCAGCTTAAAAAGCCCCCGCCAACCGGGAGCGGTTGGCGGCGCGTGTCGGGGGATGGCCCTGAAGGAGTTGCCCAGGAAGGAGTTGCTAAGTGGTTTGCTGACGCTCAAGGTTGCACCCTCGAATTACTCAGCGGTTTGCTGATGTCCGAGGGGTCTCGTGACGCGCCCTCTTTGGCGACCTTCACTGCCGCTTGGCGGGGGCTCAGCCAGTGACACGCGCCGCTGGTATATAAACCTGAGGTCCAGCCCCGCTGCCTCAGTTTTGCTAATTTTTTTAAATTTAGTAAGGAGAAAGGAGAAATGAAAACACAAGCTTTATCATTATGAGGCATGTATTGTACAGTAATAAGGTTACATACACATACTACAAAAACCTTACAAATTAGTTTTAAGCGAATATGGAGTGGAAGAGCCTGCGGACCAGAGCGTCGTTGGCGGCGGGAGCGGCAGGGTCGAAGAGCTGGACGTAGTCGCTGAGTGACGTGCGGAGAACAGCCCGGCAGTACAGGTAAGTGAGGCAGTAGTAGCCGCAAACAGAAGTATCGTAGCCCTGGAGTCGATACCTGTTGTAGACGTAGTGGCGGTGATGAGGATTGCGCCTCAGGAACATTTGAAAGTCGGCCTGGTATGGCGGCCTTCCGTAGCTGTCCAGGTACTCGAGTCTGTCCTCTTCCGAGCAGTAAAACGCCACCCAGTGTTCGCCTCCCTCGGTGTGTGCTACCGTGTTGGACACGATGGCGGTGAGAGGCTTGACCGGCACGTCCGGTAGTTGGTCAGAGGCGTAGACCGCAACGTTCCTCAGTCCGGGGATCCTCACCAGGCATTCTCTGATCTGGACGGTATTCATCGTGGGCGGAAGCAGCACAGGCAGCTCGAGGTGGACGGGTCTGGACTGTCGTTAGCCACGAGCCAGTCCCGCAATACTATGCAGTTATGAAGGGCGCAACGGTTGTGGGAGCTCTTATGGTGGCGACAGCGCAGGGTCCGGTAGGTGGGCGCACCGTTGAGCGACCCGCAGCCCAGATCCTCCATGTCCTGAGCGGTGGTGGCGGCGGGCTCGGTTATGAGGTGGCGTTGTACAAAGTCCCTCTTCTGCGATCCTTTGACGTAGACCAGGGGGCGGTGGATGAGGCAGGAGCGCAGCTTGTCCAGCAGGGCGACGTACGCGATGTCCCCCTGGTCCCACTCCAAGCCGTGGCAGTGGCGAGTGACCCAGACGCTCTCGCGCTGTTTCTCGGAAGTCAGGAGGTCCTTACTGAAGGGTGGGCGGGCGATGTGATGTAGGAGCAGCGTGCCGGTAGTCACGTCCACCACGCAAACCTCTTTCAGTAGAAAGTCATTATCACTGTCTTTAAAACACTGCATATCCATCACCACGCTTCCGTGATGACAGCGCGCTGGCGGCGGCTCGTTGTAGATCGGTGGCGGCACGTCCATCCCGTACGGCTGACTGAACTCGACTGAGCGCTGGCGGGAGCGCGCCTAGCGGGAAAACCTTGGGTGCGCGCGCCGCCATCACGGTTCGCGGTGACCTTGAGCGCGCGGCAACTCGTTTACCCGCCAAAGTCGACTGTGACGTTGCGGTGACGGTCCACCTCCACGACGTTGTCCAACTCGGCATACACTATGCAGTTGAACGCCTCCGCCAAGGCTTCGGAGAACCCAATCTCTATGCGCAGGTTACCGTTGCGCACCAGGTTCCAGTGGCTGGATTGAGAGGCCGCCATATCGGGTGTCAGATCAAACGCCATCAGGCAGTATCCGTAGGGGTACTCGTTGCGACTGACTTCGTTACCACAGTCTGAGAAATTGATGCCGGTGCCAGTGTACAGCGTGTGGTAGGCGAGCACGCACAACTCCTTACCGAACGTGTAATCCGGTTGAAGCGGCTTACATGGTACTTGCTCACCATCTATGTACAGCGCGAAGAAGTTCACGTGGCTGTGGGTGAAGTTGAACGGGTTCTTCGTGTAGTCCCCGTTGAACGCCTGATTGCTGACCAGGCCAACTATAATGCGTTTTGGCAGTTGACCCAGAAACACACTGTCCAGAGTCTTGCTGCTGATACCGGAGGGTAGCGTGAAGGATTTGACTTCCACGCGCGTAATGGGATATTTGGCTGTGCCCGACTCCAGCGTCCTGCTGTGAGCCAACAGCACGCTCGGGTTGATCTTACAGCGGCGCATAAACAGGTTGACTTCGGCGATGTCCACTTTGTAGTCTGTCACGGTTTTAGACATGATGGAGAATGAGTTCTTTGACCTGATCAGGCGAAAGCGCATCTCCACGCCGTTTAACATGAACTTCTCCTGGTTGCACAGGTCAACGTGCAGATGTCCGACCATGTCCGCGTACCGGCTGGCCTTGACAAACTCCCTCCGGTTCTTGAGCCCGGCATTATCCTCCTCAGTATTGTCCATGTACCCGGCATAGTCCTCGTAGAACAACTCCGCGGTGAGGTGCGATGTCTTGGCATCACCGCCATAGGACAACAGGTTCTCCAGGTAGGCGCGATAGGCGTACGTGTTGTTCTGAGGAGACACCAGTTTGTTGTTCAGGTACAGGTCCACTTGACTGAACAGCGAGTGCAGCCAGTTGTTAATCGGACCCACCTCTTTTATCGCTTGATCACCCGTTACAGCGCCTCCACTAGCCGTTCTAATGGTAGCCTTCACATGCAGTAGCGTCTGTGACAGATCCGTGTACTCGTCCCCGTGACCCGGAACTATGAACTCAACGGGTGAGTCGTCTGTCAGGGAGGAGATGGGCTTGTACTGCACCCATTTACCGCTCTCTATACTGGTCTGCGTGGGCGGTAGCGAGAACAGGTCCAACTCGGTCTTGACACACTCGCACGACTTCTGATGTAGAAACGCCATTATCCAAAAATGTCCTTCACGGTACTCTTGCTCTTCTTGCTTCTCCTCTTCTTAGCGACACGTTTTGTGGGCTTCCTCTTGGGGGCAGCGCTCTTCTTCCTCGCTCCGAGGAGTTTCGCTAGAGACTGAGGAGTAACCTGCTGTACACGCCTCTTCTTATAGGCACCACCACCGCTCAGCACGCGATCCAGTTTTTCATCGGCCCTGCGTTTCAGCGACCCGGTAAACTGTCTGAGTCGAGCGTTGGCTGCGACTCGGGGGTTGGCTGTGCCCGCCGCCACGTCACCCAAGAAGCCCACACCGGACCTCAGCGCCTCCTTGCCCAGCGCCGATGCGCCGGATCTGATCAACGGGACCACTGTACGCATCAGCCCGCCTAGGAAACTGCCGATGCCGTGTCCGCGTTGGAAAGCGGCTCCTCTGAATACGGAGGATACGCCATGGCCCGCCTGCTGGTGGCGGTAATACGCCAGATAGGGATCGCTCGGATTCATTGCCGCTGCCTCTCTTTCCTGAAATGAAGCTTCATGCACGTGGTCCCGAAGTGGAATGGCAAGTGTCGCCCTTGGTTGTCCCTTAAATCGATTTCCACGCTCTCGAATGAGGTTTTAATCACCGGCACGTAGTGCGGGTCTATTATATACACTGTCGTGTTGGCACCGTACGTGTAATTCCTGATGTCGATGTTGAGGATCTTCAGTAGTGGCGCCACAGCGTCGCCCACCAGTTGGGGTTCCACCAGGTCGCAATACACGTACATGTGTGATGGTAGACCGGCGAAGAGGTTAGTCGGCCTCACGGACCTGTGACGCTTGACGATATCCGTATCCACCTCGTAGCCAAACTGTAGCGCCAAACTGGGGCTCAGTTTGAGGCTCTGAACGGCTGAAGACGTCGACATCAATTCCACCCTGGAGGACCTCTCGTCATACGAGAAGGTGCACAGGTTACTCTTCATTTGAGGGTGGTTGTTGATTGCGTGCACGAGTTCCTCGGTACTACTGTAATTGCCCGGCTCCACTTTGATTAACAACTTGTCCACCACGGCCAACCCGCCTTTCGAGTCCCTCATTCCCAGCACTAGTTTGATGTAGGTTCCCTCACCGACGGTCAGAAAAGAGAAGGGGTAGTGCGCCTCCGCCAGAGCGACCTCCCACTCGCCGTCTGACAGATCAACGGTCGAGGGTAGATGGGTCGTGTAGTTTGTCACCATGTTGTTGGGATAGTACTTCATTGAACTGTTACTGGGCAACGTCAGGTAAAACTGGTCGTGCCTCGTCATCGCAGCTGTTGCACTTCAGATGCAGGTACCCACGAGTTGAAGTCCTCTCCGTAACCGACCCACTTGACTAGGTAGCGCTTACTGGAGCCTCGCCCTTTAGTGTCCAGTATTTTATCTATTTGGTACAGGCGGTCCGGGGCCATCGTTACCTTTTGCATCTCATGCTCGTAGAAGCGCCCTTCCAGCGGCGTCCCGTTCAGGTCTCGCAGCACGTACAATGGTAGAGGATGCGACCCGTATACGTGATCCACCACAAACAGCTCTTTACTCCAGTTGGTCTCATAACCTTTGGCGAACGTGCCCTTCTCCTTGGCTATGCGCACCGTGTCAACAGGCTCGAACCTGGGCTTGTGTCGCCGGATCGCCTTTCCATACATGTGACGCCACACCTTGTACACCGTTTGACCATCGCCGCTGTCCGTGTCCACGGGTCGTAGGCCACCCAGGCTCTTGTGCGGGCTGCGGTTGTAGGCGTCCACAAGCCTGTCCAACACGTCCACGTAGCGATACGTGTTTTTGTAGGTCAGGTAGCGCCACATGCGGTTCTTGAGCGTGCGGTTGACTCGCTCCACCACCGCCGCCTTCACGTCGGGGTTCTGCGTGGTGAAGTAGTTGACACCGTGACTCTTGAACACTCGCTTGGTCGCGGCCCCGGTGAACTCCGTCCCCTTGTCGGTCTGTAGGCAGCGAGGAGTCGCCTCAGCGAATATCCTCTCGAACGCCGCAGCCACCTCAGGCCCGCTTTTCCTCTTCAGCGGTACCGCGAACAGCCGCTTACTGAATACGTCTATCACAGTCAGCAGGTAGTTGACTCCGTCGTTGTACCGGCTCAGGCCGCGCATGTCGTTCAGGTCCGCCTGCCACAGCTCCCGAGGCCCGAACACGACGTAGCGGTTGCGGGGAAACCGCTTGCGCGCCGGCTTGTGCAGCGTGTAGGTGTCCTGGGTGCGCAGCCAGTCGGCTACCCTACGTTTCGGTAGGCGTGCGGCTCTGGCCAGGGCGGTCACCCCGCCGAGGGAACCGGGCTGGCTCGGGTCGTAGTACAACTTCTCCATTACGGTGGGAACGGCTCCCAGTTGTCCAATGACGATTCCCGGTCGGGTTCCTCGGTTATTATCCTTCTCCTGGCTGCTGGAGGTCGCGGTCTCAGGCGGTCCAGTATCGGTGTCAACCTCGGTGAGAGGGGTGTTGAGGAGGCTGTCGTGTCTCCCCAGGGGCTCGATGCCGAGTCCAGCCCAACGCCTAAGTAACGCAACGCCGTGGGATTGCTCACGTATTCTTTGGGCACGTTCATGTCCTTCAAGGCGGCCATCACTTGATGCCAGCCGGTAGGCAATCGGTCCGCCCTTCGCGCTCTCACTATGCTGTGCGCGATGTCCACTATATTGGAATCAGGGATCTTCACCTTGTCCACATACACCACCCCACTGGCGTCCCAGGAGATGGGGCTGCCTTGACGGGTCATGAATCGCAACAAGTTGCGCGCCACCGACCTGTAGATTTTTGAGAACGATTCCACAATGTCCTCCTCCGCCGAGGCGCTAGACTCGCGCTTCATCTGACTCGGACCTCCCGTCGCTTCCTCCTCCCTCTCCTCACCCTCGATGATTGACAGACCTATGGGTTGACGTTTAGCCGCGGAAAAGTGCAGGAACCGCTGTAACACCTGCTGATATTGTTTCCATTTCTCCGTATCGTCCAGCCGCTTGTCGCTCAATATGCGATGCATCTCAGCGTCCAGGCTGGCTGGCTTATTGGCGCTACCTGCTCCTCCTCTTGGTCCTGGTCCCGGTCCTTCTTGCAATCTCTCGATGAGCTCCTGCGGTACAACCACCATTTTCCTAGCGTACTCCATGTCCGATTAGCTTCTGCGCTAGAATGGGCAGAACAGCGTTCAACAGCAGAGGTAGGAAGATCCCTCCGCCCCGTTGGACGAGGTAGTGTCGTTTCTTGGTCCAACCCTCGCCGCGTTTCACCAGCCGTCTGAGCGCCTGTTTGTGTTTGCTCAATTTGCGTTTGAGGCAGGGAGAAAGCGGTACGTTTCCGCGTAGCACGTTATACGCGCACTCGCACAATGACTTGATGCGACTCTTGTCGCACGCTTTTAACAGGGCTTTGCGTTCTTTGGGCGTAGCGTGTATTAGGGCCCTCAGCAGCGCCGCGTCCTTCTTCACGCGGTGTGACATGATGACTGACGCTGGCGCGCGCTCGGCCTATTTATCACTTCTTCTTGGGCAGGTACACGTAGTTCACCGGGTCGTCTGGGAAAATGGCTGAACGTACGCGCATCTCCTCGGGCGTAGACTGTTTCAAGTCTATGAGTAGATAGGCGTGCGGATCACGCGTAGCGTCCGCGTAAGCCTCCTCCACAAATTTGGGGTTCTCCGGGTATACTTGACGGGCCAGGTGTTTGATCTGAGCGCGGTCCCTGGGATTCTTGAAGCACACAATGTAGTGGGCGTTCAGCGATATGTCGCGCTGGCCCTTGCCCTGATGAAACAGGTTTTGCGTGATGAAGAACACGCTCAGGTTGCGGTGGTGTGAGCCCTTGGTGAACAGGTCCGCTACGCCGGGGCCAGCCTCACGCATCATGTCATCTACGATGACTAGGGCGGGCTCGCTACCGTCATAGTCGCCCAGGTCTGGTAGGCCGGCTACGTAGCGCACGGCAGAGTCCGCACGGCTCTTACCACCGCCACTGCCATAGTGCCAAGTGATGCGGGCGAACCGCGTATCGCACATGTGGTCGGCGTGCTCTATGAAGCGAGCCACGAAGTGCGACTTGCCGCTGCCTGAGGGCCCAGCCACGATGGCGGTGAACGGATGTTTCCACCTCAAGTCCATGGCGTCTACTGACTGCCATGCACCACCACCTCGGCTCTTAAAACTAAATTCTTTTCTCGCTTTTTTTTTTTTTTTTATTTTTTTTTTTATATTGAAGGAAATAAGGGAATAAGGAATACCATTTATTTATACAAATTCTAGGAGAGGACTTTTACTGCCTAGAGAGCTGCTCCTCTTCACAAGGCTCATCCTCGGCCTCACGCCAACGTTATACTGCGTGATGGTGTTATCGTCCAGGACTGCAAGGTACCGCCGGGGCATGTAAATCCGGATCGGGTCGTCGCCGACAAGACCCTCCAAGGTGGCCATCACCGCCTCGCCATATGGTGTGTCCACTCGCTCAAACGAGCGAATGGGATACACCACGTTCTCCTGTAGGTCTATGATGCGGGTGTAACCCGCGGCCTTGCAGCTGTTGAGGGCTGTCCTGAGGTCCATCTTCTGGTCCGTGTTGAGCATGTCACAGCGACTGGATGCAGAATGACCGGCTCTCGCCACCGAGTCGCCTTTTGTAGGCAACTGCGGAGGAGGTGCAGTGATGAAAACACCAACTGGCGGAGTGGAGGAGGAGTGGAGGAGGAGTGGAGGAGGAGTGGAGGAGGAGTGGAGGAGGAGTGGAGGAGGAGTGGAGGAGTGGAGGAGGAGTGGAGAGATGGTGGAGTGGAGGAGTGGTGAGGTTGGATATGTATCTTGAGGAACACGCTCATTCGCCTTATTACGTTATTTATTTTTTTATTTTATTTTTACAATAGTATACAATAAGGAAAAGTAGGAAAGGGAAGGATCGAATTACTTAATTTATTTCATTTATTTTTTCATCTTTTTCCGCTTTTCAGGGATGGCGACAGCAGTGGCGGTGGAAACGCACCGATCCGCGATCTTCCTCCAGGTAGGCAGCGGACTGACGGTCCTGACGATTCCGTCAAATCTAGGCTCTCCCGTCTCGCTGTTGGTCAACCATAGGTTCTGCAGCCTAGTCAGCAGATCCGTCAGAATCATGCAGATCTCGTCGTCCCGCTGCTCGTCCAAATACAAGCCGCAGGCCCAAGTCGAGCGACCTCCTTGGAAAACGTTCATCTTCAGAAGGACGTTGCCATTGTTGGTCGGGTTCTTCACCGTATACTGACGCTCGCCCGCGGTCCAACTCAGTGTAGGGGAATCACCAGGCACTTCTTTATTCGCGGTCCACCCGCCGTTTGACTTCCTCTTTTTAGCCGTCCTCTGTTGTTGCTGTGGCGGTATGGGGGTGGCAGCGTTGGCGTTCTCTTCGTTGATCGCGTTCCACTCCTCCATAAAACAGCGGATTGTTCGATCCACTTCAACCGCGTTGCTCATGCCGCTGCTGTGACCGCTCGTGAAGAAGTCTCGGACGAAACTGAGACCGTGCGCCGTCGGACCTAGGGTCTATTGCACTCCTCCAGAGGCGCTCACGCCCGCCCTCTCAAACCAGGTGATGTCGGGGGGGGGGGGGGCAGGTGAATCCTCATGCCAAGCTTTGTCGCGAGGCAGATATATCCTCACACCAGTTGATCTCGGGGGGGGGGGGGGGGGGGCAGGTGAATCCTCATGCCAAGCTTTGTCGCGAGGCAGATATATCCTCACACCAGTTGATCTCGTGGGGGGGGGGGTCAGGTGAATCCTCATGCCAAGCTTTGTCGCGAGGCAGATATATCCTCACACCAGTTGATCTCGGGGGGGGGGGGGGGCACGCCCGATCTGTTTTGAGGAAATTTCCGACTGTTGTTGTTGTTTATCTAGGGAAAATTCTGACTGTTTATTTGTGCAATCGTCCCGCCGCCACCGTCGTCAGTCTCTCCGCAACCGCCCGACACTATGTACCCCTGCCCCTACTGTTCAAGACGCTGCAGCCGCACAGACAACCTGCTCCGACACGCGCGGAGATTTCACGGTCATGCGCCGCTGTATGACTGTTCCGTCTGCGGATCAGCCTTTCAAAGTCTGGCTGAGGCGAGGAGACACACACGAACGCACGAGGTGGCTGAGGTACGGGCGATTCTACCCACCTCGACTCCGCCCGAGCCGCAGCGACCCCCGCCGCCGCCTTACCCCTTTGTGGACGTCGCCACCGCTCCCGTTGAGGACGCCACCGCCCTTCCCCGATACCCTGAGGAGGACACCGCCGCAACCGCGCAGATGGATGAGGAAATGCGGAGGCTGGAGGAGCAAAGCGAACTCCTCCTAGCGCAATTAGAAAATGTAATTGCGGAAAAATTCGATAATAAATATACCTTTAAACCCTTTCCTTAATTACCTCTTCTATGATAAAATACACATTATAAAACTAAAAGAAATAATAGAAACGAAAGCGAGGTTTCTGGTGAAACCCTCAAGGACTCGCTTATAAATAACAGCTAATGAGGTCGCTAATGAGTCGAGGTCGCTGATGAGTAAACAGCCCCGGGCAGTCACGTAGGCCCTAGCACGCACCTCGACACGTGACTCCGCGGAGCCGCTCATCGGGGGGGGGGGGGGACTTGCATCCTCACCGTGCCTTTGCTGGTTTTGAACCATCGTGATGGGTCTGGAAGACCGCTGATGAGTAAACAGCCAAGATCTCATGAGGAAAACGCGTTTAAAAATTAACAGCGGGCCTGTTTAACGGTGGATTCTCAATTTTCTTTAAGGGATGGTTTACTTAGGCCGTCGCCTGGCATGTGGTGAAGTTTCGTCAAAATCGGTCGGTAAACAGCTGAGATCCCATAAGGAAAACGCGGTTATAAATTAATAGCGGGCCTGTTTAACGGGGGATTTTCAATTTTCTTTAAAGGATGGTTTACTTAGGCCGCCGCCCGACATGTGGTGAAATTTCATCAAAATCGGTCGGTAAACAGCTGAGATCCCATAAGGAAAACGCGTTTAAAAATTAATAGCGACCTTGTTTAGTGGCGGATCTATGGGGTTCTTACGTCATTCGCTTCCTCTGGGATAGGCCTACATTCTGGAAAAAGTCCCGTGGGAATCGGTGAGTAAATAGGCTAGTTATTAATTTTTGAAAGTTTTTTCCTCATCACGAAAAATGTTGCAGACGGGGGGGGGGGAGGTCCGAGCTTGGCTATGGGGAAGGTCGGGGGGGGGGTGACGTCATGGGGGGGATGACGTCAGGGGGGGGGGTCCGAGCTTGGCTATGGGGAAGGTCGGGGGGGGGGCCTCGAGGGTGACCTTGGGGTCAAGGTCAAGGTCGGGGGGGGGGGATGACGTCATGGGGGGGGATGACGTCATGGGGGGGGGGGGTGACCTTGCATCCTCACATCCTCACTTTCGCCTGTGCTGGTTTTGAATCGGCTATGGCCCCCTACTGTAATGTTAAGCAGCATAACTTTTGAATTTTATTTATTTGATTAATTTACACAATATAATGGAACCAATCATTAGAATGCCAAGCACCTAACAAAATATTAGTTGAAGGATGTTGCAGGGGAAAACATGTTAATAGAAGTTTCTTACACGAATTAAAAGGTAGCGGTTATCTTTTTCAGCCTGAAATTACTGGTAAACAAGATTATATTTTACTAGGTATCATATTTAGTTTATTCACCTCTCTCCTTAGTTTACAATCCAATTGTTATGTTATTTACTCGTAGTATGTCCACATACCATGAGACCTAGCAGTCTCAGGTTACCCCTTACTACTTTTTATTATTTTAGAGTGAGTTTGAGTTAACTGAAAATGGAGCTGTAGTAACAACGATGATAAGAAAGCAAATTTTACTTTACGCTCGTTATTAGTAGTGTTTAATACTTACTTACTATCGTGATTAATCATACAAAATCAATAAAGGTATTCAATAGACTTAATTCATATATAAAACGGTTTCAAGTCGGAAATATTAGGCCCAATAAATGATACTAATTTTTTAAAAGGTTTCGGCTGGTGTAATTTACGCAATAACATATTTTATGTCTTACATACATTGTTTTTTAAAGAAGGTTATATTTCCCTGCTGCTTATGAGTTAAGAGTTAATTAATAACTCGTATTTCAATATTAGAACAAAGTCTACCTTTACCATTATTTAACAAGTCCAGACTAAATAAATATTCGTTGACTTAACATTGGAACCAACCTATCTTACCAGAGTCTGAATTCCTTTCGTAGTCTTAACGTTTTTTATTTCAGCTTGTGGCTTAAGTGTTATAGAAATATTAACACACATAATATGTGCTCTTAAGCCACATAATTGATCTGAGACACAGAATCTAATTTAATTATGGTATTTATGTTTAATAATCTCCCATATATTTTTAAATCAGGAGTCACAGTAATGTGCTATTTCTCCCACGACTTGTAACAAGTTCTATAATTGAATTATTCCTGATAAAATTCAAAGCATTAACTTATTCAAAATGATTATGAAATCACCAAATAATTATGAAATCAAAAGCGATGAAGGTAAATTGTTAATAAAAACGGATGACTTAAATTGTGTCTACTATAAGCTAAATAGGACACTGAAGAGCATGTTGGATATATTCCCCTATAAGAACAATGTCAAATCTGCGCACGGCACCGATTCACTTTAACAGTAACACTAACTATAAATAAAAAATGTTCAACATTGTTCTTGTTATAAAGGGAATAAACCTAATATTACTGCTCTTTTACTAGATAAATTGGGGCCCTGTCAATTTTAATGTGTCAAGTTCAACCAAATATTGTATTTCAAGGGTTTTAAAGCTACCAATAAGATGATCACCCCCTTGACGTACTTGGTTATAAGAGCTTTATTGATTGATTTATATGAAGTTTAATTGAACTAATCGCATATTAACGTGGTAACAATCAATCCCCAGCAGTTAATTGTACTGGATGTTCAGATTTGCACAAATCGGTAAACACGACAAAGTGGTATTTGCCATTGGGCCACAGTTAATCGGTGGCTGCTCCATTATTACGTCCCAGTTGCCAATCAGTCACTTGCACATGCCACTCATTCGTTGTTTTAATTATTATAATGAAAAATAACTCCGTTTTCTATTACTCTCATGGAATAATAGGTAAACAAATGTTATTCTTGAATTTAGCTGCTGATGAATAAACCATTACTCGTCAAAATTCGTTCACCATTACTCGTTCAATTGTTCTGTTATCGAATTTCTTCTATATGGAAGAAGCTATTTCCGTTGTCGGAATGGTAATACCTAGGCCCGGGACCATGATAACTTTTAGTTTTGAGGTCCCCAAATGTCATAAAACCATCCATTTGAAAGCTGTATATTTCAATAAGAAACTGAAAATACCCCCGTCACAGCAAACCTGCTTACTCAGCGAATTTCCAATGCATAATATATGTCTTAATACCATATAAAGGCGTATACCAAGTTCCATAAAAATATATTCACAAATAAGCGATACATACAGTTTTAATTATTTTCCATAAGAATAACATTGGGGATGAGTACATAGGTTTGCTGAAACAAGGATCACAAACAATTGGTGTTTGTGCAAATGTAAATAAAATTAAACTAGGGAAAGCAACATACCAAGTTTCATCAATATCCATTCTTAAATAAGGGATATATAACATTATAATTATTCTCTATAAGAATAACATGGGAGCTGAGTAAGCAGGTTTGCTGCAACAAGGAACACAAAATATGGGGTTTTATGCAAACATCAATATAACTCAACTAGGTGAAGCCACACACCAAGTTACACCAATATAAATTCATAAATAAGCGATATATACCATTTGATTTACCTCCATAAGAATAACATGAGGGATGAGTACGCAGGTTTGCTGCAACAAGGAATACCAAAAATGGGTTTTTATTCAAATATCAATATAACTCAACAAGGTGAAGCCACATACCAAGTTGTATTAATTTGTGCTTACAATTAAGGGAGCCATTACATTTTACTTATTCTCCATAAGAATAACATGGGGGATGAGTACTCAGGTTTTACGGGAAAAAATCAGTAAAAATTATTTTTTGTTCAGATTTCAATAGAAGATCTGCACACAGCCAGATGAAGCTGTATACCAAGTTTCTTTAGTATACGTTCATAAATAAGCAATATATAGAATTTGTCCATAAGAATAACATTGGACAACGTACTGTGTTAGCACTTTCAATATCTCTGTAACCAATTGACGTAGATAAATAGTCAGAACACCAAAGTGTGTGTTTTTAAAGCTGAATCCAATGGTAAAAAATAAAATTTGACTTTTTAAAATATTACATTTTAAGTTCCAAAAACCCATTTTTGGGGTACAAAACCTCCCCTCCCCAAAATACCACTTCGGATGGGTCGATCTGTCTGGTTTTCGAACTTAAAGTTATAAATGCTGCTTTACACGTTTGTACCAAATTTCATCAAAATCGGACTTTTTTACGATAGATAACGCACCCACGGATACATATTTACAGTTTCGAACGAATGGTGTTTTTGGGGTCTGGGGACCTCAAAACAAAATGTTATCATGGTCCCGGGCCTAGGTCTTACCATGCCAACTACGTTAATAGCTTCTTCCCTATAGGGGAAATTCACTAAAATAGTTAAACATCACACTATATTTTGCTTTTCGTGTATTCAGTTGTATACAATAAAATATCCAATGTTTAAATTAAAACTATAACATCATAACATTAAAAGAAAACAAAAAGAAAGATTTAATATCATATAGTAAAACTTTGTGTCTGTAGGTTCAAAAAAAAAATGTAGTGGAAACTGGATTTCGTCTCATATAAAATTAAAATAAGGTTTATTCGAGCACATGATTATCGTAGTTTAATGTACTAAACACTCCCTTTGCAGCAAATCTTCATGCTCAGTTAATTTAAAATGGTACCCCACTATGTCATGAAGCTCCATAAAATTGACATTGGACAACGGTATAGTGTTAGCTCTTTCAATACGTATTTTACCTTAGTAACCGATTGAAGTAGAGCAATAATACAAAATACTGTTTACGCTGAATTAAACAGTTCAAACTAAAATTTGGTTAAAATAATGTACAACAATTGAAAACTACCCACTTTTGAGGCCCAATACCCACATCAGATTGCTCGATTTGTCTGGTTGATGAGGTTATTTTATGATTTAAATAATTTTTCTACGCTCTATTTTCTGTTGTATTTATATTGTAATGTCATTAAATAATCTCATGTATATATGTGATCTGTTTAGTAGCGAAAATTTAGGGTGTAAAAAAAACTTTTCAGGATTTTGGGATATGATTCCTCATAAAAAAATAAAGAAAAAAGTTAATAAAACGCTTAGTTTTTCGTTTATCTGTCTGTATGTGTTTTTTACTCAATATGTTATATCTTAGGAACATCTAAAGATGTTCCAAACTGACTCCAAACTTGGTCCACGTATTATATCTAGTAAGACCTATTCTTGTATGGAATATCAAGTTTCTACTTTGTACTATTTAAACATGTACTATTTTCAAAGCTAAATATCTTAAAAACCGTAAATTTATGAAAAAACTGTAAGAATCAAAAATATTCCTATTTTGTCCTAAAAGTAATGATATGAAGATATATTAACTGTAGGATAATAAATAACTGAGTTGGTGTGATTTTTATAAGATAAAAGATTCTTTTTCCCATTTGTGGGCTGAAAAATTATGTTTTAAAGATCACAAAACTCAGTTATTTATTATCCTATATTTAATATATTTAAATAAATACTTTTAGGACAAAATAAAACAACTTTCTTTATTCTTACAGTCTTTTCATAAACTTTACGGTTGTTAAGATATTTAGCTTTGAAAAACAAAAAATGGCCGCCATTTTTTATAGTATAAAGTAGAAACTTGATATTCCATACAAGAATATGTCTTACTAGATATAATAAGTGTACCAAGTTTGAAGTCGATATCTTTAGATGTTCTAAAGATATAACATATATGAAATTCAGACTATATGTTTAGATTAAGATACAGCATATCTTTGTTTAAACTATATATTTAGACTAAGATATTACATATTAAGTA
Organism: Allygus modestus; assembly: GCA_963675035.1. Taxonomy (NCBI): domain Eukaryota; kingdom Metazoa; phylum Arthropoda; class Insecta; order Hemiptera; family Cicadellidae; genus Allygus; species Allygus modestus. Next base: position 145,121,578 of record OY776111.1, read on the forward strand.
AAAGAACACATACAGACAGATAGACGGACAACTATGCGTTTTAGGACATACTTATGAACTTTTTTCGTTCTTTTTGTATGAGAAATCATTTCCCTGGTAGTCCTGGTAGGTTTTTTAACACCCTATGTACGTATAAGGACTCTGTACCATGGGGTTGAATCAATAACAGTTGTAAAGAAGAGGTGCAGCATTATATACCTCTTCTCAGATTCTAAAAGATGCAGTTGTGCTGATGAAATATAAACTTTGTCACGTATTTCCCAATAATTGTAGTTCTCGTTTATTGATTATCCGAGCCGAGATTTGAAGAACTTTTCTTAAATTTCCGGAAACTTAACTTTTAGTAATATGAGGCAAATGTTCATCCAGTAGTGTAGTTACAGCCATTATCTATGATTTTTTGGTCATAATAGAATACTACTGAGGAAAATTGTAATTGGTACAAATACTCATATTATCGGCTGAAACGTAGATTTATCCATTTCTAATTACAAAAAAGTTGTAAAGATATTACATTTTTAAAAGTATTTTACAAGTTCAAAACACAGGTAATGTTTACACCCGTCCCAAACCATCAGTACGTTTTGATAGGGTCATTTTAAGTTTCTTTCATATTTAGTCATGACATTGTTTAGTATACTAATGCTATGTTTACCACTTTCTTTTTCCTCTACATTTAATTTTAGAAACACTTTTCCTTGTGTTATTTTCCCTGACTGTCACTGCTTGACTACAGAAACAATATTAGTAATACTCGGTTTATTTGCAACGTATTTGCCATGTGCGGTCATGTTTGTTGCATCAACGAGGTTTACTGTTCAACTAGCCGAGTCCGAGAGCCACTCATTAGAAAGCTGAATTTCAAAGCAAGATTAATAGCTTTGAAACGCGTCAAATCAGGCGTTTACAAGCCATTTGGTTTAAATTACTACTTTGACGAACTCAAAGCCTACATGTTCTATAATCCAAGTTAAACACATAATTCAATAAGTATTTTGATATATTTTAAAATTCTTATGTACCTAACGAGACCTGATTTTTACGTGCCACTGAGGGGTGTTTGTTGGACAATCCATTAAATTTAAGCTATTATGATATGTGACAGCCGGCTTGCTTGAAATAATTTATCAATCTAAATTAGAAAATCATGATAAGGCCATAAATCTTCCGAACATACATTTAACTTTAGGACAGAATTGGATCATCACTAAGGTAATCCGTCAACACTGGTTAATCTATATATATTAGCAGCTTTAGCAAACTTCATAAAGTGATACCAAGTGTGAGAATGTGCTGAGTTAATGAATTCGAGCAGCATTCCGCATTATTCCGCTCAACTTGGCCTTAAACAAGTGAGTTTAAGTTTGAGTTATGCTTAAGTGGTTTGCTGTGTAGCAGCATATGCAAAGCAACGACATCGCGTCATAAGGAAGACGGCCTGTGATTGGCCGCGCCACATTGGCTCTCTGGGGAGGCGGAGGTGTTTAGCCAACCCACAGCGCAGTTGTAAAACTTCCGCGATGGAAATAAGCACGTCCGTTCGCTTCCCCGTGTAAAAACTATTTTGTTTGAATACTTTTAACTTCATACAGATGTACCTTTTTCCTAAATTTAATTTTAATGTTTCTTCTCAAATTCTGTAAGTATGTTTGGGAAACTTCGCTCAATAATAAATCTGAATACCTCAACTCTTGCCTTCATGATATATATATATATATATATATATATATATATATATATATATATCAATAAGATTAAATGTTTGAAATTTTGAGTAATCAACGATTATTGTAAATACTTTTTAATGGTACAGTTTTGTTATTGAAAATATTACATCAGAAATCCTATTATTTTTATCCGTGTGAGAAGTCACTTGGACCAGCAAAAATGTTTTGATCCATAACATTCTACTATAATCAGGTTGAGCTTAAAAATCAATGAGAAGACAATTAATAAACAAATATATACTTCAGATAAAAATAACTCTTAAATTGTCATTACTAAAAGGACGATACTCGTAACTGCTTTATCGTGAAACGTATATGTCAAACATATTTGTTATTCTCGTGTTACGAGATATTGTAACTGCAGGACTACTGAAATAGTCTTACAACACTACAAATATATTTAAACTAATACTGTATATGAATAAACGACGGTAAATATATATTCCCTTATGAAGCGTTTCGATGACCACAGAAACTGGTCGACATCGATAGCCTTTTAAAATCGTTTATATATATACGGTCGTGCACCCACATGTAGTATAAGTGTAAATATTTTGTTGAGTGTTTATTATTACATCGCGTACATATATGGTATACCTTAAAGTTTAAAAACCAAGAAAAACAAGCGTTTTTTAATATTAGTTAAATTCAATTTAAAGCAAATAAATTTATTTCCATAGGTATACAAGTACACAAATAAAGTTTTAAATAATTATTGTAAATAGCCATAATTTTAAAACATTAAATGAAAATTATAAAGCTTAAACTCAATACCAAGATAAATCTGATAGTGAAATAACAGTCGTTTTAAAAGTATATAATCGTACTGACTCGCGTATCGCTAAATTTATTTAAAAGAAAGAGTTTTATTTGTGTGGTTACTGAATAATTTAAACATACATTATTCTACTGTATTTTTATCTTTGAATCAGTTCTAATTGAAATACCGCTGTAAACAACTCTATTACATATTATGTATGTTAAAATATATTTATTATTGTTATTTTAAAATAGGGGTTAGTTGCTAATAAATCTTGATTTGTTGAGTTTTTAGAATAACATAATTACTTTAATACTATGTCAGAAATCTTTGATAAGTTAAATAAATATAACTTAAAGAAGAAAACCACGTAAAACATGTAACTGCTATTAGCACTCGATGTAACATTCACTGCCAACAGCATAGTAAGCTAAGTAGACTGAAAAAGCTTTAATGAGAGAAGCTCTCAGCTCTCAGGTTTCAATGACAAAGCTTTGCGAGGCTGTTTCAAGGCTCTTTAACGGCATGTTCACTGTAACATAAACTCAGACCTTCAGCAATTCTATGTAGTGGGTTTTAAAAATTATATTCTAACATTGGCTCGTATATAATTATATAACAATTATTGTTATTATAAAATGTTATGAGGAAAAACTAAAGCTAATTTATTTAGAAAATAATCGTCCTTATTCCTAAACAGAATTATTTTTAAGTTAAAAATGTTATTGTTTTGAGAGAATTTATCTATGGGTTTTACCAATTCAAAATGTTTTACATTCCCCCAAGCATCAACATTTGGAAACAATACAAAAAACTACAATAAAATAAATACAATTTTTATAATATTGTTCATGCCAAATATCTCTTGTTAATAGTCTTCCATAAATCTATATAAAAATCCATTGTGAAAACCCTATAAACATCCAACACCTCATAGAAAAGGGTAAAAATAAATCATTAATACCATTGTGATTTATCAACATTTATCAACGATAATATATGAATATTGTCTGATATATGAATATACATACTTTTACTGTGTAGATATAATCATAGAAAAATAAACCTTTATTTTCTATGATACAATATACCATTCAAACTCTAAATTGATAATATAATAAAAGTTGTACCATTTACAATAATGTATTAAAATGCAATGCATCTTGTAATGTAGTTTTTTATATAAGATTTGACATATATTGATAGTTATAGATGCATTTACTATTGTAAGTTATTGGGCCTTATGATAAAAAACTTTATGACCAGGTGAACAGATCTCTCTTAACTTGATTATAGGTATGTAATTGCGAACATCGTTCGTATTGGTTTGCTTGCTTGAGAACACTTAGTAAGTATATAAACTATTTAAGAATCTCTACAAGTTGATCGTGTTCAATATTGTAATAAACCTCGGAAAAAATTGTTAATATTTGCATAAGATAACTTTATCTGGATAATAAAAACTGTAGAAACGAAAACGAGTGTTCAGTCAGCCCCAGCCTATTTGTAAAATGACAACTCTTTGCCACTAACTGCGCCAGTGTAATTAACTAATACCTCCATTACGCTCACACCGAATTATAAACTTTATTCAGGGTGGAGTCTTAATAGGGGCATTAGCAAATGATTAACTTAATAATAATATACGCTTCGGACTTCCACTGGATTGCACGATTAGTAATGTTTATGGTATTAGATTAATACACTTTTTTATTAATATGGTTCGTGCCTTTATATGTACAGAATGTAATTAAATCTGACTTAAAATACTATTAAAAACAGTTGCACCTTAACTTGCTCATTTTAAATATGAAAAAAAATTAGAATCTGGTCCGCTAAAAACACTATTGAGATCATCAGGTTTAATGAGTAACTAATAAGATCCGATAAGTGATTCTCCTCCACTAAATTTGATTATGATCGGAGTGACTGAACAAATAGATTCCTTAGTTTTATACTTTTATATTTATCACACTTTGGTGTGAGTACAGTGTTTTGCTAATGTTTCTTTGAGTTTAATGAATAATTAGTTTTTACATATTAATTTGTATTGAACATGTTCTGTTAATCATAAATACGAATTAGTATTTTTTCAAACTTCTCATCACAGTTAAATCTTTTCAATAAAATGTTGTATAAATTTACTCAAAGATCCATCATGCAATTTACTAAATTTGAAAACTCGTTATCTAGAATGTCTTATTGCTTTAGCTCATCAATTTGTATGTTGAAACTTTTTTTATCATCTATTTTAACCAACTTTTCTTACAGCTTTAAAAGGAAGCCTTTCTCTGTGTCCTTAGTCCGTAGAATATAACGCTTATCCTCTACTACAAGATACAAGAGCTTTATTAATTACAAAACACATTACAAACAGAATGAGTCTGCTAAATACAGACACTTCGTCATAAATTATCGAAATAATTAATCGAAATAATTAACGTCATAAATAATTTCGTCGAAAATTATATATTTTACAAAATGTTAATAATAATAATACTAGTACGTAAACTTATGTGTACAAATTTTCTGAAATGCTTTCGATTAATAAAACAATGAATTAATAAAAGTTAGAAAAAATACAACAAAAGTTAGTATATAATTGTTTGTACATTAATTCCAATTAAAATATTATAACGTGCAGTATAATTTGGTTTTGAACTCATTTATTTTCTATTCGATGCGAACTCGTTTTGGGTGGTGACTTTCAAACGGCTGGAAATGGTGAAATTAATAAAACTGAACATCCTACATAGACCACAAGAATCCACCCAGGGGAACTTGTTACATTTTGTCGCAGGGTAATTAGAGAAATTATAAGAATATAAGTAATAAGAAATTTACTTATAATTATAAGAAATTATAAGTAATTAGACAATAGGGCCATGTATTATAATGTATAATACATTTTTAGATAGTTTTATGTTTAAAAGAAAACAAACGATAAACTTACAAAGTACCTTGGAGCTTGGAGGCGACGCTGAGAGGACGCGATGTCCCTCTAGCCTGGTAATGCGGTACTAAAGGGATAACTATGATTTACTGAAAATGGGTTTTATCACGCGTTATTCTTTATCCTCTCAACTTCTTTGTTTCGTCTTTGGGAATGGGAATGGGTGGATGAATTTACCAGCAATTACCTTATCACTGATAAATTTACTGTAAATAAAATTTTATTTTTTTAAGGTTCGGTATAGCTTATATGTCTCTTCTGCAGGGATAATTTGAACAACAGATTGGAAATAAGAGTATATCCAATACAGGGTGTCACAAAAATCCGGAACTGGCTATAAATAACCATATTTTACACACAAAAATAAATCGAGAATGTTCAGTAAATTTTTTTCGATTTCAACTTCGTTTAGCCGCTATCCGCCATTTTGTTTTTTTCACTTAAACATTTCTATTTCCGTAATGGATTAATGTATCAAGTAAAAATTTGGTATGGAGCTTTACAGGATAAATGTCTAAATCCACAAAAGAAATGATTTTTTTCCGACGTTTATTTTCAAAATGGCGGCCACTTTAAATTTTTAAAGTCAATTTCCATGAAAACTAGCAACTGAAACAAAATTTTACAAAGTATGCAATTTAAACCACTTTGTAATCCAAATCTAATGACATTTCTACTGTAAAAATCTGTTAATAAATAAAAAAGTTATGGTAATTTTTGTATAATAAATTTCAAAATGGCGGCCATATACAAATTTCAAAGTCAAATTCCTGGAAAACTAGCAACTAAAACAAAATTTTACAATACATAAAATTTAAAGGACTTGGTCAAATGCACTAGGGAATTTGACTTTGAAAATGTTATATGGCCGCCCTTTTGAAATTTATTATAAAAATTGCCATAACTTTTTAATTTATTAACCGATTTTTACAGTAAAAATGTCATTATATTTGGATTACAAAGTGCTTTAAATTGTATATCTTGTAAAATTTTGTTTCAGTTGCTAGTTTTCATGGAATTTGACTTTAAAAAGTTAAGGTGGCCGCCATTTTGAAAATAAACGTTGGAAAAAAATAATTTTTTTTGTGGATTTAGACATTTATCCTGTAAAGCTCCATACCAAATTTTTACTTGATAAATTAATCCATTACGGAAATAGAAATGTTTAAGTGAAAAAACAAAATGGCGGATAGCGGCTAAACGAAGTTGAAATCGAAAAAATTTTACCGAACATTTTCGATTTATTTTTGTATGTAGAATATGGTTATGTATAGCCAGTTCCGGATTTTTGTGACACCCTGTATATAAAACTACTATTGTTATGATAAAACAAGCTGAGAACAGAAAAGAATAAGTGTCCAGTCAGATATTGTTTATTTATTAAATGACAACTCATCACTATTAACTGCACCGGTTTAATCGACTAATACATTAATTACGCTTATTTAAAATTACGAACTTGACTCTGGGTGGAGTCACAGTTAGAGGGTAACTAATTAATGATTAAGGGTAGTGCCGGATTAGTGATAACATCGGATTACAGGAAAGCAATTAAAAACACTTTAAATAAATATAAGTTTACCTTCATTATTCCTAATATCATGCAACGAGATGCATTTTTCGGCCAAGACCGACAGCCAAAATGCGTTTTAGGACAATGATGCCAACTGGAACGTGCTTTATCGGCCGAAAAATACTACCGTACCACCAAGTTTTCCAATAATCCCCGCGAGAACCCTGTAAAACTCACTGGACACTGGAGGGCCGGACTGACACAGTGCCGGACTGCAGATGGCCCACTGTCATGAAATAAATTACAACATATAAATAACAATTTAGGGTTTTGTTAGCACGGCATTAAGAACATATTTATAGATTGCACATTTAAAGAACTTTGAAAAACAAGTCAAAATTTTGTTTTCATTTTACTAACACTCTGTTTTCCATGTTTTCAAAATGCACTCATTTTACTGCACTATTTGTTTTAATTTGTTATTACTTAATTTAAAAGCTACTTTCACAGGAGTACAACTATCAGTGTGTAAAATATAACAATTCACATTACGTTTACGGACGCATACCCATGAAAAATCCACTAAGTGTAATTTAAAATTGATCCGTCTTAATATTTCCAGAGACTTAAACAGAAACCTAACTTAGATGACATCTACAATAATTTTATATCAATAAAAATAATTCCACTCATCTGAAAAATGTAACTCTAGTTTGCACGAAATTTAAACACTCAAGCAATATTATGTTTACTAATGTATAAAATATGCCAACTATTAATAAGTATCAAATATATCTTCACTTTTCTTCATATGTCTTTTTAATTTGTTAATGAAAGTATAAATTTGGCAACTAATGAGTAATTTACAATGTGATTTTATTTGTTATCGCAATAAAAACGTGCTTCTCAAACATCTGATTAAAAAGATAATACTGTGAAACAGATAAAGAACACTAACCATTTAATAACACGTCAAAAATACTTAATAACGTCAAAATAAATCAATAACGTCCTCAATTTTGGACCCCGTTTTCCAGTACAATAAAAACGTAAATTTCTAGCATGCAAAAATCCGTTCAAGACCACCTAATTGGTTTTCAAAATTCCAAAGTAAGTTTTAGCACAACAAATTTTCATAAATTTACGTCTGTTATTAATTTCAATTGTGCAAAAAGCAGTTAAGATAATTATACTTTTATTCGAGTGAAGATAACTAATTTCACTTAAGTAAGTCTCATAGTAAGGTAGAAGTGTAAATGGGTTTAATAGTTAACAGCTGATTATGGGAAAAGAACTGTCAAAAAGTATTAAACAATTAAAAAAAATAAAATATAGACAAACGATTGAAATGGTATCATAACCTCTAACACTCTGAGGATAAGTTAAGTTCGTCTACAGTACATATTCAAAACTAATTTAAAACCCTAAAAGCTGAATCGAAAGGTAATACTTATTATACGGCTATTATCTCATGCCCTATTCCACGCAATAAACATAATATCAGTTTAAGCAAAACATGTATTAACACACATCATTTAGTTAATTTTATTCATTATAATGTTAATAAAAAGCAGAAATGAACGTCCAACGAGCAGCAGCTTATTTGTCAAATGACAACTCATTACAAACCAACTCCAGCAGTGTAATCAACTAATACCTCCATTACGCACACACCAAATTATAAACTTTATCCAGGGCGGAGTCTTGATGGGGCACCAGTGAGTTATTAACAAAATACCGAAAAACCTATCAGGCTTCAACTGAAAGGACGTAATATGAATTTTATTTGCTAATTTAATGTTCGTTTGTTCCCAGCGCCGTTTAATTTTACGTTTCTTAATATGCAATAACAACTGTTAATGCAAATTAACTTTTTTACCAAAATACTAATTAAGATTTTTTCATAATTCTCATAATTAACTACAGTAAAATCTTTTTTAAAGATATCCAAAGATCCGTTCTCCAATTTATTGAACTTAGAAAACTCCTCGCCATGAATGTCTTATTGCTTTTGCTCGTCAAGTCTTATGAAGAAACTTTTCTTTGTTGTCAATTTTAACCAACTTTTCTAGCGACTTTAATATAAATCCTTTCCGCGCGTCCTTAGTCTACAATGAAACTTTAAATTACGCGTCCACTCCTTTATTACTGTCTAAGATATGATGGCTTGGGTTACATGCATGAAGTTACCTACATTACTTATAATAAGCTTTTACTTTTTTATTTATAAAATACACAGTTATTCCTCATGTTTTGCAGTTACTTGAAACAATTTGTCTTTCTTACAATTTATAAGCTGTCCATTTTCTGTAACACCGAAGAGTTTTCTCTAGCATTGACTTTGTATTATTTAGTAGATAAATTTTCTGTTACGATCATCTTCAATTTTGTTATGTCTCAAATATTTACTTCCTGGCTTTTTAGAAAAAGAAACGATAAAACTACAAAGCACCTCTGAGACGAAGCCAAGAAGAGGCGAAGTCCCTCTAGCCTGGTAATGCGGTACTAAAGGGATAACTGTGATTTACTGAAAATGGGTTTTACCACGCGTTATTCTTTATCCTCTCAACATATTTTCTTCGTGTTTTCTCCAGGAGAACGAAAGTGCGACTTTATCTTAAACAAAATATAAGCTGGCCTAATTTATTTAAATAACATTAACCTAATTGAAACCAAGACATTTGATTGTAAAATATGTTAAATTAACCCGCTTTAAAATTAGAGGACCTGTGTATTTGCTGGTTTGACTTTTCGTTTTTTGACAGTATAACCATGTTTTATTCTTATTATGATTGGTTATACGATATTCATTTCAAGTGCTGGTGTATGTCAGTTGATATTAGTTTAATGTCATTATTGATATACAAATGATTAGGTTAATCGATGTATTAACTTGAACAAATTTTCTTTGTTTGTAATTTCAACATATGCAATCATCATCTGAGCATTTATAGTTACGTTACAGTTAAACTTTCATGAATATGACGATTGCATTGAAAATATGTTACATGCCAAAAATTGTTTTTAAAACAGTAACAATATTGTAATTCCTATAATGTTTTATTAATTTAAAGCTTGCAAGTTATTAGTGATTTAAAACTGTTATGTAGTGGCAGCTTACTGTGATATTATTTATCCTTAGCCAATCATCAAAATACAGTTTGTATCCAAACAGTCTTACATCAATCAGACTGAGCTGTGACAAGATGGAACTTCAAGCGAGAACCTTGGGCTTTGGTAAACAACGTTCTGATAATACGCTTGGATTTTGGCCATCACAAAGATATAAACTATACCAATATACAATTGGTAAATATTCATTGGGCCTTGCATGATGATTGGTGTGACCGGTCGAAATCAGTTGCCTCGTATCATCTATTACATGACTTTATATTTACAAATGTAGTAAAAACTCACCGTCAACAGCAATCCTAAATGGAATATGTGTTGTGTTTATGAGTCATGTTTACTACTGGATGGTCATCCAAGGATTAAATAAAGTTTTTCCAGCTTCATAGTTGCTAACTATATTTTCAAGTTATTATACATTTTCGTTCTTGATTTTTTTCTGTAGGTAAAAGGAACATTTTAAGTTAAAGCTTTATTTTGTCCTCGTTGTTTGTTGCAGTTATTAGCAATAATAAGTGTTTTAGTTTTCGTCTGAACAATGCTAATTCAAATAGGAACATTAATCTATAAAAAATAACAAACCAAGGGTATATGATGCAAACATCATATACCACATAAAATGTGGTAACTGGTAAGAATAACAATGCTTGGTTTGAGTGTTTAGTTACTCTTGGAAAAGTATGTGTAACTTAACGAAAGTCCAAACAAATGTTTTCATAATGTATGAGAATAAGCAGCTATGGATTACACAGTTTGTATAATCGGGTAATTCTATGTGTATCTCCCGAAGATAAAAATAATAAAGTTTAGTTAACTTTGTGTTTCCTTGAAGTTATGACAGTGAATTGGCAAATTTATTTTAAAAGTTAAACTGACATTAAAGTGAAATTACATGAAACGTATGTTTTATATTAAATGACTTAGACAATTATTAATGTGGAATACATTTAACTACTCGTAAGAGGTCAATTATCATGGGAAAACGCGACAGTTAACAACTAAATACAATCTTCTGGATTTGAACGGTTGACTAAATTATGCAGCATTATTTATTGTAAACCATTCACACACCATTTCCTTGTTTAGGATAAATGCATTACAAAAGGTATATACAAAAAATACCAGTAGTTATTAAAAATTTGTAATAGGAAATTTAAATTATTTCATTCGTTGGAAAAGCAGTTGTTTTAAATTGTATTACGAGTCTCATAGCTCCTTACAGGTCCGTGTTGAAAATCTATTTTCACAGCGGTAGAAAGTTATATATGTATTAAACGTCGTGACTCATGAATATTTTTCCACTGCACGTAGTAATATCTTTGCTTTACATGTGTCGCAAAGTTCTTGATGTCGGCTAACGAGCGAGCTCTTGCATCCCACTTCTGGGACGCATATTTTATTCATGGAGATTGTAACAAGCAGGTCACTGCAGAGAAATTCCATCTGCTCCGTTCTGTGTGCTACGACTGTTTACTATCATACGACATGCATACAAATTATTGTTTAAATTAATTGAAAAGTTACAAGGTCGACGAATATGTCAATAAACAATATATTGTACTCATAGTTAAAGAAATCAATATCATTGCATCTTATTATTAGTACATCATGTGCATATTATAACAAAACAGTGGTATCCTTTATTTTGTTTAATAAACTGAAAACTTGTCATAGTAAGACAAACTTGATATATAATTGAATATGCTGTCACAAAACTAAAGATTTATTAAAAAAATAGTTTTGAGGTGTGTCCCTGTTGGTGTTTCATGGTATTATACAGGTATCACATGTACTGCTTACCTGTTAAATATTCAGTCTCTCTACCTTTCTATAACACATGAGGTAAAATTCAAAGTTTATTTCGTTACCAGGATTCAAAATGGACTTATGAGTGTACTCCTACTTGTATAAATGTTTGTGTGGTTGTAAACCTGTAAATAAATTTGCATCACATATAAAAAGCATATTAAAGAAATATATTTCAATAAAGAGTGAATTTCGTCCACAGCTAATATACTTTGTTTTAAAGACAAATTTAAAAAACAAGTTAGTGAAAGATTAATAAAAATCTAAGTTACATTTATTAAGTGGAGTTTACATACATAAATGTTTTGTCTACATTATATTTTGATATTCAGCAAATGTTTTCCCCACTTACCCGAGGAAAACAAGTTTTGTATAAAGTAAAAAGTCGTGTTTAATACTATTTGTCTGTAACCATTTCAAAGTTAAAGTCATAAAAGTTATATTTCAACCGATAGTGGGGGGTCTGATATATTTTTACTGGAAGTTTGACATTTAAAGAATATGTCTTCATACTGTGAAGTTAGATTTTTTGAAAATAAATTTTTCATTTTTCAACCAAAATTTGTAATAAATACATTTATCATATTGCAATTGCATATCTGTTATTTTTGGAATGCTACATATTTTATACATACATAAATGTGTGTTGACGTTAGTTATTCGCTTTCGCAGTGTAAATTGTGTTTAATCGGTAGACCGGAAATGTATTTTAGAAATAAATCACTATGAACAATCAATGCCCAACGATAAGACTCCACGCCATCAGTGCATCTTTACCAATTAACAAGAGGGCGTGGTGCCTTTTACAAGTATTGACAAAACTTTCCTCCAGTTAATATTCAGTGGCCTGGTTAAACACCTGTAACTGTACAGAGCTTGCTTGGTTCACAGAACGTAGTTTTTGAAAGTTTACAGAAATAAATGTTGTTATATTTTATTCTAAAACTGGTATACGTCATCGAGCAATCAATTACACCAAGCATATATTTTTAATTTGCGTATAGTAACTATAGGCGACATTCATCTTAAAGAGAGGAAAATGTCATTTAAAATAAGGTGTATGGGAAATATTTAATGTAAATTCCAATTTTTATCTGAACTAATTATTTAGTTTTTTTTTTATAATGGGAATATCAGCTAAACGTTCTGTAAGAACATCAAACTTTCTTCCTATTTTTCTATTTTAGTCAGAAGCCTCTCCTTAGCTGAACTTTGTACAACGACAAGTCGCCTTAGGGTTGTGCTGGAACTCTTAAGCAACGCAAGGGGTGAGCCGTTACAGTACAAGTAGGACATTACTGATAGCATTCAATTGCCAGGACTTGAGTTCGAACTCATAAAAAACTGATGGGTCAGGCCAACGCCGGACTCGATCGCTTTGACTAAAAACAATTTACAAACGCTGATGAAAATCCATTCTTTTCTTATTCTTTCAAACTTATTATGAACTAAATCTAAATTGCAAACTACGTCGAAGTCATTAAGTAGTAATATTGAAAACACACACAGTTATGAAATCCAAATTGTGTCACCCTATGACCCCCACTTACGGTCCTCTGTTATCGACTTTGAAGTGCTGAAGTACCATCTTTTTGTCAGTATGTTTTTATTCTTATCTAAGTCACAGATGCGTTCAGGAAACTCTAATTTTAGTAGTAGAAGATTATGACAAAGAGTGCAATAAATTTTATGTCTAATTAAATGATTAAAGTTGTAATAGTTAAAACTAATATTCTGTATGAATTTTTATATATTTCTAAACAGTTTTCGATTAAAAATTATAAAATATCCTAGAAGTATAAGCTGGTGAAAAATATTAAACAAGTTCCTCAATTAATGTTGGTTGAAATAAGGTAAATTGTAAGGTAGAAATTGTAATGTACTGACTCTCCAAAGATCTAAGTAATATTTACAATTTTCTACGCAATCATTTATCGTAGAATGTTTCTATTCTAGGAACTCATTTATTAAGTTTTCCAATGGTAATACGTGCAATTTATTTAAAGTTAATGTTTTGCGGGCTAAATAGAAAAAAATAATTCTGGAAGCTAAAGATCGATAATGTCTGACCGCAATTTTCCAGAAATAGGTGTGGTGACATTTTCTTGAAGAAAATTTAAACAAATTCTTTTTTTTTAAGAACATTTTTAATGTTTCTTAACGCTTTTTGGGCCCCTGCGAGATAAAAAAGTAAACAATAAAAGTTGGAGAAACCCCATAATCGTACCTTCACACCAAATTACATTACATAGAACCAGTGGTTTAGTCTCTAGGTCTCTACACACCGGACAAATAATAACTCGGACAGGCATCTCTCAGCAAACTAATTTTTAGGCTTACCACGGTTAGGGGAAGAAAGTAAAATTTGGTCGATTTATTGATTGAAGTATCGTAAAGAGGGGGAAGTTTGAGAGACATATGTTTCTGCTTCCTTTTAAATTTATATTGTGAAGAGAGCAACAGCTTAATTTTATGACAAGTCTCAGATTCCAAGGGGTATCTACACCATTGAGTGAGTTACTATTTTAGCTTTTTTCCATAGAGTACTCCACCTATTTATGCACCTAATAGTTCATGTGACATACCTAAACTCTACATTATCCTTTTTATTTATCATACCTGATAAATAAACAGATCAAAATTCTGATTTGACTCACAAGGCACATAACAAACTCAGACAAGGAAACTGTATGAGACATAAACAACGAAGCTCCGCTGTGGTACAGTGTATTACATTTTAAATTGCACTTTGCTTCACACCATTATGAATATTTTATGTTTAACAGCAAATAAAATATTGCTGTTGGAAAAGATATGTATGTTAAAGATTATTATAAGCGAAAATTAGACGTATGATGTAATTAAGATATATCAAAATTAACTTTGCATTTATTTAACTTTTTCACACAACTCAAATCTTTCGATAGTATTAATTACATAATTAAGCTCAATAACTGGGTGTATCTACTTTTCAATATTGTTTCTGAAACCATCCAACTCTGTATTCGCTAATTAACAATATTAAAATAAATAGTACAACAATTTTATATCAAAACCCACAGTTATAAAGTTGTTGATAGTCTATCATAGTCAATGGTTTTATGTTCTTACTAACAAATTAAAAGCAGCTTAGTTATCGTCTAAATTATCGCGTTGTTTATACAGTTGTTTACAAAATAAACTTGAAATAATAGTAACTAAATAATTAATTACTGTAACAAGTATATGAATTAAAATGGCAATCAAGCTATAAAATGCGGTTTATATAAACTTAAACCGTACTAGGACCTTTTGTGAAAACCGTAGGCATCTGATACCTGACAAATTGCATACTTGAACGAAAGGTTTTGGTGGGGGAATCTGTATGTTAACCCTTTTCTAAGAGGAGAGCAAATAGGCAATATAAGCAATATTAGGCAATATTAACATTCATTTTCAAGATAGAAAATAAGGAGGGCAAGCTGAACACTAGGGTGCAGCCGCTTCACGATCACACTCATTATTAAAATTGAAAACTTTAAAAAATAATATATTTGTTTTAATACTCTAGCAATGAATATTAAAGCGAAGAAAGAGTAACGTAAGTAGAAGTTAACTTATGTTTTAGTAACAATATAAGGATGGTTATTGTGATAACAATAATGAATGGAAGTCCAGAGATGTTACGAGATTGAAGACCAGTTTCTACAAAACCTATTAAAACGCCAATAGAATAGGTCTTCTGGATAACTAGCCGCGTTCCCAGACGTGGGGTGATGGCGATGCCGGTGATGGTATACAGTGTAGACAAGACTCGTGACATTACCCGTCTTACCGTCATAGGAATTGGAAACTGCATTTGTAAAGTAGATCAGGACATTTCATGATTCCGCTGTATTCTTGAACAAAACTCAATTCGACCCTGCCAGTAGAGCTTACTTCTGATTTTAAGTGTTGGAGTCTCATACCATTGAGAGTCAATTTGTTGCAAACGATACACAAAAAGCGTCCCTGCATCCTCTCAAACAATTTGCAAGTCAAAATTGATTCGGTGCCCAAACCAATTGTAACCAGAATCAAAGTTTACAATAGCATGTCTTATATAGTTTTAGAGTGTTGGTATTATCCGCTCAGTCGAAGTGTCTCTAGAAAGAAGCCCGAATGGACAAATACTCAGGCTAGAAATAAATTAGATCTCTTGCGAATTGTCTGAAAGTGAAGGACGGGATGAATACTATTATGAGGGAGACAATATCGCTTCGATTTCATTACCTATATGACGGACATCATGTGGTAATAACGTGGACATGACGCGAATGCTAGGATGATTACAAAACCCTCTTGGTAACATTACAGGTAGAATAGGACTTCAAAGAAACACTTCTTTATCGTTGACCACGAATCAACAGCTATACTTTAAGTCACAGTAAGGTATGGTTACTTTACCATGGCAAATAGAAGAATCTAATATATGCCACTAGGAATTATTTTACTGGATACAGATGAAAAAAATATCATTACGATTACATATACACAGCGATAATTTATTTATAAGCATGATACGTGTTGTCAAAACTAAACAGGATGAATGAAATAAGTCTTACAACACTATAAGTATATTTAAACTTATATTGTACTTTCATACAAGACGGAAAAATATACACAAAAGATGTTATAAGGCGATTGATTTCAACCAGTTACACCTGTCACCATCAAGTCCAATATAGAGAGAATAATTTTCTGATTGGGCCTGATGATGACCGGTGTAACTGGTTGAAATCAATCGCCTTGTACCATATTTTGTGTATATTTTTCCGTCTCGTATGTAAGTACAGTATAAGCGTAAATATACTTATGGTGTTGTAAGACGTATTTTATTTATCCTGTTTATATATAGTGATAACAACACCACTTATGCATACAGTACCACAAACGTTTTAAAACGGGGCCTGTCTCAGGCCTGCTTTTTAGGTAACATAATATCGGCTATTAAAATATAGTAAAAAGGATTGTTGCTAAGGGAGAGTTAAACATTTAAGTGAGAACTTTTGTGAAGCTAGTTTATTAGTGTTTAGCTGCCATAATGTTGATGAAACATCCACTATTGTTTATCTTGTTCATGAGCAGATGAGACTTATCAATGATCGGAATTTGATTTTATGTCAAGAGGCAAATTTTCAATTTATGCAAATACAACACATGCCAAATTATTGTGATGAATAAATTGTGATCGATAAAAATATTAAAACATACATATATTAAGACATTACATATTTTGTTTTCACCTCCAAATAAAGAGTAACTAACCTACTTATAAAGAGGTAAACTTATACACAAGTAATAAAAACAGAAAGATTAAATACGGAATGAACGACAAATTATAATTAATTTGGGAAAGGGGAAATTTTCATTAGTAGCGGCGCTGAAGTTATTTAACTTGTTGCCTGAAGTTCTAAAGCATCATTACTCTTTTGATGAATTAGCAGCGGACATTCCAAAAATGCAGGTTATGTATTTTAAGTATGTTCGGTGAGAAGTTTGTGAATTTCAAAGCAAAGTTTTAGCTCAATAGCTAAATGTACGGACACTTTTTAAACTGTATTTATTGTTCATCTTCGATTTTTTTACGAATGGGCATGATACAAATTAGTATTTATGACGGGTATTTACTATGTTTGGCTTATCAGTGCATGTTAAATGTCTTGTTATTTGAGATGACAGGATAATATTTACTCTTAATATCAACTTAGTCAAAATATTAAGGTATATTAATTTAGGGTAAGATAATATTTTGGTTTAAAACTGTTCATAAATAAGTCAAATAACCCTAAAGTCACTCAATTTACACATACAAGTACACACAGTACCTTTCGATTTGTTTGGAGAATAATGTAAAATAAGGGGTTCTGAATGCAAGATGAACTAATAACGTGGAAGATATCCCAAGGAGAGGCGTTTCCAGTAAATCACATTTTTCTCCTTAGTGCATTACCGGGTTAGAGTGACTATCAACTCCGTGCCACACTTTTACCGTTGTTTATCATCTCATTGTTCTGAGAAATGAAATTTACAATGTTTCAAAACAAGAATTAAAATCCTTGAATAATATTTGTCAAACAACCGCTTAGAGATAAAATAAACAATAGTTCACATATGAAAGTATACAGTACTTTTTAAAAAGTCTTCTATCATTTAATATATTATTATAAATATTTAAGATTACTCATGTAAATATTAAGAAAATAGTTCACGTACGTCCTATAATTCTTAGTTTACCAGTTATTGATCTATAAGTAAAGTTCAGCTGGAATTGTATTACTCGAGACCCGCTGATAATTCAAGCTGAAATGTTACACTATGTTGTTCTTGTTAATGAAGTGTTTGGCTAAACACAATTTAAATATACCTTTACTCGTTTTAAAATTGCGGACAGTAGAAATCATACAATTTTAACTATCCACCAAACAAATTTGCCATGTAAATTTGTTCTTTGAGTTATGTTTCCTTTATTATTCAACGAGGTATATTTTAAAGAAATCGGATGAAAACATAACGAAGCAGCACCATCGCATTGATAGAATGTCAGATAAAATCTGAATTGTTTGAGTACTGGTATCAGATATGCCATCACTTCTGACGCCATTGCCCCATTGTTTTCATCCAATCTTCTTAAATTAGACATCTCCGGAAAAGGGACAAAAAACACAACACAAAATTAGGCTTTGTTTTTATTTTTAAATAATCAAATTTCATGTAATTTTAGTGTTAATGTTCTTAGCTTTTTAAAACGAAAAATATGTTTATATTCTTTTTTTAAATACATGTAAAGGTATATGTTTGTCCTTAACAAGAAAATCATATGCACAAAGCTTTATATTCTTATTGGTTCTGAAATATAGTGCAGGTCCATTTATAATTTTGTGTCAATTTTTGTTGATGGTATAAACTCACCATATTTCAATACAAGCTATATTAAGATTTTTAAATTGTCTTTTGTTATTTACCGGCCTTAAGGAGAAAGAAGACTCTTTTGAATTGAATCAGAGGTCAGACTAAACATCAAATTAAAGGTCTTAATTAGTAGACTAGCAACCCCGACCTCAATCGGGCCAACGAGTCAAAATGGCAACCGAACAAACTTTTCTTTAAATGCTATATACAAAACTTACTTTAAAATGCGATTCCATCCGTTACAATTGAAATCCGGTTTGTGGCATTGTGTTTGGCAATATGAGAGTTTATATACAATATGAGCTGTACCTTAAGACGTACAAGACGACGCTTCATGATTGTATGTTTGATGGATTGTTATCATAACCGATACAAAACTAATGTGAATTTATATCTCTTCTGGATTTTTTCGCTGAAATTAATGAAATTGTTTTGTTATAAGACCATTTAAAAAACTGCAACATTTATAGTTTGTAAAAAATAAATCAAATGTTAAAAAATCATTACTTTACTTCGTTTGTTGTAATAAAAAGACAAACATATTTCGCGAATACTTGGTTTTCAAAATACAAAGCCAAAAAAAAAAATATCTTAGCTAGTTCCTATAAATTTTCATCAAAGTGATCCCGAAGCCCTTTCAAAGCTCCAGTATAATTAATAAATCTAAAAGGGAGTCCCCTCGCATCGAGATGCGCTTGCACAAGAAGGAGCCAATTGTTCCCTCCCGGATTAGTTTTTATCAGGAATCTCACCTCCCCCACCCTTTCATCTCCATACTTTTTCTATAGCTGTCTTTAAAATACCCTTTTTTAACAAAGTTACTAGTAACATAGTTTTTACAACATAATGAGGATCTTTCTTTGTAACTTAGTCTAGATTCGATTTTTAGTACTGCGAGTTTAATATTCCACCACGCCCCCTCCCCCACCAGCTCCTATACAGTGTTAGGTAAATTCACTTAACTCTATCGGCTTTCTCCGCATAATGTTCCTTTAGACATCGGATCTACAAGTAACAAAAGACAATTCAAAATGAGGTAAAAACAATACTTCATCAAGTAATTAACTACATTCATTCAAAAGTGAAGATCTTTTAAAATGAAAACAACATCTAAAATATAACGTGAACTATAAAATCTACAGTTCATAATTCAAATATTAGATTTTAGACTCTGTGAATTATTGTTATAACTACATATTAATAATTTCGTAGTGGCCTTATCCATAAGTTAATATTATGACAACCAAGAATTATTCTAATGAATAGTAATAAAGAATAATCGACGAATCGTCCTTACTTTTCCCTGTTTTACTTCCCAGCTTCCTAGATCTAGAGGTAACGTCATGGTATCCAAGTATTATACTAAAACTAATGAAATTAAGTTCCTATGACAGGCTTTGTGACCTTATACTATTTGTTTTTATTCACTTAAGAGTTGAATTCAAGACTATATAATATGAAATATATAATCAATAAATTTCATTTTGTTAAACAAATATTTCTTTCCTGAGAGACAGATCTTTTGGTATTTTTCAATTTATAAGTTCTTGAGTTTTTTTGCATAGTAGTGTTAAAGAAACAAAATTTAGAAAAGGGGTGTATGTTAGAAATGTGACATGTAGGTAAACAATGTATTTTGCTATTTTTGAAATATATTGGTCCCCGATACTTATTTTGTTCTAATAAATTTTAACTTAATTAAATATTTAAAACATACAATCATACATCTACCTAATCATAAATTGTAAGTGATAAGTAACGTACTACTGGTAGTTTTAGATCAAGAAAAAATAAGAAGGGAGGCAATCGTTACAGCTTCAAAGAGAGGATTGAGAGGAACATAAAATCTGAAACTCTTTTTCGAGGGCTCAAGTAGTATTCCGGGGACCCCGAGCTGAATATTTTATTCATGAAAGTCCATTTCACTGCGGATGTCTCCTGTTCTAAAGGGTTTTATGTGTGAATCATTATTAATGACCAGATAAGCTAAACTAGCAGGAAGTTCATCGCTAATTATTGTATTTAGGGTCCGAGGTTGGTTTTTGGATTTGTATTGTTGTATTTTATTGCGTATTTCTTGGTTATTAAGTAATCGTTTAGAATTTTGTGATGGCCCTGCTTGAAAATAGAATAACTATCTAACCCTCATTTGATTTATTTATACTGTTTGGTTACTGAATCAAACGATATAACAGAAATGCTTAGTTTTGTGAAACATTGTTGTAAAAGATGAATTGCCAGGTACTGTTTTATTTAATATTTTAATATTTTACTGGACGAAAATATTGAGATTTATATAAATCAAACTTGACATGCCCTAAATGAAAACAATTGGTATTTAAATTTTTGTAAATTTCAAGGAACAATATCATAGAGCTGAGTTTAATTAAAATAATTTCAACAATCGGTAAATCAAATTCTTAAAATTATGAAATAAGTCAAATATTTTAAAAACTTTGAAAAAGAAATGGGATACAACCAGCGTTCAACCTAAACTCATTCATACCAAATTTTATATTTGTAGATTTTGTGCGTTCGATAGATTTTTTACAAAATGAATGTTACCAGGACATAAAACCATTATTGACTATTTTTGTGATTGCATATTATACTAAGAAACTATGAATTGATTTTAAAATAAACATATTTGTTTGGTCCAAGGTAAATAATTAGTGTGACACCAATAAAAAATCTTGGATAGTAATTAGTAAACGGTCAAAATGATTCACTAAACAAATTACTCCTAAACACAGCCCATGCACAGGTACACTTATTTTTATTAATTATTCGACTCTAAAGTGGGTAATTTTCCATGTGCGTATATCGAAACAAGTAACAAGTGCGACACATGTGGCGTTGTCTTTGAATTTACATAAAGGAGCGCTTGTCACGAACTTAACTATGCAAATGTGTTCCATTCTGAACGGATAGTCTTATTGTTTCGCTTATATAAACAATAGTGAGTATAAAATCAGACACGTTTTTACAACAAAATGTAATATTTTATTATTATGATTTTTATTTTCTTAAACCTAAGGGGCGCAATCTAAAAAATAAAAACCAGCACGACACGTGCTGTAAGTTATATTTATAATTGAAAACCACATTTAGGTTACTTACACTAGATGTATGGTGTATAACAATAATAAACTAATAAAATACTGAAAAATAATTATTTTTACGTAAATAATGCTGCCAGATATTTTTTAACAGTTGTTATAAGACAAGAAAATTGAGAATAATTTTAAACGTTTAAAACTCTATCAAAAATTAATGTTGGTTCGGTAAATTAATTATAAAAAATATTTTGTCATATAGTTGAATTTTAATGTTATTCTTAATCAAACGTAATCATTCATGGCATAAAATCTTTATCTGAGTTCAGTAAATTCAGGTACAAAACTAAATGTATAATTACATTTTGGTGACGTTCGATGAGTTAGGTAACAACATTAGCATTTTAAGTTATTTTTATACCCTGGCTATCTGTGTTGATTTATCCTCCAATTAAAAATTAAGCAAACAAACATCGTGTTAAATTTAATAAAGTGCAAATGCTGGGTAAGTAAAGAAAGACGTCTTGTCTATGGCAGATACGTTAATTAAATACAACACCGCTACTAATTGTTCCATTCTAGTTGGTCTCTAAAGAATAACCTTTTGCCCTTTTCCAACGGCAGTTTACTTTCTCTATAAACTAACTCATAAACAGTCATCCCACAAGTGGGAAAAAGCGAACGTAAACACATACGCTAGTGTTTATTCGAGATCCAATCAACAGCCTTTATTGGACCTTGACTCGGATACAAATGAGGTAAATAAACTGAAAGATGAAAACCAAGACCTAGGTTCTCTTATCAAGGGAAATACGGTAAAAAGTGCAAAAAACAAGTGGGCACTAAAACTGAAGGTAATATCACTGTCACACTGAAATCTGTTTAAAAATAATGTGCAGACAAATATTAAATGAAGCTAGGGTATTAGACTGAATGGAAAAAAACAATACGTATGCTTCGTTTAAAGTTGGTACTAGTATGGTTTAGTGACAAAGGTTTTGTTAATGTCTAACACACATGCATATTGTTAAGTGTTTTCACTAAACGGCTTTAGGGAAAGCAGTCTAAACCCATACAGTAGTGAACATCCCGGGGATCGAATCTGGGGTTCCTTGAACCGAAGTCAAAGACGGAAATCGTTAGGCCAGCGAGACGCCCTGTTTGAACACAGATTTGTGGCCTACTGGATTATTGTTCCGTTTAAACATTTTTAAGAAAAGATAAACTTTTTTCAAACAGGTGCAACGACATAGGCAAAATATCAAGGCAAACCAAAGAATCCTTAGAACTGTGAGGAAGTAAAAAATAAGCTTTTTATATTACTCAATTTAGGATAAACATTGACAAAAATGACGATTGACAAGTTTACGTGCTCTCTTTCTCTGAAAACTGGCTTAGGCAAGATGATCCCCTCAAAGAGCTGAAATGGTTTCATCTTTGCAAGTGTATTTTGTAGGACTGAGAACAAGGTGGTGTTGCGCTATATGTCGCCTTCTCTTTGAATGATTACTTTGAAATGATTGGATTCAGTTTCTAAACACACCCCATCATGCATCATGGTAACTAACGTTAACATAGTATTAATTGGTGTTTATCATCCCCCCGAATAGAAATATTGAACTAATGCCATTAAAAGGCTTGTTCTGTGTTAAGGTAAATTTAGCTCTAAAAATCGTCTCATTACGAGTGGGGACTACAATATTGATATATTTCCAGAAAGTACTAAAATCCCACAACTTGGAACAGTATAAATCCTACTTGAGACAAAGTCCGTCTTTACGACTGATTTAGAGGATAGTTCCTGATTTAGAGGTATATTTCCTATTATTTTTTAATGATTACCAATTCTATTCAGAATTTACCAAATATTTATGTATTAAAATATAACAGGGTTTAAAACATCCTTGGAAGAGATATAGGAAAATGTTACATCTTTGTTTTGAGCTAATTTCTTTCATTCGAATGAATAGAAAACTCAATTAGTAATTTTATTACTAAGACATATTGGCAATTAAGTTAATATTATTACATTTCTTGGAATAAAGCTAAATACTAAATTGAAATGGAGCAGACACATTGATTTTATGTCAGCAGGTTGATCTATTTTTCGATATTATTTTTCATCAACGATAAATCCTTTTGGACATATGTCATACTTTTATAACTGTCAACTCAAGTGAATTAAATTTTAATTAAGTATAAACTTTTATGAGCAATTAACTCTATATTTGTTGACAAAACTTGATAAACTATTCCTCGTTTGCCAGTATACGAAGGCATTAAGCCCTAAAATGTGGGCAATGCGAAGGTTATCAACCCAAAACATTACAAATATAAAATTAAATACATATAGACGTATATCTGCACATATTAAAAATAACCGTTACTCTAAACAATAGGCCTTTATGATTATTTACATTTTAATAAGTTAAGTTTACTATAATACCTGTGTTACCTTCTTGATGTAAATTATGAAATGAATGAACTCTATAGTGTAAGAGACATAGCTGAAATAAATAAAAACAATGATATTTTAGTGTTAATGGCTGGTTTAATAATGTTTGTAACGTTGAGATCCAAAAGGAAAGTTGGTTATGTAATTGTGAGGAAACGTTGTTAACTGACGTCGCTCACGGCGGAGAAATATACATTTCAATGCGAGTTCCTTTACGAGATTGTTAGCTAGGTTTCAAAATGATTCTTTTTTTTGGTTTAGTTGGCATATTAAATAATAAAATATTAATATATCTAGTTTTTGTAAAACAATTAACACAAATAATGAAATGTTAAAACAATGAGGGATTTCATAGTAAGTTATTTTAAGTTTTAGGCATGTGGTTATAGTTTCAATAAAAACATTTTAGCACATTCACAGCTTTTTCTGTATTTAAAACTACGAATTTAAAAAAGCCAAGTCTCCCAACTTCTTGTTTGTTAAACAGTGCGTTGAATTCTAACGATACTGTGAATGTTTTTCAGAGTTTTCACGATATGTACAGTTCGATATATTACATCTATATATTTAAATCTATTACTAACTCTTACTGAAGACATTATTCATTATGAAATGTAAACATATTATCATCCTGATGGCAGTATTATTTTTTCACGTATCTTCGGGATATCATAAACAAACCGGTTTTATAATAAGGATTTGAATGCAAGTAAGATATCAACTTTTTACATTACTAACTACTTTCCAAGTTGATAAATAAAACAATAGAGATTTACATGAGTACACGAGTTGTTAATTGCCTATTCATAATTTGTCCATGATTAACAATTTTGTAAAAAGTTGCATTAGAATGAAAGAGAAGAATCACAAGACTCCAGCAAACGCTATATTTTCATTTAATGCCACAGTGCTCGTAATTTGCCCATCTTCTCTACTGAAGAGCGCTATTCTCGCCTCTTCCTTGTCAGAAAAGATTTAAATTTTATTCTTTAGATATATTAATTTACAAAAACGTTAATACAAGCTACCTTGACTAATAATTTTGATTTAAAAAACATTACTTTTTAAATATTGCTCGAAGAAGCCCTATAACCCAAACATCTATGCAGAGGTTTCAAGAATCTTGTTAGTTATTCATGAATTATGATGGTAAACATTCTTTTCTAGATAATGTAATTCTTTATTATTATAAACTATATATTTACAAACCGAAAATTCATACATTACACTTTAGTGAAATCTATTCTAAAAATGTCATGTACGGCTCTAGACCAAGTATCAAATAAATGTAGAGCTATTCTTCACCCTTTAAAACTACAAAGAAATTTGTAAAATACCCCATAGCAGCAAACCTGCGTACTCAGCGAATCTCCAATGAATTTATATGTTTCTCACTACACATAAAGCCACTCACCAAGTTTCTTAAAAATACACGAATAAATAAGTGATATATAGCATTTTATTTAATCTCCATAAGAATAACACTGAAAGCTGAGTATGCAGGTTTGCTGCACCAAGGAACACAAAGTATGTTTTTTTGTGTATTTTTTTTGTATTTGGGAAGCTGCATCCCAAATTTTATTAATTTATGTTCATAATTAAGGGAGACATTACATTTTACTTATTCTCCATAAGAATAACATGGGGCTGAGTATGCAGGTTTGCTGCTACGGGGGAAATCGACAAATAATCTTTTTGTGGAAATATCAATAGACCAGTAATAGGTGAAGCCACATGCCAAGTTTCATCAATATACATTCATAAATAATAGAGATATCAAATTTTAATTATTCTCCATAAGGATAACATTGGACAATGTACTGTGTTTAGTACTTTGCATATCTCTGCAACGGTTGGACGTAGAATCACAGTTTAAACACCAAAATGATTGTTTTGTGGAACTGAACAGATTGGTAAAAGCAAATGTGAAGTTTACATTAAAATAAACTGAGGAATAGCTAAAAACCTTTTTGCCATAAGATTTACATGGGAGATTTTATGAGCACGTTTTTTGGATTTTCTCCGCAACCACTTAATATAAGTTAATGATTTAAAATACCATATTATTTGTTCTTTAAGCTCTATATAATGGTCTAAACCAAAATTAAGTGTCTTAAAAAGTAAAGGGTAAAAAATGCAAAAAACTGATTTTTGGAAAATTGTAAACCTCCATAAAACCCCCTTCCCATTGTCAGATTTTTATGGTTTTCGAACTTAAAGTCACGAATGTCACTTTACACATTTGAGCCAAATTTAATCGAAATCAGACGTTTTTTACTCAAGTTATCGTGTTGACGGACACATATAATGATCTCTCTCTCTCTCTCTCTCTCTCTCTCTCTCTCTCTCTACATATTTGTATATATATATATATATATATATATATATATATATATATATATAAATTTGAACGTATAGTGTTTTTGGCATCTGGGGACCTCGAAACAAAAAGTTATCATGGTCTCAGGCTTAACTATTACCATGCCACCTACTGTAATAGCTTCTTCCCTATAGGGGAAATTCGCTAAAAGTAATTAATTCATTGCGTGCAATTGGAACGATCAACTCGAGTTTTCTTAGATATAATTTCCTTTAAATGATGTTGTATTTTTATAGTTACTAAGCCTTTTACAAATCGTTATCTATTTTCAATCCAGGAATATAGGAAGGTGTTTTAACCCTAAGCAGTAACATGCTGTCAAGCCAATAACAAGAAGTTATTGCATTTTTATTGCAGGTCTCGCTGTATGTCTTTATTAAGAAATTATCTGAAAATCTATCTCCTTAGAATATTAACGGGGCCGAGTTAAAATCAATTTAATATATTTTATTTCTTTACACAGTCATTCGAAATTATTATAAACAAAAGTTGTTTAAAAATACTGGATTAGTCTGAGTACATGTCTTTGTTTTTTGTTTATAGACAATTATTTTTACATTTAAGTATGCAACAATGATTAATTTACATGAGAACTTCCTAACGAATTAAACCAATTAAGGTTCTAGACCTTTGGGCTACAAAGATAATTTCGATAAACTAGATGTGTTTGGGGAAAGAAGAAAATTTAATCTTCTGGGAAAATAGCGGCAATTTAATATTCCTCTCAGTAACGATGTCTTTGCATAAAAGGCTCGTTTAACAATGTTATAAAAGCTGAGTTTCGGAGGGAAAGTTGATTAAGTCCCCGTGCAGCGCAGTTAACCCGCCGCCGCGCCGCGCCGCTAGTCGCAGATACACATTTCAATAACCCCGTCCGTCGCAATGAAATATCATCCTAATCTAGTGAAGCCTCATGTACCTAAATCGCCTTCAGTTTAAATTATATGATTAAGAGTGTAGCATATAAATTACATATTTTGCGCTGGATTGCATTTTAACCTGTTGATTTTTCACTTTACTTGAACAATCTGTTTAAATATTGTCTGTTATCACAAAGGTTATTTGATGCTCTTTATAAAGTATGTTCAAAATTACGAAAACGTATTAGTTGATTTAATTAAAATAAGTTAGTTTTGATAAACATGTAAAATAATTATGATTTTCTTTATCAAAATTCCTTATTAACGAGAATAGTGTCTCCAGAAATTTTGTTCTGTAGGCAATTAAATGAGGGTCTCAATAGTTTCGAGTTGTCTTAATTACGAATGTCATGAGTTTGGGAAGTGAGGGAAGTGTGGCAAAGTGAGGGAAGTCATTAGTGTGGGAAGTGAGGCTGAGTCAACACAAATTTTTAACGTTTTTAATGGGAGAGGTTCAAACCCTGTTTTAGTTACAATCTAACGTCGGCCTTTTAAAACAAATAATCATTAATTTATAGCTATATCTTAAATGAAATCTGGATGCAGTATTGAGCGCAATACTTCGCACACAGAGTCGATCTGGCGATCCTCAGATTATGAGGTGAGCGTTCTATCCACCACGCAACTCTTTTTGAACTGATTTTTCTTACCCTTTTCTGGCAAAATACATGTGTATGTTATTGGTACTCATGTTAAACCCTTACCACGGGCGTAAAGTGCTGCCTTTATACTTTTCAGTTGTACTCTAGTTACAGCCAAAAATTAAAATACTGCAATAATCACTTGAGAACTTTTCTTGTTCCCACATAATCTTCATTAAAACACATTAGAGCAATAATTATGTATTTTAACTCTTATGTATCCATCTATAGTCGTATGATAATAAAATCACATTAAACACGATTTCTAATTGGAGAGCAGCCTTGCCAACGAACGTGAATAAAGAACACAGCAGTGTAGAGTGTTTACTTAGTAGCCGTTATGTATGTTTCTGTGCACGTACGTATCTATACAAAACTAAATACGGTAAGAAGTTTTTACTATTCTAAAAACAGTAAACAGTCTTTGTTATTAGGGCAAGTAGTAGATATATGAGATAGTAGATGCTTATGCTTACTTACACAACAAGAAGTAGCCTTTACTCAAAACCTTTCGAGTAATACATTATTATATTTATATCCCCCTTGAACTCATAAAAGCAGTAAGTATACTATATAAAATGGCACGTTACAATACCAACTTTGTTTAAACGTTTAATGAAAATAAAGAGAGAATAACAAATCAGATTGGTTTGACGGGGTCACTAGAGATAGCGTTTTTTTTTGCAGGATTGGATGAATGAAAACGTTGGTTACGTTCTCAGGAGAGTTCGACTAATATGATCTAATGTTATCAGCTCCACCGGGTCGAGTTTAAAGAATACCACCAACAAAACGTCCCCTTAATCCCCACAGAAATAAACTAAAAAGATTAAAACCAGCTCACTTTGTTCAAAAATAGGCACATGAAATTGGAACAATACAAATTTCTTACACAAATGATACCTTACACTACTAACAATATAAATTAGAATGAATGTTTATTTTCAAGTTTTTAGTATAAAGGTTCCACTACCAATTTGCCTAACAGATACGCTTGTCTAGTTAATCGATGTTATATTTAAATTTCTTATCGATGTATATCTTAATAATTTATTATTTATTCTAGGTATATCCAAATATACTTCTTACTCCACATTGAAAACGACAGGTTTAACAACTAATTCAGCATTTGGGGGAGGGATAAAACCTCGGGTAAAGCTGTATATAATTAATATAAATAAAAACCTAAACAAACTTTAAAATCATCGCTTCCCAGTAACATAATATAGACTACACGGTTTTATACATAACCATATTCACAATCGGGCGGACGGTGCAACGCTGCATCTACTTAGTTATTTCCATTAACAACAACGCATTACCTAAGAACAATATTCTTGGAGAGAGGAATTCCGAATAAAAACCCCTTTTGAGTGTAATAAATCTATATGAGTGATTAATTCCTCGGAACGTCATTGTGGGAATAATAAATAACTCCCTTAGTCCAAGAGCAAGGCATTGCGACTTGTGTAAAGATGTGGTTCCATATTCCATTATGTCTTAACTTTCAGATTATATAAAAACAATATATTGCAATACATTGAAGATTTAAATAACATGTTTTTCGTTAAGATTCAATTTGTATTCCCTTATTACTTTATTTTTTAATATTTTACTTTAACAGTACAGATTTTAATACTGGTCCACAAAGATAGATATAAAATTACTAAAGCCCTTGAGAAAATATATTTAATAGTGCTCTTTAAACTAAATATTGCTTTTGATTCAGCCTGATTCTACAACCACAGATGTAGTTGTATTATGTTAAATGGAACGCGCGACCATCATGTTCTGTGATCGTTGTTTGACTGTAGCGATGTGGTCAGTGCCTGTGAAATTGGCTCGGCTCCATGGGAACACGTCCGTTATTTAAACAACATCCTGCTATTATTCTTTTGTTTTTAATTTAACCTCAACTTATTGCTGTTATTTAAAACATTTCAATTAGAATTAGTGAAAATTAATTTACTCATTTAAACAATCTTAATACGATGTTTAAAAAGATGCTTTAACTGCTGATTTTTACTACACCAGTACTTGCCAGGTTTCAATTTTAAATTAATGTATTTGCTGGAATTTCAAATGCTGTTTAAACTATTTAAATCTCTAGAGTTATTTAACACAAGATAGAATGCGTTCCTTAAGAAAGATTTACATTATGAAACCATGAATGCGTTGAAAGCTGTGTCGTTAAAATATACTTTAATCCTTGAGTCTGTAGCCAACAGACATTTACTGAGCATTCGTAAATAAAATAGAGTTACTGTGTACATGAGTCTCGTCGAGCAAGGGGACATGTTTCTGCCGGACAGACGCTGATGAACGACGTTGTTTTATTGTATCGATCAAGAGGTACATATTGGAATGCTCCCGTCCCTAACTGTGCATGTAGAGCTGGTTATTCAGTTGTTTTATTATTTAGTAGACGGAATTGCTAACTATCAACCGATAAATCTCCAAAATAAAATTAAAATAATCGTTAAAATGTTTATTACAATAGTTATATACTTAATCTTATTCTGAATGTCACGTGAAACTATGCTGGTAATATTCCGTATATGCGGTTTTATTACTGTTAAATTAACTGGCAAATTTAAAATCACGTTCAGTAATAAAAAACTAAAGCTGTTTTAACCAGTGAACAACATCTACATTGTACACAATATCTCGGTCATAATTAACGGTACCAACGATCTAATTTGAGTGCGTGGTTGCTACGTCGTAGTGGCTTTTTTGTGTTGTCGCCTAATGTCATTAGTTTCATTGTCATCATATTTCGCCAGCTGCCTTTTTAACAACAATTAGAGAGGCATTTCATATAGTAGGACTTTAAATTTTAAATGTTAGTATTTTCATTCTCTTATCTGCGTGGTTATTTTAAATTAATAAATTTACAGTTCTGTAATTATTTTGTTTTTCACTCGTGTTGGTATTTTTTTCTATAGAATAATAGAAATATATTGGACAAATAATCTAATTTTTCACAAGATCAATATATGATTTTGGTTCAATTTACAGATGCACGCAATACAGTACAGTAAATCTATATCGAAATTTGTAAAGCGTAGACTCTTTCAGAATTTTGGCACTTTTAAAAATTGTTCTGCTTTAAGACTTTAAGACATTCAGATTTTACATTCGTAGAGTTCAATTCGTATGAATTTAATTAATTAATAATTTATGTTTTTATTTTATTTCTTAACCATTTTAATCGAATAGCTTAAACCTATTTATTTCGAATCGATTAAGTTACATAGCAAAATCAACATATATTGCTTGTAAAATACATGAATCATTTCACACAAAACTACCAATAATTAAATCGATATATTCTTACATAATTAAGTTAAAAATCATACATTGCTTTAAATAAATGAAAATTGGGTGAATTTTTCTGAATGTATCGATACAGTAACATCTCTTTTCATAAATTACAAACAAACGATATACGCATTATTTGACATGATCCATGTAAAATAATGTAATAGTCTTAAAACAGTTATTTATATTTTAACAGTTTAACACTTTTCATCTATGTAGGTTTAAATCAGTGACCTATGTTTGTGTGTGCTTGGTAACAAATCAAAAATAAGACAGCGTCAAATAAAACATATATCTAGGTCAGTAAGAAAAGGAACATAAAGAAGTGATAAGATACATGAGGAGTCAAGACAGCGAGACGCTTTATATATTAATCAAAGTAATGCACTCCGCACCCTCGATGTCATAAATATACCGTTGATACACTCCAGACGCGGACCATGGCGCAGTAAAATATGCGGCGATGATAACACACCCTCCGAGACGGGGCTGCCGAATATCAGGCATAACACCACAAGAAACTGTCGTGTAAACATTTGGAAATTTTGAACTATTTACATTGTATTTAAACGTTGGAAGTACAGATTATAAAATATTGTAATTTAATATCATGGAAATTATATTTTTTCTTGGCTACTGTACTAATCTTATTTATATTTTGAGAACAAGCTTCTACAAGCCCAATTTTGGCAAATTTTACCTTTAGTAAGAAGCTATTACCGTAGCAAGGTAAAATATAAACGCGAGACCATGATCTATTTTCGTTTTGTGATCCCCAGCGAAAAAACACTTTTCGATAACATTTGATTGCGTATACATATATTATGATTATAATAATTATAATATATACGTGTATGTGCGAGTATGTGTGTGTCCATGGGTACACTATCTTTTTGTAAAATAGGTATTTTGATGTAATATTGTACAAAGGTGAAAATCGCCATCTATTTTCATAAGTTAAAAAACCAGACAAGTCGCAACATGCTCAGGAAGTTTTTTTGGCCGACAATTGGGACACCAAACAAGTATTCTTTTCTTAGAATAAATCTGGAAAAAATGAAATTTGTTACATTGGATTTAGCTTAAAAAAATAATTTGGTAACGTGAATCATTGTTATTCAGTCAAATGGTTACTGAGATATTTTAAGTGCTAAACACAGTACGTTGTCCATTGTTATTGAGGATAAGTATAATGTTATACCTCGCTTATCTATTAATATATATTGATAAATATTGGTATTTAAGAACATTTGATTATGGTCTATTAATATTTTCATATATATCCCATGTTTAGTCGTCCCCGTTGTAGCAAATCTGCGTAATGTTAATGTTATTCTTTCATGGACTGGATAAAATTGTAAGTATTGTTTAGTTATGAAAATATTTTTAAGAGACTTGGTAAAATGCTTAATCTAAGGTGTATGTTTATGTTCATTGCACATTTAATGAATAAACAAGTTTTTTTACAAAACGGGTGTTATTTTTTCGGTTGACATTTTGAACATTATATTTAGACTGTATACATATCACGTGTACGTGCTACGAACATCGCTTTCGTAAAACCTTAGTGTGAGAACAGTGCCTAAATATTAAAGTCTGCCTTAAAACAGCCTGTTAAATCATTGTAAATATATTAAAAATACTAGGCACAGGTTTTAAACTTCCAGGT
Source organism: Allygus modestus (assembly GCA_963675035.1). Classification (NCBI taxonomy): domain Eukaryota; kingdom Metazoa; phylum Arthropoda; class Insecta; order Hemiptera; family Cicadellidae; genus Allygus; species Allygus modestus. The sequence continues at coordinate 145,154,838 of OY776111.1, forward strand.
ATAGTTTTTTATCAAATTAATCAATTATGTTTTTATGATTTGTTTATTTAAGATACTTCCAAGACGGCTGAGCTGTTCCTTATCGATAAGTTAATAACGTTATTGTCGTTAAAATGGTATACAAATATACTATTTATATTCAGAATTGTTAAAACATTTAAAATTCGAATCCGAAAATTCGAATGTGTGTGAAACCCATTGAATATAAGTAATAACTAGTTTGGCGATGCAGTTATTCATGAACGGGTGATACTGTTATTATATAATCCGCAATCTATAATATTATAAACTTTATCTATGTAACAAAAACAATTGCAATCCCTCAGAAACCAATTTACACAAAACTTTTAAAATGTGCTGCAAAGTTGACACTAAAATCCGTGCTTGCTCAGACAATGTTGTTAGCCGCGGCTTGAGGTTGACCGCCGCTCTTATAACAGGTTTGGGGGCTCATTTGTCTCCAGCTCGCCCCACAGCTTGAAAGTAGAGTCTGCCTGTATCACATACGTTAGGATTTACTTTACTACAATGTAAGTTACTGTATGAACAAGAAACTCAAATGTTTGGAATTCAGATAATATGTGAAAATGATTGGCCGAAGTATTGGGTAATAATATAATTTGAAAATATGTTGCTTGACATCAAGCTAAGATTAATATAACAATATAATAATTTATACGTATATATTTTCTGAGTTATCATGCATCCAAGCCTGACTAGAGACTCAACCCTTTACCTTTAGTAAAGTATTACATAAGATTCAATCTTTATGTTTACAACAGGCAAAGTAAACTCAGTCCCCGTAATAACATAAGATTAAACATCTTTTGTTATTACGGGGAGTGAGTTTATTAAATTGTGTTAAAATTACATAAAATTTTCCCTTTTTAAGTGTATATACAAATTTGTACAGAATATATACAAATATATATATTTATGTGTATGTTAATTTACATTGAATTTTGAACATCTACTCTTTTGTAAAATCTGTTGTTTTGAATAAAAGCTGGTGTAGTGTGAAAATCAAATCAAATAAATCCCAATGTATATCTTATAGATAAAGAACGAATTTTAATGACGGCTTGGGCACTTCTCTTTCATTTGGTCTTTTAAATTACTGTGGAAATTCAGCTTAAAATTCAGAGTAATCTCTGTCCAATGAGAAAAAAAACATCAAAACCGGTGATCACCTTTTGGATGAGTTCTATCCCAAAATACTACTAGCATATTAAATAAAATCGCATTACGATAATCAGTGATGAACCGCTGTGAAATATAAGAAATGTATAACTCTTTTTTTTTTTTTGTAAAGTATCGTAGTCTTAGAAATTTCCCAAGATATCGTTTAAGTTGCTGGGAGCACATTTATTATTAGAATTGCCATGTAATTAGGTTAGGGAACGAAGAGGATCGTAACTTGTATTTTACTGCAATATTAAGACTAACGGTAAAAGACGTTACCGCCATAATTACCAGGAGGGAATTGTCACGCAAACGTGAAACTATGCGGGAAGAAAGTGGATTATTTTATAATTTTATTTTCATACGCGTGGCTGGATTGTATTTATTATTTACAATGTGTTGTTCATAGTATACAGCAGATTTATTATACTTTCGTTTTTGCTAAACATATATAAATTGAATTCATTGGGGTTAAAATTGTTGTACAATATTCTTTTATTACTAAATAAAACACAATTTTACATCTGAACAACACTACATTTACATAATTAATTATTATTTACTATTTACTATTTATATTATTATTTGTGTAAATATAGTGTTAGTCGGGCGAAAAATTGTGTATATGTTTAGTAATACTCATCAACAACAAGTACAATGATCATCAAAAAACAGATTATTTTATAGTCTGATTTTTACATACGTCAAAAAGAGAGAACTAAATAAACAGAAAAAATTACATATTTATTTGTATATATAAAGGTTAACAAGACCATAATACGTTTCGAATAATTACGAATTAAGATAATAACCATAGTATATCAAGGATTTTTTTTCCTACATGTACAGTATAGTTAAATAAAAATGTCTAATCTATGTTTACATTTTTAATACCCAAAGTATAATTTTAAAAGTATATCATGCATGTATTGTTATACGCGATTCAAAAGTAAGCACATATGGCACTGCATTTGAATTTACATAAAGGTTCCCTTCTCACGAACTAAACTATGTAAATGCGACCCATTCCGAGCTGATAAAGTCAATACAGTTGCTTCAGCCGTCTTCAGTTGGGACACAGCGTCTGTATCAGATGAACACGCTTTTGTATTTTTGTTTTTAAAAAGTTCTTTCTCAAGTGTACAGAAACAATAGCTCTTAAATGTTAATTTCTCTTTTATTAAAATACCTTTGTATTAATAGTATTAAAATACCTTTGCTTAAATATTAAGCTCTTCTTCGGTGAATTTTCAAAAAGGTTATGCATGTTTTGGTGATATTTAGTGTTTTAATATTTCAGAATTGTAATTAGAATTTTTAAATTTGTACATAGTTAGGAACTCAATTAATGAAATCAAATCTGCCTCTTTTTACTTTAATGTGGAAAGAATCGTAGGTTGTTAAGAAAAATTATGAGATCATAACCTAAGAATTTACAATTAATTAATCCACTCAATTCCGAACAATATAAAAATCAAATTTATATGTTTAACTAAATCAATGGTTTAAGATTTTACTTTTTAATTTAGTTTAAAAAATTTTACAACTTTTTTAATTGCTTTTCTTATCATGCTGATAAATATAACAAGACGCCTTTTTCCATGTTTATCGTAGTAATTACATATTATTATACATAGTCAGTATACTTTTACGACAACAATTTCTTACAATATTCCCAATTTTAAAATACAATTCATAATTATAGGGGACATTCAACGTGTACTTTACTACAAATAACTCCAGTTTGGTAGGGGTTGAATCTTCAATAATTTACATTGAGGAAGATTATATTGTCAACGTGGTATTCCTTGTAAAGATTAACTTGAGGGGATTGTGTACTCTGCAGGAGTTAAAATATTAAGCGTCGCAGGTCGAGGGCGAGGGTGGGGTTGAGGGCGAAGGGTGGATGGAGTGGCTGTCATTGCAGAGCATACTTCAACTTTCTACCTCCCCACACTACATTATCATTACGTTGTACCATTTTAGGTTTAAATAACTAACTTTCTTGAATGTTTTCGTGCTAATTTGTAACAAATATAAAATATTCAACATCGAAGCCTAAAAAATCATTGTGTTGTGGGATTTACTCAATGACAAATTCAGGCTCTATTTGGCCTGATTTGGCCTACGTTTGCCTATTCGGTACAACCCACATTGAGGTAGTCGTATTTCACACACATATGAATGGTCAGTTGAAGTCACTGAATAACCTATTTGTTTTCAACATACACATTTAAAAACCGTCTGTGGTCTAGGGTAAACAAAAACTTTGTATAACGTTAAAATCGTTGAAGAATAATTTAGGCCAAGGAGTATTATAGGAATAATTTGTATATATTTAAGTAGGTCACATTTTCAGCGTCAACGGTTTATTCCTCAACTAACATTAACAACGAATTTATACGAAAATACTCAAATCTGCATAGGTTTAATTCATTTAAATAATCAAAATCATGTATTTCTTCGAAAAATAATATACCTACCGTCCTTATACAATGTTCCACCAGAAGTACCCAAATTAAAGGCTCTAACTACTACTATTTTAAAGTAGATGTGTTGTACCTTTTTTTACGGCCACGGTTTGAAGAAATGCCACTATAACTAGGTAAACTATTGTGAAGGTTACGTATTTTTCGCTACAGAAAAAATGGAGATGGGGTTTCCTCCTGTTTTTTCTAATTTAGACAAGTTTGGGGAATTTGTATACGGATATCATTATCTACTTTTTACTAATAATCATAATAATAATCTAATTTAAATTACACTCTTAAAACGAAATATACGATGACCTACTCGTATTACCTCCTGTACGGTCATATCTAAGACCATAATAATGGATTTTAGCTTTTATCAGACTAAAAGGAGTAAAAAGTAATTTATTACGTAAAAGTGTATGTAAAAAAATGTCAAAACAATGCTAATGCATTAGGTAACCTATTTTTGCATTGCAAACTTGTATGTCTGGATCGATTCCTTAAATAAAATGTTAATCCTTTCGGATTTTAAGTGATTTTATACCTTATTATTTCGAAAGTGAATATTGTGCTTCAGACTCCTATGATAGAAAGTATGTAAATTGTCGTTGAAGTGGTAATTTAAGCCTAAACTATAATCGTAAATTGGTTTAAACGACATGAAAACAGATTATCCTAGAGTTGTGTTAGTAGATGCCGCATACGTTAGTATATCTTAAGGGGACAAACTAGAGTTTCTGTTCTTAGTACAGTGAGTGCTACTAAATAAACTAGCATGAACAGCAGTCTGAATCCAATACAAGGTTTTAGTGCCACTTTGTTATATGATTTAAAATAAAATACTTTGACAAACAACGGCCAGTTATTATTCATTGTTCCAGTTGCTTAACTGATGTTGAACAAGGGATTGTTAGTAATGGCGTGGTCAGTGCCTGTAAAATTGGCTCGCGTCCCGGGCGCTGCCGCCGCGCCGTGCTCTCTTTGACTCCGATTTAGGTTTCGAATAATGTTTATTACACTGCAAAATTGCTACTTTACACTGGACAATGTTTAGTCTATTATTCACATTTGTTATTTAAATCAACTACTCAAATGTGTAAGGTTAATAATAACCTCAAAAATTTTAAGGTTAATGTTGTATAAAAAATATAAATTATTAAAATAAATAATATTTTTAAGCTGCCACATTGCTCCTCATTTGTTTAACCAAGTATAGAGACCGAATTCATTTAAAAAATAATGACAAGGGAATGAAGTGAGCTAATATAACTTACGGGAAGTATTAATTTATTGGCTGTTTGAGTAAAAACAAAAGGCTTGACAACAATGGGATTTTGTACAAAACGTCATTGGATACCGTACCAAACGTACCAATTACCCATAGAAGGGTAATTAAACCGTTTATCTAAATAGAAGTAGCGATTTGAATTATCAATTTATATTTTTAACAAGTTATTGAGAAAACCCCTAATTTTGGAATATGCTTAAAAAGGTGATGATAATCTGCCCCAGACACGAGGGTTGAGGTATAATTAACTAAAAACCAATGTTAAAAAAAACTCAATCCTAATAATTAAAATCAATTCTATAAGCTCTATATTTGGTTTTGAACAGTGGAAGCGTATGCTGTCCCTTTAAATAAAAAAATAATAAATATAAAAGTGTCATGCATATCATATATTTGTACATTCATACCAAATTGTAATCTAAATGAGATAAGCAGATCATTGTTATAATTGCGAAACCAGTTTTTCATATCGAACTCCACTAACAGCTCAACCTTGATAACATAAGAAAACTTCACTGTTACAATACATGGTACATGTAAAGTAATAGAAACTAAAACTAAAACTGGTATCACGAGGGTATAATGTGAACAAAACTAGACTTTACTGTAATATGTATAATTGAATTTGTATATAGATATTGAAGACAAATAAAACATTCCTCGCCACACAAAATATTGTTCAAATCCTATGTTAGCTATACAGTAATACTGTTATACTGAAAATTCATGTTATTGAAAAAAACAGAGCTGGAATATCAATGACAGTGTAGGATGACTGGCAAGATCGAGATAGCTTCTATTGCAGCGGTCATCTCTGAACACCGGTACAGCGTAGGATGACTGACAAGATCGAGATAGCTTCTATTGCAGCGGTCATCTCTGAACACCGGTACAGCGTAGGATGACTGACAAGATCGAGATAGCTTCTATTGCAGCGGTCATCTCTGAACACCGGTACAGCGTAGGATGACTGACAAGATCGAGATAGCTTCTATTGCAGCGGTCATCTCTGAACACCAGTACAGCGTAGGATGACTGACAAGATTGAGATAGCTCCTATTGCAGCGGTCATCTCTGAACACCGGTACAGTGCAGGATGACTAACAAGATCGAGATAGCTTCTATTGCAGCGGTCATCTCTGAACACCGGTACAGCGTTCATAAATGGTGTTCATTATTACATTAAAATTATCAACATATTACTTGTGGATGCTATGTATTTTTATATATGATTTAAATTAATTTAGTATATAAGTATACTAATATAATATAATTTACTTATATTTAGTATTATAATATTAAATATTTAATAATTAATACTCTAACAGGGTTAATATATTTTAATTTCGTCAGTAACTATATAATATTCAATAGCAACGCAAAAATATTAACTTATTTTATTTTAAAGGAATTGAAGCTGTAACCCTTGCGCATATTATAGCTTTTGTATAGCCTTAAATTACCTACATACTCTTATTTCATAACAAAGTATTAAGAGTTAAAAAATTGCATACATACAATTATGTTTATACTAATACTGCTCTTTTTTATACTTTCAATACTGCTCTTTATTTTTCAGCTCTTCCTCCAACGGATGTCATACAAAAGTACATTGAACACGTAGTACAAAGATCAAACCGATACTAAACAACCGTCCTGGCAGTTCTACACGATTTCTTCACTTGAATAGGCGATCACAAGCCTAACGCGGCCGCGCAGGTTAAACTGGCTTGCAGTTTCCCTTATCACCGGTGATATGTTGGAATCGGATGAAACTTAAAATACTAGCTTTTACGCACTTGGTCTATTTGTTCTAAAATCGGTTTGGTTAGAATGACCATTTATAATTTAATGTAATTTGTCTTAATAGCTTAAACCAACCCGATTTCAAAATTAGTTACAGCAAGCTTTAGGTGAGTCGCTGGCAGTGGTCAAAGCAACGGAGGGACGTAAAAACCTAAAAAATTGGACCTGACGTGGGTTCATGTCCTAGACGGTCCTTCTTCTAATTTGTATATCATATGATACAACCATGCGACTGTTAATACAACTTGTATATTAATGTGTAGATTGCCTTAACTCTAATAGTTATGAAGACCCCCCTCCCCCAAACGTTTATCCAATACTACTATATGCCATCTTAGTTAGATAACCATTTTCTGTCGTAGCTTGACCACTATTTGTAATAGGAGTTTGCAACTTAAATTCAATGAAATGTACTTGATGACTTTTAAAAATAAATAAATCGGTATTTTGAATTATTATTTCATGACTAGTGCTTTTGGAGGTTATTACAATTTGTATTTATCGATGAACACAGTAGAAGTTTGTCCAATGTTTTTATTATTAGAGAAAACATGTAATTTATTTCTTCCTTTCTTAACTTAGACAATAACATACAAACAATAACATTTACAATAAAGAATGTTTGGAATGTATTACTACCTAACCATGGAGAGAGGAGTGGGATTTATCTTATAAAACCACTCTGTGTAGTAAATGAATCTAGTGACTTCAGTAAAGGGATTTGGTTAGGTATTTCTGAAAAGATGGTTTACTAGAATAGATTGTATACCTTCGATTGTACTTGATATTCTTTATTTGAAACTATAAAGGAATTTATTGATTAAGAGGACTAAAAGGATGAAAGTGTGTTTCAGTTTTCTGATATATTTTTTTTACTACGTTACTAAACTGTACACCTTATCAAAGATATTAGGATGTTAGCTAATTATATTAGACTACAATTCGTGGTACAGTATTATCCCAACAATGTATACAATGTAATTGTCATACCTCACGTTGGGTTGTTATACCTCACTGTTATAAATATTTTACCTTAATAATTTATTGAGGTTTCTTCTGTGACCAAAATAAGTGTATCATTTACAGACTTCTTACTGACCAATATAAGTTCCTGCTGAATCAAAAGTATTCCTATTATTTTTCCTTCGTAAATATTCAATTCAGTTAAATTGACCTATTTTACAAAAATATAAATAACCACTCATCTTCCGTTAAAGCTAATTCAATTATATTTTTCAGTTGAGTGATTAACATAAATTTAAATGTATTGGTGACTGTAGAATTAATTTGGCTTATTTTTCCGTTGATAAATAATTATTTATCTTTTAAGTACAACATTAGAGGAAACTTTAACAATATTTCACTATTTGTTTCACGCCAGATATTGATATTCCGAAACAGTATTTTATTTTTTTTAAATACTGACTATTTATTTATCTTCAATTAAACATTTGTTTTTAACTAAGCTAAACCAAACTGAATAATTTAAATCTGTTGAGTAACATCACAAAGTAAATCTCACCGTCTACTTTACACATTCTGCATCATAATTGCTCGCTTATTAATTTAATTTAAATTACTTTATTTACTTAATAGTCACTTAACTGTTTTGTTTATTATTTTACCATTACAGTTTTGCGATACATGAAATACATCATATGCTTTTATAATAATATATATTATTGTAATATATCACTCACTATTATTATTCATGTATGAACTTTTAAATAAATCAAGTGTACGTAGGTAAATGTACATAATTATTCCTTGTGTCCAGGATAGCTGAGCGTTTGTCCAGGCATTATTTTGATCTGTGGACGCAATTTGCTAAAGGTAGAGTTGAATCGTTGTTTATGTTCAACACTGCTAATTAGCGCCTCTATCGATTGCAGCCAACGCTATCGGCGGCTCCGGTAAATTAAAACAGGGTGTGGTCGTCTTAGCCGCTTCTCCCAGTCACTTAACTGGACACGAACCTAAAACTATAATTAATTGTTGTATTTCTTGTGTTAAATTGTTTTATATTTAACAAAAATAAATCCAGCGCGCAACTTAATACCCCCGTCCCAGCAAACCTTCGTACTCAATGAATTTACAATGCATGTATAATTTTCTCACTACCACATAAAACCACTCACCAAGATTCATAAAAATACATGAATAATTAAGTGATGTATAGCATTTTATTTATTCTCCATAAGAATTAGGGCTGAGTACGCAGGTTTGCTGCAACGAGAATAAATGTGTTTTTAAGCAATTATCAATATAACTCAACCAGGTGAAGCAACATACAAAGTTTCAATGATTTATGTTCATAATTAAAGGAGGTATAAAACTTTACTTATTTTTCATAAGAATAACATTATGGCTGAGTATGCAGGTTTTCTGGCCGAAACTGTTGATAATTCGGGGATAATCAACAACAAATCCATTTTTTGTGCAAATATCAATATATCAGTGCTAGGTGAAGCCACATAATAAGTTTCATCAATATACTTTCATAAATAATCGAGATACAAATTTTAATTATTCTCCATAAGGATAACATTGGACAACGTACTGTGTTTGGCACTTTGGATATCTCTGCAACGGTTGGACGTAGAGCAACAATTAAAACACCAAAATGATTGTTTTGTAGAGCTAAACTGATTGGTAAAAGAAAATGTGAAGTTTACAGTAAAATGAACTGAGGAAAAGCTAAAAACCTTTTTCCCATAAGATTAACATGGGAGATTTTATGAGCACGTTTTTTTATTTTCTCCGCAACCACTTAACCAAGGTTAATGATTCGAAATACTATATTATTTGTTTCTTTAAGCTCTATAAAATAGTCAAATTCAAAATCTCTTGTTTTAAAATTTGTAGGTTGAAGAGTGTAAAAGACTGATTTTTGGAAAATTTTGAAACCCCATAAACCCACCTTTTTCCATGGTCCGAGTTTTCTGGTTTTTGAACTTAAAATCATGAATGTCACTTTACACATTTGAGCCAAATTTCATCGAAATCGTCAAGTTATCGCATTCACGGTCATATATATATATATATATATATATATATATATATATATATATATATATATATATATATATGCCAAAAACACGGTCCCCAGACGCCAAAAACACTATTCGTTCAAATTTATATGTTACATATATATATATATATATATATATATATAGGTTATATAGGCTACATATATATATATAGATATATATACGTACATATAAATTTGAACGAATCGTGTTTTTGGCATCTGAGGACCTCAAAACAAAAAGTTATCATGTTCTCGGGCTTAAGTCTTACCATGAGACCTACGGTAATAGCTTCTTCCCTATAGGGGAAATTCGCTAAAAGGAGATAAACATAGGCTTCGTTATTTTCTTCCGGTTCTTGTTTAAGAAAATTGTTGACTTCATAATAACTAATTTAAAAACTAACTCGTACTAACGTGTATTATAAACAGACTGATAATCTGTAATCTAGGTAGTTTAATTTGAGCCGAAGGAAACAGATCGAAAAGGAGAATTTGTAGGTTCAGTTCCAAATCTGTGGCATCTAAATTTCATTATTCATATTTTTATATAATTGTATTAACATTTAAAAAATATACATCAAACATTAAAATTATTTTTTACTTTAATAGCAATTCTAATAGCTTGTATACATTGTGAGTATAAAACTGATTGCATTACACTGTACGCCAGTAGTGGTAAATACCTATTCTCATACAACTTTCTCCTTGACCAAAATTTCGAACGTAGTAATGACACAGAACATCATGTTATGGAGGTCATATATGAACAAGTAAAACAAGCCGGGGTATGGCGAGTCAGGTGGGCACGTTAATGTTGACTCTTGGGTTTGCTGAGGTCAGCTAACAAAACTGAGGTTGTGGGGCTGCAGGTTTAGGGACGACGCAGTGGCGCGGCGGGCACAGCATTTATGTCCAACAATTTACATTTATAAGTACACATATTATTATTTTATTTCTGTTTATTTTTTAGTACTCCAGTATATCTGACTTGATTAGCTTTGGCATGACGTTATAAAACAGTAACTAGTATCACGATTTACCCTGGGATTGAGTCAGGACAAGGATTTATATTACTGCTCGGCATTACTATCATTAAACTACCATCTATGTATCATCTTCTAATTAGTGGTCCTGTGCCTAATTCTTAAATACTATAATTAACAATACTATTTAAAAAATACTATAATTTAAACACATTTACAACAAATTAATTTGTATTTATATTTTAACCATACGGTACGCGTTTTATAAGCATTTCCTAATTGTTTGTTATGTCCTCGTTATGGAAGAGATTAAAATTAAAGGGCCTTAAACTATTAGTAATATAATATTAGTTAATTTATTTTTTGACATTTCTGTTACTTTAAGATTAGAACTGCTCACAGTAATCCAGTATCAACTTTTATTTGTTTAAACTGGTTGATTCTAATCGTGAAACCTCGATGTTATTCTTTATACCTTTTATTACGTTAAAGAGCAGTATTACAATTGAATTAAGTATGCACATTACAAGAATGACTGTTAGAAAATGATATTTTTCGATAAAAATGCAACTAGTTATATTTAATACTAGTGGCTTGAAGGGACCAAAGTCTCTAACATTGCTACAACACAACGTAAACAAAGTACACTCTTAATCACATGTTTTAATGTAAATAAAGTAGACGTTTATAAATCCCGATGCTTTTATAATGGGGGATGTTATACGTTATTTCTAGTTTGCTGGTAACCTTTTAGAAATACCGCTATTTTTCCCGAGACCCTGGGATCGAGACCTTTAATTTGAGCCGGCTTCCATAATTCTGCGATTTGCCAAACTTCCACAATTTTGACTTAAAAATTTCGCTTACAGAATTATATATAAAGATGCTAACTTAAAGCAATTGCAATAGGAATTGCATTCAATCAATTGCTGAATAAAGTGAGATGTTTCGTAATATAGAGCTTACACCTCAACAAAAGACTCATACATTGGTAATACACCTTGCAATATAAAAGCGTCGCTCGAAAGGCCAAAATTGAATTTTGTAAAATGCACAAAAGGCGGAATTCCCCTGTCGCTTGGCTGAGAAATAGCTGTAGGAAATTCTAATTCCGTTCCTTTTGAACAGCCTTTTCATGTTACTTTTCATCCATACGGAGTGAATCGCGCGTATGGTGTTTTCAGTTATAAATCTAAATAATATCTATCTTTATACAAACTAGCACAGCAATTGATGTGCATGAACTACCTAGATGTTATAACATAAAAGGAAAGGTTTTACAGTATTACGTAATCTAATAATAAGATACAAATTAACAGATTAAATAATTTTTACAGAGATAATAAATTGAAGAACGCTCTACACTGTGTTATCACGCTGTCAAAACCTATAATCGACATGGGTTTAATTATTATGGTCATATTAGTAGAGTGTGGTCCAACTCGCATGGGTTGGCATATCAGTTGTATCTATTTTAAATAAAAACTCTTCTGCCCTGATATTAAAATTCGCCACTAAAACAAGGGTAAGAATAGTATTATGCTTACTAGGTGCTCTTTTGCTACAATATCATTATCAGTTTGAAAACAACGTTAATGTAACAGTCTTAAAGGTAAATTTCATAAAACTTAGTTTAAACTGTATGTATAGGAACTAATATATCTATGTATTATAACACAAAATTATATGAATGGAGTTTGTAGTGCTTTATCTTATAAAAGTTTGTTAGGGATTTAACTTATTATATAGTAGTATATATTATAGGATATATTAGTATATATTAGTAGGATATATTATATATAGTAGTTAATGTCCACAATGCTCATGTTGAGTCTTACATTTGTTTGCAGGAAAAAAAGCTTTTGCCTTAACAAAATGTAAATTATTGTATAGAACAACACAGACTGCCCATTTATGTACACCAGTCCTCATGCATTATCTGCGGAAAATAATCAACACATAGGTATGTGTATCGGGGTTAATTTCAGAAGACAAATCATCAATTACGTTAATACAGTAAATATACAGTGTGTAAAAAAGTCTGTCCCCCTCCTTTAATTTTGTTGTTTGTTAAAACAAACAAATCACGTTTGGGGAACGATAATAACTGAACCCAAAGTATCTTTTGACGTTATCCCTCAAACGATACCCCAAAGGAGGGGAAATTTTGAGTGTCCCTCAAAATGGGGTATTTTGGGGGCAACTCAAAATTGTCAATATTAAACCGCTTTTGAGTGACCCCTCATTTTAAAGAGCTTTAAAAAATAGGCGAATGGTGAAGGTTGGAGGTCTGTAACGTGTTTGTATCCAAAATGGCAGCTTGTCAAAGTTTTGAATACAACTCATTCTTGAAACCTGGCGTCTAAGACTTTTGGAGTTTTAATTTCACCTTTGGTGACTTAAAACTGGAACGACTCTTGAGGCAATGCTCTTGTTGAAGAAATGCTATTAAATGAAGAAGTGGTCTCTTTTGGTGATATTTAAAATTTTGAGTGTCCCACAAAAATGGAGGATTTTGGGGGCGATTCAAAATTTACCCTTTTTGAGTGACCCCTCATTTTTAAGATATTTTTAAACCTAGGCAAAGGGTGACAGTTAAATGTAAATTTAACCCCTTCAAAAGGGGTTTACATTAGGAAATTTTGAGTTGACCCCGAAATCCCCCATTTTTGCGGGTTCTCAGAATTTTAAATATTACTAAAAGAGACCAGTTCTTAATTTAATAGCATTTCTTCAAGAGTCGTTTCAGTTTTAAGTCACCAAATGTGAAATTAAAACTCCAGAATTCATAGACGCCAGGTTTCAAGAATGAGTTGTATTCAAAACTTTGACATGCTGCCATTTTGGATAGAAACACGTTACAGACCTCCAACCTCCACCATTCGCCTATTTTGTTAAAGCTCTTTAAAATAAGGTGTCACTCAAAAGGGGTTTACATTTGAAAATTTTGAGCTGCCCCCAAAATCCCCCATTTTTGGGGGACACTCAAAATTTCCGATAACGTCAAAAGATACTTTGGGTTAAGTTATTATCGTTCCCCAAAGGTGATTTGTTTGTTTTAACAAACAACAAAATTAAAGGGGGCGGACCTTTTTACACACTGTATGGTGTTATAAGCCTTTTCATATCATTTAAAGTTAATGTTTATTTAACATTTATGCCATAAATTAAACCATTCAATTGAAGTTCGCAATATAAGTTTGCGTAGTGTTTTCTAACCTTAAACTGCTCTGGATGAAATAACTTGAGCAATGGCAGGAAGGAGGCTTAGAAACCAATCATTGTGTTGACATTATTCGATTGTGTCCTACTTGTCCTTGAAACCATCTTTTGATTTTACCTCTTCTTTTTATAATACATAAACATGACCTAAGCAGGTGCAGTATAATGGAATACCATTTTTTGAGATTACTTGAAAATAATTCTTACCCGTATGTTATTTCCAAAATTTCCGCAATTTTATATTATTGTAACCATAAATTCACAGCTTATAGTAAAATCCATGTCATACAGTATTCATTAACTACTCTGTATATTCAATGGTAGTATATTATTTAATGATAATACTTGTTTAAGGTTCGAAGATGTCTACTTCTATGCTTTTAATGCGTATTATCTTAAAATTACATAGAGAAAATGTATTTTAAACTACTGATAAATAACAAAAAACGTGTAAAACGTAAATCTTACACGAGATGATATATTCTTCTTTGGAATAATAAGACTGATATGTGATTCATTTCCTAAACAAGGCACTGAAAACAAAGGCTCCAAATTATGTAACTCTATTAAAATCTTTAGACGAGAAATAAATAATATAAATATTAAATGTAAATCTTGAGTAATATTAAGTACATTTTAGGAATAAAATACACTAGCTTTTCTTATTTCCTACGATAAGAACATTGGTTTGGTTTATTAATAATTAATTGATCATTTACTTCGATTATGAAGGCTTTAGTTGATTATACCTAACTAATGAGCTTTTATCTTTATATTGTTGTTGTTTATACTGTGTTTCTTATTATTTTGAGAATGACAAATGTTGTTTACACAATGAAATGCACTATGATAATGATACGCCGGCAAAGGTTTTTTAAATAAAAAAAAGCATGTGTAAGTTTAAAAACAAGTTAAAATGAAAGAAATTAAAATTAAAATTCAGTTAGGGTGTCAATAAAAATACAAAAGTGACATCAAATAAATGTTGTTGTATATGTAAACATCAAATATAGATACACAAGTAAAAATATAATGTAAGTTCGAGTTGAGGCTAAAGCCGGCCATGCACTAGTAAACTTTACGCCGAACCGAACCCCGTCACTAACCGCCGCGTGAACGTTCGCTAGTGTATGGTGGACTCCAAATTCCGACGCGAACAAAGATTTGTTCACATTTTCTGGTGACAGGTCAAAGAAATGTTCGTGATGATGTTCGCCTCGGGTTCGGTAGTGTATGGCGACTCCCGAACATCCACTCGAACACCGGCCGCTGCGGCGCTACTTCCTTCGTTGACTTTAAAGACAGTGGTTGTTGTTACCCAGCAGGATTTTCGTGTCCAGTTAATAGTGTTTATTAAGTGAAGTGAGTTCATATTGACGTCTAACACGGAGTGGTCTGAAGATGATCACCTTCTTCTCATAGATAGCAAGAAGAGGCCAATATTGTGGGATTTGACACATCACCTGCATTATCACAACGGAATGATGCATGGACGGAGCTGAGATGAACAGATCCTTGAAAGATTGCAGGCTTAAATGAGATAGTATTATGGCTGTATTTCAATGGGAGAAGTCTTGCACAGATTTTGCACGCCGCAGTTTCGTGTCTTCTCGAGCCCACATACTTCCTATAAGATTGATCAATAACTCAAAATCTGTAGAAGTTGTTATAGTGTTCACTCACTTGCTGAAACTTCAGTTATCCCAACAAAGTTCCACTCCCATCTCTTTTCCTTTGTAGGAGAACATGGTTTCCCACCAGATACGGTCTTTCCCCTTCTTTCGTTTCTTCCAAAGCAAGTGGCTAATGTTAGCTGCAGCAGCTTTTAGTTGTTCATCCATTTAACGCCTGATTACTACTGACTGAGAAAGAAAGTTGTGGTTCGAGAAAAAAAGGTTCACGTCGAGTTTTGGTTTGGGGCTAGTTTTTTTACAAAAGTCACCGTGAACTTTTCAGCGAACTTAACCACGAACAAACCAGTGTTGGCGTTGGGGTTTGGTTCGGTAGTGAATGGCGGGCTTAAGAGAGCAATAGGGAACCTTCTCCTGGGGTCATTCATTCATAAGTGTAATGCACTCCTCGCCTTTCAAGTCCGTAAATAAGTCATTAAGAGGAATTTAAAGTACAAACTAAGACAAATATAAACTATAAAATATAACTCACAATAACTTAAGTGCTAAGAAATTATAACCCATTATTTTAAGTACGGGAATTTGCATTTTAATGGAAATATCTAATGTAATCCTTATTGTAGGGTGTAATAGAATAGTGTTGTAGTGAACATGTGTTGATTAAGGTATTTGATATCAGATTTTACAACCTTACAATATTAAATCCTAGATTGCATTTGATGCTCGGAAAATCTTTCTTATTTCCAACAGAACCGTATTGAATGTCTCGTCTAAATTTAAATATGCTCCTTTCTTAAACTGCCAGTAATATTGATATTTCTGAACAAACTATGTTGTTTGAGGCGTATAACTAGAAAATAACACTCAGTTATGAAATTTGAAAATGACTGTATACTCTCTCATTCAATTCTAATTAACCCCTCTTAACTATTGCATTACTACGTATTACTTGAGAGAAGTTTTATAACTAACTCGTAAACAATATTTCAATTGTTATTACATTAAGGTAATTTTTGTATCTATATTAAGAATTAAAAAGTTCAGTTTCCGAAATAAATTTCAGTTGAAATTCAGTTTTAATTTCTTCAAAAAAGGTTAATGTGATTGTTTATGGATTTCATTGGTGTAAATGGATTACAGTCGTTATACCGCTCAAATTTGTAACTTTAAAAAAATTGAAATCTAGATGTTTATTTATACATGCCACGGTTTTTGTAAACTTACGTACGAATTTGTATTAAAATGAGGCCTTAAATAATCCAATTTTCAAACCAACATTTCTTGAAAATTGCCAAAATTGCATCGAGATAAAAAGTGCGTAAACATTATTCTAACCTTTCGTTATTGTCTTGTGAATAATAGCTAAAGGCACATATTGTATTTAAATCCTGGTTCAAAAAGAAACATTTGTTACATGAGTGGAATAGCGGTTCAGGGAGGCGAAACCTCAATCATTGTGACTCACTCAAGCGGCATGATTGTTGTTGAACAAGAGTTTGTTAATATTAGCCGAGTCGAGGTCTGTATCACCGGCTCACCTCCCTCACCGCCCACTCTGGGAATGTCACGTTAGATTGGTTATTATGGAGTTGAACAGTTAATAAAAACTGGAAATACCCTCATCTAACGATACAAACTAAGACTTCGAAATAACATACCGGAAACACAATTTTATTAATACTGCTTCAAAATCTGTTTTCAACACTTGCGTTGAGTTGTTAAAATTGTTATTTTTATTCTTCGATGAATAATGAATGATGCATTTTTCTTCCTTAAAAAATATATCATTTTATGACACTTTTTGCTTGAGGGAATTAGCTGTTACATATGAATTAAACGAATCATTTAAGGTTTAAACAGTGAAAACTTGCTGTTTGTTCAGTCAAGCAATATCAGGATGGAAGAAAACTTTTAAAGGTGAACCAGTAGACCAATATTTTTGTTAAAATTGTTAATCTTAATCTGCAAATCTTAATATTATTTGCAGTATGAACATAATATAGACCATCACTAGGACCATAGTGATGAAATATACGATTCGATAATGCTTTGCCTCCTGTGTTTGCTATTAACAAACAAACCCAGCTTAGAACTGTTATTAATTTTCTAAAAGTGCTACGCAAACTAAACTGCCCACCTTGGTTTGATGTTGAATACAAAAATATTAAACTGCCCGGCCACCTTCGTCTGATATTCAATATTTTGGACGGTTTAATTTTTGTAGTAAATTGTTTTGTATTTAAATTTTAACCTGTAATATTTAAGGCTATTGAGATAAATGCTTTCTGTTTTCAAAAATAATATATTTGTCTTGTATATTTTATTTCATCCTAACTTACTGATTCGACATCAATATGGCCGCTGCAGAGCGTAGCGGATCAGCGCGCTGAGGGTCGACGTTTTTGCTGCGCCCACCTCTTCTCTACCCACCTCTCCTCTCCTTTCGACGCCAATATTATTGCGCCGTTATTGTCTCGGCCTCTCGAGCACACCTTTTGTTTTGCGCCAGGTCAAATATGTCCTGCATGACCCTGTGATAAATTACTGCAGCCCATTATTATTAATGTGATTAGTTTCATCGAAATATCTTCCTTGTAGCGAGATACCCACAAAAACGAGTTTTACCGGAGGGGATGAAGTCCAAAAAATGAGGCACTAATCAATTAATCGCCAATTGTGTTAAATTTTGAAGGTCGAAGGTAGGAAAATTCACAAATTCGCAAATCCTCTGCAAACCAGTAACATGTCCAAAGTTTGAAAAATTAATGAATAATTATAAAATTATGAATATTGGACCTCTAATAAGTTTCAAGTGTGAATTGGCAACACCAACCGTTTAACTCACTAATCGTTAAACGAGTTATAAAATAATAATAACATAATGAAAATTAATTCATAAAAACCCCAGCAACAAAATCTTCTAGCAAACTATTCTTTTTCATAAATGTCCACCAAACCTCTCCTTTGTTTCACACTGTGTTTAAGACGGGAAATCCCCCCTCCTACCACCAGGGTTGGTTAGCAGCATTTTGAATACGATTATTTAAAAATTATATTTTAAAAATTAAATATTATTTATATTTTAATAACAATTACTTGGAATGCTACTGCTTCTTTAATCAAGGATCCAAATTTTTTAACATTTTTTACGTGGATATTGATTGTTTATTTCTGTAGAGAACGATGACGATGAAATAGATTATGAGTTTAGTATGTTTTTTTATCCTATTTGAATCGTTCAATTGAATGTTGCCAATTATATTTGGGTGTGCCAGTCGCTTATCACTCGTGACATTATTATTTTTCTCCTTTAATTCAATTATACTATCATGATTAATGAATTTTACTGTCACATGTTTAAGGATATTATAAGTTTAGGTCTTATACGATTTTGTTAGTTTTACTAACATGTTATGTAAAGACCGTCGGGATATGTCATAATTACCGGAAGGTGGAAAACCCTCACATTTAAAATATTACTAAAGGGAAATATATTGCTTTCAAAACAAAGGTACTGGCAGAGACAACTATTATAAATATTACAGAGCGGACGCAATAGTTTAGCTTTAATGACAGGACCAAAAAAGCGATGCATTTTGTAAACAAGTTTCCAATCAAGTGAGTTTGATATTCAGTTACTTTACATTTAAAACCTTAAGTAAATAATCTAGCCATAGTTCAGGCATGTTTCTGAATGGCACTGATGTTGTTAGGAGGCGTAATTGTTCAATTTTCTTGCACGGGCGGACTCACTCCCCTCCATTTTTTTTTTTTATTGACGTTGGTGTTCTGAAACCATGTTTTGTTAAAAGTGACCAGGGTATATGCCAACTTCAAAAAAAAACAAAAAGTGGTGGATGTGTCCGGCAACTGCAAAGTAATTGAATAGTTCAGGCATTCAAAACTGCACTATGGAGGAACACAAATTAAAGTTAATGTGTTGAGTTTTAGCAAAGTTTTAGTATCTCCGGTGTTTAAAACACATATTATGATGAGAGGAAATATAGTGGGGTAATAGTTGAAAAAGGATTACACATGTGAGACTGTAAGCTTGTGTTGCTTTTGACGTCTTGTCAATATGACTGAGTCAATATTGTCAATTCATGTCCGGATTTTATTGTTATGTCAGAGAAGTTCGTTGCAGGTTTTTGAGTGAACCAAGGACATTTAACGTCGAGTTAAATACCTCAGTGTTTAAACCTTTTCTGTTGGTATACAATACTCACCACACATTCGCGGTATAGAACGACAACACCAACATTCCTTTATATATATATATATATATATATATATATATGAACGGTCAAACCGCCTGTCTTGATTACATTAATGTGCGTCGAAATAGGAAACAGATATAGTAAGTGATTATTACATTACTATATAGATTATTGTTAACAAAATATTATTACATTAAAGAAAATTATTGAATTTTTTAAAAGTATTTTGTTCATATTTTATTAATTTGAGTGACGTCTTAAGTAATAAATAAGCTTAGTTTTTTTGTTTTAAAAACCCTTTTTGATATTTGAATAAGTAGTTTTTAAAATATTTCATTTCATTCGAGTAAACTTCTATAAATAATTAGTGGATCTTGTAATAATTGTAAAATGTGTTTTGCAAAGAGGTTTATGTATTAACTCGAATATGTAACTTTTCTTACAGCAAAAACGGCCAGCACAGAGGGATAGCCTTCCAACATAACATAAATTAGACAGCTTGAGAACAACCCAGTTTCACGGAACGACACTTCCTGTCTAAAGTGACACAAGAATTCTCTACTTTTTTACCTAACTTAAAAATAAACCATTCTTTTTATACTTCATATACATTATTATTATTTATTATTTAACAAATTAAATTTAGTAAATTATGGACGGAATATTTAGTAAAATGTAAGATGTAAGAACGGTAGGTTCTTCTCTACAAACTCTGTTAAAGAAAAAATAAATGACTTTTGAACTATTGTTCTGACTTTTATAGTTTTGCTATCTCTATTTATTACGTAATTGTTGGTTTTATATTACTATTTTACTAACAAATATAACTTAAAATAGTTTTGGCCGTATAATATTAACTAACAAACTAATGGCACATGACAACGAGTAAATTTAATTTAATGTGACCTCACTTTAATTGGTTTTAAATATGAGTATCTCATGATAACCACCAAAAATGAATTTGCAACATAATGATTACTGAAGCACTATAACTTGACAGATTTTACTAAAGTATTTCCATTATTTAAAAAATGGTAATCATGGTCATCCAACCAAAGTTATATCTAACATAAATTATTAATTAATGTAAGATTGTTTAATTTACTACGATTTATGTGCTACATTTATTTATATATACTAATGAATTACAAAGAAAATAAATAAATCCACAAACCATAAAAGAAATGTAAGGAACCAATAAATTGTTTGGGTGGAAAACAAATCCCAGTGTCTTTGTGCTAGCAGCCCCTGATTGCGCCTGGTTCTTGAGCAAACTCTTTGTGTTGTATTTTCTTTAGGACTTTAACACTTTGCCATCTTCAATGATGAAAGTCAAGTATTGATTTCAAGAAAGTTTAAAAAAAATTTAGTTAAATATAAGACACAGTTTATTGAAAACGTTTTAATCCTTACGTTTTATTTTAGCACAGGTTAGTCAGAACCTAAATGTTATTGAACTGTTACAATCATGCATGAAAAACAGATCCATACCGCAGTACAACGCAAGCGTTAATTACTTACTGAAAGTTTGAAGCCCAGCTTAAGAACTAACTGTTACGTGTAATGTATTTCGTCCTAGGGTTTTTCTGGGGCTGTCATAGAATCACTGGAAGTTGAGTTCCAGATATGTTGACCGAGGCCCTCAAAGCCACACCAAGTGACCTATCGAAAAAAAACTGGATTCTGTTATTACACAAAAACAGCTTTTTTCATCAATAGACGGCGAATTACACCTAATTATCATCGATTCACAAGAAAATTTCAACTTTTAGCAGTTTAGTTCATCAAAGCAAATGCTGTGGTCTTACAATATATTATATATGTAATTCAAATTATGTTAGATGTAAATCATTTGTTTATGGTCCTGAGTGATTCGAGGTCTTCTTTTTATTTTAATATTTAAACTTATTTTACACCGAAACTGAGATGTTTCAAAATAGTTTAAACACTTTGAGAATCTCCGCTAAACACTTTTCCGTCTCTTCGATGATAGGAGCAAGAGTGTGAATCTATTAAAATATCCAATTTAACATTTCAGACTTCTGATTTTGCTTTGCCCCTTTTAAATTCAAATTTTATTTAAAATACGTGCCGCTATTTCTGCAATTACAATAAAAAATTTGAAATTAATTTAACATTTTACAGAGTTGCAATTGTGATTTTTTTAAGTTACATAAATTATTTAACTAACCAATTTTGATGGTGGTTACGTATACGCTTCACCATTGAGATTTGTTGTTGTTATAAGTACTCATAAAAGTATGTTGATGGCATATGAAAATAGGTTTTCTAACTCTTCTTCCAAGTATAAAACAAATTGCAGTCATCAGGGTTAGAAATTGCACTCTGCATGCAATAGTCAAATAAACAACTTTTTGATTAGAATATTACGTGTTTTTATTACTTACGAGATGTAATAAAAGATAATACCAATTACAATAGGCAAATATTAGTAAAGTTTTATTTTCATATAAAAATAAATGTAAAATAAAACCAAGAAAAGGATGCTTTGTAAAAAGTAAAGTAAAATAAAATTCATGTAACCTTGTGGCATCATCTCAGAGATTTTAGGTCGCACTAGTGCCTCTGGCATGACCTTTCGAATACTTAGGTAGCCGGAACCAACGGCTTAACGTGCCTTCCGAAGCATGGTGGCGGTCTGAGTTTTGAAAGTTAGGTCAATTTAATCGGGAATTAAACCCGGGTCTTTTGGAACTAAACTCAACCCACTCAGCTAGGACTGCCACAGGGTGCTATGTAACACATATTCTATACAAAGTATATTCAGGCGATACTACGAACCCACTCAGCTAGGACTGCCACAGGGTGTTATGTAACACATATTCTATACAAAGTATATTCAGGTGATACTATGATATGTTTATATTTCTGCCCAGTGTCTCACAACAACCTTCCCAGGAAACTTCAAAACGTCATCGCCTTGTGGTAATCAGAGATAGTTTACAAAGTACGTCAGTAAAATCAAAATTGTTCTCTAACCGCTTATTATTATTATTATTATTTCCTTAATAAAAAAATATTTATAAGTTGAAACTCACTATGGCAATTTGTTGAAAATATATTAATTTCATTATTATATAAAAAACATTTTAAATATACCTATTTTGCTAAATGGAAGAACCACATAACAAATATCACTATGGACTTATAACTAGATCACAGGAATTTAATTTTAAGTTTGGAACTTTATACTCAACAAGCTTATTTTAGAACGTAATCGTGAATGAAATTTTAAAGAAATAAAAGAATTTGTGTATATATTTTTAATGGTAAAACCCATAGAACACTGCAGAGAGGCTTTAAAAAACTAGTAAAACGAGACATTTGAGTAATATTTGACGTAAAATTGTATTATTTTCTAATTGGTTTATTTATATTACATAATCACAATAATAAAGCAATACATCATACAAATATATTATTACTAAGTACGTAAAAGTCAAGAAGTGGTTCGTTTCACGAACTTTAAATACATAATGAATGATATAGCTTAGTATCAATTTAAAATAAAGATACGTTGCAAATAAATTACATTAAATAAATCATACTGTATAATACTAATGATAATAATAATTATTTAAAAATTAACTTCTATAACGGCATTTTACTCAAGGACAGAAACTAGTTCCAGCACGAGAGCGAGAAGGGATTGTGGCGAGCCGCTTCCATTACACTCAACATTGCGTTAGGAAACCACAGCTCTCTCGTTGTGAGGGTGACATAGTTATTTACTTAAGCTATGAGTGTTTCCCAAACACCATACAACAACTTTTACGGGTGTTCAGTTCGTGATTTCACTATAACTGATTGCGAACTAGAGTTCATTCTGCTCACTTAAGTTTTATTTTTGGGCAATCTTTTCTCATTCCACTAAAAATCGTTTCACAAAAACCTTTTTTTAGTTATGTTTACTTTCTCGGTTTAACCATTTAAACGAATGGAATGTTTGTGTAGGATATTTTGTGAACTCGTTAAATCCATGGTTATCATAACGCCGATCAATGCTATTTTAAGCATAATAAACATCACTAAAGCACATTTTTGAGTTATTATATTCAGAGTGAGAATGTGAAGCATACAAATTTGCCTATAGAACATTGAGAATAAACCCAAAAGACCCAAAATGAATTGAATCTAATCTTTTATTTTACAATTGATTTGTGAAGTGATACAGTATGATGTAGAAGCTGCGTTCAATTTGGATTTTTAAATTTTATTTTGATTCAAAGTTGCGTGTTTTTTAAACTAAATATTGAACTTGGAAACATATATTTATTTAAATGATTATATAATCAATTTTTTAATTCATATCCAAAACCTATTATAAAAACATATAAGGTAACTGTAGCAGACTATTCGAAAAAAGTTAGTACTTTTCCATTTCTTTTCTTTCCTTTTTATTTAAGCTAACAAATGAGAAATAATTATTTGAACTCCAAATAATTATGTTCAGTACAATAAGTTAAATAAATGCTAAAAGTTGTCCCCTTTTGATAATTTTTGTATTATCAATCTATAAATGTTGATCTGTTTTGGTTGCGCAGATAAATAACAAAAAATTGAAGTTACGAGTTGCGAGTTGTATTTTTGACTTTGTAGATACATAATTGCCATAAAAAATATGATAGGTGTAAAAAGATTCAGTTAGCTGATTTTAAAACCTAATAGAGGTTTAATTAGGAATTTATAAATATATTAAAACATCCTGGGAATGTTTTATTCCAACTGTTCTGATAAAAGTGGAAATAAACGGACGGTATACAATAACGGCCACCCACGTCCGTGGTATATGGGCTATAAAGATAGGGCGGCTCACTGGGATAAACCGATGTATGCATGAGTGCCCCGGTCTCAATCATATCACCGTCGAGTGTCGGGGGACGGACACAAGGGCACAGGTCATTAATATGCACACCCTCCATCATATTTACTCTACTGATAAGATACAGTTCAACTGCTTGCTTTGAGTATTCATGAATATTCAGACGATTAAAGTTTGTAAACAAATGCCAAGTTAGCAGTAGTATTCAGAGATTTTAAAAAGAGAAGCGAGAAACTCTAAAAGAAGTTTTACTCCGTTTTACAATAAATCACATAAGGTTTTTTTCATATTACCACAGTACTAACAACGTAACTCGTTGTCATCAGACGGTGGACAATAATGTTAAGCAAAAAATATATAAAAAAAATCTGTGACAAAAGAGCTATTAACATTATTTGCAGGGAAATCTTAAGCCCTTCCCTATTTGTTGAGGTTTTGAAATAATATACCCCTCATAGCCATAAATTCATATAATAAACATTTCACCCCAGCAAAGATCGGACAAAATTTTACAAACTTTTAGTTTTAGAATGTGTTTAATAGACACGTTTTAACTTGTTTAGTTTAATATTTATTCTATGTCGAATAAATAGGTGACACAACATATAACATACGAACTTATATTTTTTATAACGTGTTTGAGGTTCAAAGCCAAATACTGTGTGAATTAAGGAAGAAGAGATCTTATTGTATCGAGGGTATACATACATCATCATCTCGTAGCTCTAGCTCCAGTGTGTTTTTAACCACCGACCGGGTTACAGCATTATCATGAAGAAAACTTATTGGTGTTTTCCGGACTATACTAACAAAATACAAGTACTAATCCTAAATGAAGTATTGTTAAAATTTCGATTTTTATTGAAGGTTGATCAGGTTGTTTGTTAATATTTTACAAATTTAATCGGAACATAGTAAATCTAACGTATTATGGTGCTTAAAAATATTAGGTCTTGCCGACAAAAAGGTTATACCTTTGATGATTTTTTTTGTCAGCGCATTTCTATTGCAATATAATACTTTAAGATAATTGGTCTTTATCTTAACCAAGCCCTCGTTTACAACAAACCATAAAGCCTCGCTCCTACCTTGTTTGTGCATGGTGGTAAATTGGGAGCTGAGAGTGCTAATAGGCCCAAGTTAATTACACTGACATTAGCTACAATAAAGAGTTGTGATTTGACTAATGACCGCCACTTCACCGCTCTTCTCAGTGATGTTTCAGTTTTCAACATTTAACAAGAGACTAACTACAAACATTGAAGCGCTCTTCCATATGTACAGGCTATTGTACATAACTATTTTCATGACCACAAAATGGACTTTGAGAGGACGTTTTTGTCGGGAACAATAACTATTTTAAGTTTCGCTAATAGCATTTAATGTGAAATTTGACCGGCTTCCATTTACGACTCAGTAGTCCGTTCGAGATCAAACTTGTGGCATTGTTTTCTACTAATTAAGACCTTTAACTTGATGTACTTGTAAACCTATGCTGTCATTTAAGATATTATTCTTAATCCTCGTGTGTAAGAATAACTCCCCCTGATGTGATAAGTAACTCTTAGTTGCTTCAAAACATAGATTTTTTGAGAAGTATTTACATACCAAGATTTATTGCTTTAGCTACAATCGATAAACAAATATTAAACCGTTCACGGAATTTTCTACCACACTGTATTTACTATCTTGTATGTAAATAGTGTATAAGTCTAAATATATTTATATGTGTTGGAAGACGTTTAATTAGACACATAGTTATAGCAACATGTTCCAAGCTAAATAAAAAGGTGAATAGTTACTTAGAGTGATAGTGATCGAGGCAAGCAACATGTGTTTGGATCACTTTCTTAATTGTACCTACTTTCGAGTTTAAAAAAATGTTTTTCACGACACTTTTGGAATATCAACTGCTTTTCCATTGCGTATATTGCCAGGTATATTTTCATATCCCCACTAGTGAGGAAAAATTACATTCTCACTAGTGAGGAAAAACCAGCTGATTATAAATCAGCCTAACAGTACAATATTGAAATAATGCCCATCTGTTTAAAACATTGTGTTGGTTGTTGTGTTTATTTTACTTCGTCTTTTGTTCATATTTTTTGCGGCTGTATCAAATCATTTTTTTCTCTAGTATCGTGAAAAATAGTGTTCAAAACTCGTGGGGAAAATGATTTTTCCTGGTTCTCGTTCTCAAAAATTGCTCGTCTACGATTCGACTATGAATTTAAATTCGACTCGCACCATGAAAAATCACACTTTTCCCACTAGTTGTGAAATATACTATTATTGGACTGTTTTGATATTTTGCCAAACCTCTTATAAAATTACCCTAACTATATTTTTTATATGTTTTCACTGAGCATTAAAGTTAGTAGTAATACTACTAATAATAATTAGTACTACTAATAAAATAAAAATACTTACAATCTCACACTCACAAATATAGAATATGCGTGTGGTTTTAGGAAACAGACTTAAAACATAACATAAGTAGTTCATGTTTAAATGCGATAAATGTTTAAAAGTGATAAAAATAAATTTTCTGTTTCATAACTTTGTTCGAAAGAATATAACGCCAAACATTTTGTTATTATAACTATTTAGATAATGTTTTTGAACTAATATGATTTATTTATTTTACAGGTATGCAGTATTAACCAGGATAATTTAGTACTAATGGTAAGTTTCTTGTTAATAATGCAAATACTTGCAGATACTTGTAGATACTTACAAACTACAATTCCTTATGTTACTCATAACTGCTGCAACCAAAGTTAATTGTTATTATGTGTTGTAGTCGAAATATTAATTTATAGAGTGATAATGAAAAAGATCACTTTATACAAATGGACTGTTAAACATTTAAAAATACGACGCTCATTGCTTTGAAATGCAGTAAGTCCTAGTAAACATTCTTAGAATTAATTTCAGTAACAGTTAAAGAGAACTCTTCTGTTTCTACCCACATAAACACTATAAAACCGCCTTACACTATGAATACAAATTTATAAGAAGATAAAGTGTAAAAGTAATTGCGACTTATTTACGAATGTTAGAGATCATCTCTTTCCATAACGCCGTAACCAATGTACTCTTGATAACGTTGTTTATAATTAAATAAATCTCTTGGTGAAAACGAGATAAATGAATATGGTACCCGCTAAAAGGTTATCATGACACAAAAGGTCGGCTTAACAAGGTTATAAAAGGCAGCGTTAGTTGTGGCGAGGTTTGGGGGAGGGGGCGGGAGGGGTAGGCGGAAACGCTGATTAGGTCCCCGAGAGGCCGCTGCAATTTAAACACCGACTCTTCACGTCCCAACAACACTGCAGCAACACCTCGCACTTCCGTCTGCACTCACTTTGTTTCCCACTTCACAAATGTTGTTCTTACCTAAACGTTTGTTTGCAGTATGAAAATAAAATTTAGTTCAGTAAAAATAATCAGTCAGTTTCACTAATGGTAAGATATTGAATAACACTCTGCTATATATTGATTACAACTGAAATAAATAAGGATGTAGCTTTCTGCTTTTATTTTAATTTTAAATAGTTTTGATGTTTACTACTCGAGTTTTCTCCAAGTTTTCTGATTACAGTTCAAATATACGTCAAAAGTAGCAACCAAACGATGGTAATAAAATAATTTAAAAGTACAGGAAAACTATTAAAATAATCATTACATTAATAGGGAAGCACAACAATTGTAGTGCGATTTTCTCAGCTTGTGTTTGTCGTGTAGGATAATCAATTTCACACATACTCTTAGAAAGGATCTGTCGTGTAGATTTGCAGAAATAGTTTACACCGGTACTCAGGGCTTTGCCCTGCAGGCATTGACATTTTCAATGTAAATCTTATGAGAGAGAGAAAGAGCAACAGGACCCACTAGATGATAATTGATTAATGACTATTTTTTTTAAGTTTAGCATCATGAATATTTTTTTCTTTTTTTGTTTAACTTCTCATGCAGTATATGGAAAAGCATTCACGCAAACGTAGAATCATTTTTGGTCAAATTTTGACCACTGGGCGAATGCTAGTAAGTATAAATAAATATATTATTGAAATAAATGTAGCAGGCAACAGACCTTATACATAACAAAACAAGAGTCACTATTAGTCATGAACTATGTAACACTACATGAGGAAAACTAAAACATCAGTTTTTGTTAACAAAGGAATCATAACAACGTTGATATGGAATATACGCAAACAAGCCATGTCGGGTTAATGCAATAAATAATACAGACAACGAGGGTCGACTGTGGAACAGTAGTTTATCACACTGATTAGGTAGTAATCTGATCTGCCAAACACACACACACACACACACACACACACACACACACACCGTCAAACATGCATACAATGATACACACTTACACACAGATAGAGTGAGAGTACCCCCTGTTCTATCTCTTTTCAAAACAATGAAGGATTTTTTCAGATTTAAAACATTGTTATATGCATATTGTAACTACCAAATTTCTTTAATATTTTGGCAAATATTAAAAACAGTTTAAACTTTAAAACTAAATTCCATAATTAAAAGTCAAACTATTTTAGTAAAACTTGTGAAATAAGGGCTGTTTTTCTTGGTATTTTTCCAAGTTTAGAGGCAACTAAATATATATTTGAAAGTGTCGATATAAGATTACACGCCTATATTTAAATCATTGCGTATTCTATTTATTTTATTCAGGGTGAGTGTGTCCTTAAACAAAATTTAAAAATTAAATAATTTGGGACAGAGAGTCCGGACAAGGACAACTGTTGGTTCTCTAGCCTAGAGAATATCGTTTTAAGAATGTTTTATTCACAAATTATAGGTTTTTTATGTTTTTAGTATAGATGTTTCGAATACTGGTGATTGTTTTAATCATTGGAATAAGCTCTAAAATTGGTGTCATAACCCTGTACCGGAAGGAAGTATAGATATCACTCAGTACGTTTTTATATTCAACCACAAAACCACCAACCACCCTAGCCTACATTGGTCTTCACAAAAAAACAACAACCACCCTTGCTTACGTTAGTCTCCACAAAACCCACCAACCATCCTAGCCTACATTGGTGTCCACAAAAACCACCAACCACCCTACCCTACATTTGTTTCCACAAAAAACATCAACCAACTTAGCATACTTTGGTCTCCACAAGAAACACTAACCACCCTAGCCTACATTGGTCTCCACATAAACCACCAACCACCCTACCCTACATTTGTTTCCACAAAAAACATCAACCAACTTAGCATACTTTGGTCTCCACAAGAAACACTAACCACCCTAGCCTACATTGGTCTCCACATAAACCACCAACCACCCTAGCTGTTAATCTATACAAAAACATCTACCTCCTTAGCCTACTTTGTTCTCTCTGACTTATCTTCTATTCATAAATCATTGGTCCCACATTTCATGGCAAAGGTTTAAACCCCTTCATTGGTAATATAATCTTAACTAGCTACTCATTCATATTATAATTTACAGCATGAATGACATAAAGGATCTAAGAGATAAAAATGTTATCCACTTCAAGTTTTACTGTAGTATAAAACAACAAACATAACAAAAGTATTGAATTAACAACATTTTGTTTTTCAGGTAGTAAGTCACATTCTTGTCCTTACATTTCTGCATGTATTGTTTTATATTCCCGCTAAATTAATAAACAGGTTAAAATCATAATGGCAAAATTATATATATATATGGCAAGTTATACTCAACAATTATAATTATCATTTATCAACTAATATTAAAATGTAATTTTTAATTTACTTTTTCTCACAGATTTACTCAGACCAATTATACAAAATATGCTAAAACTCTGTCATAAAGATAAAAAAATGTAAGTGATTAAATGTTTAAATAAAGATAATTGGCTGAAATGAATGTCAAAATATTATTATTTTATTTTAATTAATTAGCATTTGAAAGACAATCATTATGTGCAAGCTTATCAAGGGAGTACACACGGAAATATAAAGAAAATGTAAAATTGTATACTGTAAATTGATAAATATCGTAATTCTACTCATGATGTTATTATCAAGTTTTAATTTATCAGCTACTGAACGACAAGAGTCACGATATGTTCATGTCAATTAGAAATGACAATGTCCCATCTCGCGTTGCGTGTCCTGAAAATGTTGATTAAGTTTCAATTTGGGTTAATCAAATTTGGACGTTGATCGTGCATTCAACAAAATAAAAATAAATATTACACTATTCATAAGAGAGTAATAACTTCTCGTTATGCCAATACAATTGATATTGCTATTATTGAATTACAATACCCTACTGGTTACTCTAATAATAATCTTTACTATAATCACCATACCTTGTATGTATGGCTATGAGGGACAATCAAAGTATTTAAATGTATTTGTATACAAACCAATAATGAATAATTTAACTCACTAATAAATTCCAAGCACAAACGTTTTCATACTTGTTATATAATTTTTGCTATTAAAAATATATCTGTATTAAAACTCATTTCAATTAATTATGTTTCACAGTCATGGATCAGTATCATTTGATTTTTAATCAAATAATTAGTCAAGAACGGACACAGTTTAGTGTTTAGCAACTATTGGTCATAATATCGTATTTACAAACTGTTTGTTCGTAATAGTACCGATTAGTGTTATTGGTAAACGGCCGTTGTTCAAAACCCCTACCATATGACTTTTATACAACTAATTACGATTTAAAATTACATATTGCTCATCTTTGATGATATAGATCAAATCAACGAGATTATTGCAAAAATATATTTATCTCTTTGCTTTATCATTTGATCTCTAAATCTGATCGGTAATGAGTTTGAAAAATAATGCTGATGGGAGTAATATAAACGAGAGTAATCTAATGACCAAGTGCACTCTTTTTCTATTTACGTGTAGACCATCTGAGAGCTTCATAATGTTTATATAAATACCCTCGTAGCAGCAAACCTGCGCACTAAGCGAATTTCCAATGCATATATATATGCATATTAATACCACATAAAGCCACAAACCAAGTTGCATCAATGTACAATCATCAATAAACGATTTATGACTTTTAAATAATTCTCCATAAGAATAACATGGCAGCTGAATATGCAGGTTTGCTGAAAAAAGGAACACAAAAATGGGGTTTTATACAAATATTAATTCAACCCAACTTGGTGAAGCCAAATACCAAGTTTTATTGATTTATGTTCATAATTAACGGAGACATAATATTTGTCTTTTTCTCCATAAGAATAACATGGGACCTGAGTACGCAGGTTTGCTGCTACGGGAACCATCGGTAAAAAAATTGTTTGTGCTAATGATAATATACCACAACCAGATGAAGACTTATACCAAGTTTGGTCGGTATACGTTCATAAATAAGCGAGATATAAAATTATTCTTATTCTCCATAAGAATAACATTGGACAACGTACTGTGTTTAGCACTTTTAATATCTCCGTAACCAATTCACATAGAGCAATGATCAAAACACCAAATCGTGTGTTTTTTAAGCTGAATCCAATGGTGAAAAATAAAATTCGTCCTTTTCAAATATTATAAGTAAAAAGTTCAAAAAAAGTTTTGGGGTACAAAACCCCCCAAAAACCCTTTCAGATAAATCGATCTGTCTGGTTTTTGAACTTAAAGTCATAAATGTTACTTTGTACGTGTTTACCAAATTTCATCAAAATCGGACAATGTTTACGAGAGTTATCGTGCTCACGGACACACATATTTATAAATTGTATTAATGTGCTCCCGGACATTTATATATATATATATATATACTCAGTTTTGAACGAATTGTGTTTTTGGGGACTGGGGACCTCAAAACAAAAAGTTATCATGGTCCCGGGCCTAGGTCTTACCATGCCGACTACGGTAATAGATTCTTCCCTATAGGGGAAATTCGCTAAAACATATTGTGTTCATCATATATCTCTACAACGGAGAGGTTTCATTACAGAACACTCATTGTTGTGCATGTAATATTGTTTGTTGTGTACATACTAATCACTTCAGTAAATTAAAGTGTGACAACAAATGTGGTTACTGTATCTCAGTGGTTTGCAGTTCTGATTATGTCATAGCCTGATACACGAACAGGACTCCGCTCGTCATTACAAATATTATTTTTATGATATTTTTCCCATTAACATAAAACAGTGAAGACTTTTTAATAACTCAGATTACCGTTATTTGATCCCCCATTGAAAATTAGAATTTAACATAATCGGCCTTTAATAAACGCAATTCAGTATGACTACTTAATCAATTAGATTATAAAAGAATCTTTTTTACAAATAATGTTGGTATTGACTTACATGGATAGTAAAATTGTATTTTATTCTAAAATTTGTTTTGCATTTTTCAACTTTTTTAGGTGTCAAGTATATTTCCCAGTTAAGACTATCATAACTTACTCAGCTTAATTGTGTAATGTGGCTTTAACAGCAATATGAGTTTATTAATTATGAATGCGCGTGTGGAGGATATTACATGCTTACTTCTAAAAGACAATCCAAAGCGATACCACGGGCTTGTGGGTGCGCCACAAACGTTGTGGTTTGTTATGACAATAAGAGACAACAAAGAGAGCGAGATAAAGCTCCCCTCGTTTCCACCCTTCAGTTTCATCGAGTTGTCATGCAAAACTCGTATCCTCATTTTAAAAGGGATAAATGCATAAATTTATTTTCATAAATAACTATAGGGGTTTTAAAATACTTTCTACTGTGAAACAACAGGGAAAAACATTAATATCTTGTGTAAACAGATGTTTAGCAACTATTTTATTCGTCACATCCTCACAATTAGTAAAAATACCCCCGTTTCAGCAAACCTGAATACTAAGCAAATTTCAAATGGTACTTCACCAAGTCATGAAGCCACTTACCAACTTTCATCAAATAATGTCCATGAAGATATGAAATTTTATTTATTCTCCGTAATAAAAACATTAGGATTGAGTATGCAGGTTTTCTGCTTCAAGGACCACAAAAATCTGGGATTTATGCAAATACCAATGGATCAACACTAGATGAAGAGATATAACAAGTTTTACCAATTTATGTTCATAAACAAGAAAGATAATACATGTTTCTTATTCCCCATAACAATAGCTTGTTTGTTCCTTTAAGCTGAATCCAACAGTGTAAACTCAAGTTAGGCTATAAAAATAAATATATGTAAAAAGTTCAAAAAACCTATTTTTTGGGTACAAAACCCCCCTTATAATGGAGCGATCTGTCTGGTTTTCGAACTTATGAAAATAGATACTGCCTTACACATTTATACCAAGTTTCATCAAGATCGGACCATTTATATGAAAGTTATAGTGCCTACAGACACATATATACATATATATGAATTTGAACGAATTGTGTTTTTGGCATCTGGAGGCCTCAAAACGAAAAGTTATCATGGTCCCGGGCCTAGGTCTTACTATGCCACCTACGGAAATGCCACCTACGGTTCTTCCCTAAAGGGGGAATTCGCTAATACCCTAAACACTCCTTGAATACTGTACATAGTATTTGGACTTATAAGTACTTCAAGGTTTTTATCTATATGAATAAAGAGTTTAAAGGTTTTCCTAGAAATTTCAAGAAACAGTATGAAATCGAAAACCTTCTTATAAAAATAGATCTTTACTCTTTATTGCATGGAACATAGTTTTAGAATAAAACTGACATTATTAGGATCCTTGCTATCTTAGTTTATTGGATTTTAATACATTTTGGAGGCCATTAAAATTCTTGGACAGTGGCTTGAACAGTTCTGGGCGACTGTTATTCGAATGTCAATATATTATTGTGGTAATATTATTGAAATTACTTTTAAAAAGCAAAACTTTAAGTCATTAACAAAGTAGTAACATGTACAAGTGGAACCTTTACGTCGCGTTAGCTGTATCATACGTTCCAAATAGAGATATCTTATAACACCTACAAATAAGATTAAGACCACTAAATATCCTGCATATCGGGATATTCGAAGAAGAACAAAATTAGGGAGGGACTTGCTCGTCGATCAAGAGTAATCGCAGTTCAGTTTTATTGGAAACTACCAACTTCTTTCTTAGTTCGTTTAACTAATTAAGATGCGACCACAGAAATCTTAATCTGCAGTTTGTTACTTTTTAACTAAACAGTTTCAATAGAAACAAATATCCCAATTAATTACTACTTTAATTGTAGTAAAGACAAATCGAAATTAAGGAAGAAACACCAACTTAATTCACAACTATTGCTTAACAATCAAACAACTTGTTATATAGAGAAATTTTTTAAAATTAAATTTTACTATCAGTGTTAACATTTATGATCCTAACAACCATCATTTTGTAATTATATTGAGTTAATGCAGCACATTAATTTGTTATTTTACAATCGATATATTTGGGGAGTAATATTGATTTTGATTAAGTAACTCCGAAAGTACTCTGTTACATTTCGTGTATATTAAAATAATTTATTAGTTTTTGTTGTTGTTGTACTAGGTATCGTTAGGTCTTGCACCTAGAGGAAACATCTCCTTTAGATTTTATTTACCACACAGAGGATTCGCTCTGCTCGTTCGCATTTGTTATGTGCAGAGTTGTTTGGACTGGTTTTGCTTATTCGTTCCTATTCGCACTTGAAGGAACGAACAAATATGTAAAATTATCCTGAATTAACTGTTGTTTTAATTACTTTTTAAAATTACTGTTTAATGTTGCCAATGACATTCCTTTGTTAGTAGGCACTCTTTCCAGCCTTTTAAACAATTCTAATATTCTGTTCAGTCCTCGCATTCTCAAAGTTTTTTGAATTTCTATTATTGTAGTAGAACTATTAAGTCAGAGAACTTAATTGACATGTTTTACATATTTTATTGTGCTAACGGATCTGCGTGACCTACTGAAATATTTCACAGTAAATTCGATTAAAACCCAGTTGCAAAATAAATGTAAAATGTGTGCGGGATCAACATTGACGCGATCAGTGCCAGATAAATATCGGGAAACGATTAGCAACTGTTCAACAGCAATGTTTCGCGGGTACCGGTTTGGCGGATAACACTAAGTCATGAATTGGTAAGTTTCAAATTTAATATTTACAAAATTCTTTACACTGTTTAATTTTGCACGGTTTAAGTTTTTCTAACGATAACCTGCTTGAACTGATTTACAATCTGGCGAATCGTAATGGTCCGAGCTTTTTTGTTATAGATTAGTGCATCTAATCTTTATGAATCTAGATCAGGTTGTTTAACTTAAATCAGGATTATGTTTTAAAGTTTTCCTCCCGTCAAGGGTGACCATTTTATATCACGTTTTAACTCTATACAAATTACCTCCGATCTAATTAATTTTAGGAATAAAGTTAGTATTTTAAAATAATATACTTCTTCACATTCCAGGCTTTTAAAATGCATGTACGATTTTACAATCAACAAGGCTTATCGGTAATCTTTTGAATGATTCTACGGTATTATTCATTACTTGAATTTGTATTTTAAAATTAAGTATGAAAACGCCATACTCACGTTATCTTGTATAGTTTTTTTTTTGTTTACCTATAAAGTTTGTAATATGTATGCGTAAAGTTAATTTTACAAATTTGACTTAGGAGAGTTTACACGTGAATCGCCTGAGTAGCCTAAGTCAATTGAACGGACACTTGACTCTACAATACTCCCCAGGGTTTACTAAATTACCACAACTTGGTAACAAACCTTTAAATTATTTGTTCAATGGTCTGTTCACATCTTGAACCTCACATACTCCTTCGGGACAACATTCTTGAAAGTAATGGAGCCCATGGTTATCACAATCCCTAATACCTCATTTTTACCAAACTACAACAAGTTGTATTAAAAGCAGTATGGTAATGTGCTTGACATTGTAAAATTGTTGTTTTTTTCTTGTAACTATGGTTTATACAGTTTTACTTCATCAACTGGCGTGAGGTTAGAATAATATTAAGAGAAATGCATTGATTTTTCTTTCGCTTTGAAAATTTAACACAATACACAATCGGAGAACATATGCAATTACGTTTTACATAATGTGGAAAATAAAATAATAATCACGAAGTTCAGTTTTTAGGTTTGAATTTTTCGCATTATTGTGTTTACACATAAGGATATTGATCTTCCATATTTAAGTTTATAATTAACAAAACATTCATGTTTGCCCTCCCCCTAGTAAGTCACTTCGTCAACAGTGGAGCTGAGGTTTATTACTCTGATTACGCGTAATCTAATCTGTACACTGTGATGTATATCGGACTAGGAGATAATGCAGTTGTAAATGCTGCATGACTGACGTGCATTAATGGCAATGAAGCCATTCCATATGGAATCTAATCGTGTTCTCCTGTTAGATGGTTTAAATTTTCGATATTTGATCATATTTATTTGTTTATTTAACTAGACGCCCAATTTGTTTCAGGCATAACTTATACACGAACTCGCCTCAAGATTTTAATTTAAAGATCAAATAAGCATAGTTTTAAAGTTATTAGTTTATATTTTTAACTAAACCCAAGTTTTAAGATGAAATGAGCCGAGCATATTTTCAGATATCATTCACAAAACCCTCCAAAAAACTTCAGATGGTGCAATATGTATGAATTTAAAATTCGTTAAAATAAATGCTACTTTACACATCAGTACCAAATTTCTTTAAGATCGGATCTTGTTTACAAGGGGTTTCGTGCTTTTGGACACTAACACACATACACACACACACACACACACACACACACATATATATGTAACTAATGTTATAATTAATTATCATAATAAAAGAAAGAAAGATAAAGGTTCCCAGACCGGACACGCCTAAGGTAGGAGGAGAGGCCTGAAAAAACTCTAATATATTTATCAGGAAGGAACTTAGTTTTGAGAGCATATCTTCCGTTTATATTGAATACATTGTGTCAGTCTTATGTTTACTTGGTGTCTAATAACACTCCTATATATTTAACAGTTTGATCATTACCATACCACGGTATTAAGTTGTTTTGAATTGTGCTTATAACAGAAAGACTTGATAAATGTACAGAGTAAGAAAATATCCACAGAAATATTATTTCTGTCTAGCAAAGGATTCAATTAATTGTTAGCTAAAGTTTCATTGTGAAATTTATCATGTATCTTCCATTGTTTTTAGATTTATTTTTGAAAAGGTTAAAACTTTACTACCAAAAGGATTTCATCATATTTCAGGTCCATCTTGTACTACAGCAGTAACGAAGACTATATTGCACTGTAATTGGTCACTTCTTTGATATTTATAAATATTTGTTTTCTGATCTAATGTCTAGCTGCTTAAAATCCACGAATCTTGGGTCTGTTTTTTTCTAGAATGGGCTAAATAAACTAATTTTTGTCGCATTACTATTTTGGGCAAAAAATTAGTAAGATTAAAAAAGTTGTATATTTTTATACAAAAAAAAATCAAAAATAATCTAAAACAAACTGTATATTTTTAGGACAAAAATATACAAATTTTGCTCTCATAATTTTCTCCTAAACATTAAGGTTTTTAAGATACTCAGTTCGGGGGAAAAAATTGGTCGTCATTGTGAAATGGTACAAAGTAGAAACATGATATTCCATACCAAAATGGGTCTTATAAGATGTAGATACATGTAACAAGTTTGAAGTTTATATCTTCAGATATTCCAAACAAAGATATTCAGACATATCGTATTAATCAAAAATTACGTTCAGACAGATAGACGGAAAACCAACGTTTTAATATATACCTTCATATGACCATTTCTCTTTACATAAGGAATCATATCCCAAATTTCGTAAAAGTTTTGTTTTAAAGTCATTGAATAAATATCTGATTATAAGTAAAACGCAACAAAAAAGGGTGCTTAGTTTATGATAATGGTATTATATACATATATATATGTATATATATATATATATATAATTCTAATAAACATTTTTTATTTCATTTTTACAAGAAATGACAAATTAGAAGAATTGAGAAAAATGAAATTAATTATATATAGTGTCTATATAAAAAGAAAAGAAACTAAACATGTTTACCATATGATTAAAAAGATATTTATTTACATATGATATATTTTATCTTATTGAATTACAAAAGAGGTTATGTTGACTTTGATAAAGGCCTTAGTGCCGAAACAAATCAGTCGATTAAAATTAAATAAAAATACCCCCGTGGCAGCAAACCTGCGTACCCAGCGAATTTACAATACATATATATTTATCCTATACCACATAAAGTATACACAGTCACATACCAAGTTTCATCAAAATACATTCATAAATAAACTATTTATGACATTTGAATTATTCTCCATAAGAATAACATGGGGGATGAGTAAGCAGATTTGCTGCACCAAGGAACACAAAAAAGGGTTTTCATGCAAATATCAATGTAACTCAACTAGGTGAAGGCACATACCAAGTTTCATAATTAAACATTCATAAATAAGCGATTTATACAATTTTGCATGTTCTCCATATGGATTACATGCGGGATGAGTCCGCATGCTTGCTGCAACAAGGATCAAAAAATGGGTTTATATACAGATATCAATATAACTCAACAAGTTGAAGCCACATACCAAGATGTTTAAAATTTATGTTCATAATTAAGGGATACGTTACATTTGACTTATTCTCCATAAGAATGTCATGGGGCCTGAGTACGCAGGTTTGCTGCTATGGTAATCATCGTTAAAAATTGCTTTCGTGTGTAAATAACAATAGACCACAACCAGATTAAGCCGTATACCAAGTTTCGTTAGCATACGTTAATAAATAAGCGAGATATAAAATTGTTCTTATTCTCCATAAGAATAACATTGGACAACGTACAGTGTTTAGCACTTTCAATATCTCTGGAACCAATTGACGTAGAAAAATTATCAAAACACCAAATTGTGTGTTTTTCAAGCTGAATTCAATGGTGAAAACTAAAGTTTGGCTTTTTTAAATATTACATGTAAACACTAAAATAAAACACATTTTTGGGGTACTAAACCCCCCCAAAATACCCTTCGGATGGGTCGATCTGTCTTGTTTTCGAACTTATAGAAGACATATATAAAGTCAATTATAAACACATAAATGTGACTTTACACGTGTGTACCAAATTTCATTAAAATCTAACCTTTTTACGAGACATTTATAAATTTTATTAATGTGCTCACGGACATTTATAAATATATATAGTCATATGTATATATATAACTATATATATATATATATATATATATATATATATTCATATATACAGTTACGAACGAATGGTGTTTTTGTGGTCTGAGGACCTCAAACCGAAAAGTTATCATGGCCGTGGGCCTAGGTCTTACCATGCCGACTACGGTAATAGCTTCTTCCCTACAGGAGACATTCGCTAAAATATAATACCTCAGTCGCAGCAAACCTGCGTACTCAGCAAATTTCCAAAGCATGCATATGTTTCTCACTACTACATAGATCTACTTACCAATTTTCGCAAAAATCCATTCATAAATAAGTGATATATAGCATTTTATTTATTCTCCATAAGAATAACATTAGGGCTGAGTACGCAGGATTGATGCAGCGGGGAAGATAAAAAATGTGTATTTTTGCAATTATCAATATAACTCAACCAGGTGAAGCTACATACCAAGTTTTATCAATTTAGATTCATAACTAAGGGAGATATAAAACTTTACTTATTATCCATATGAAGAACATGGGGGCTGATTATGCAGGTTTGCTGCTACGGGGAAAATCAACAAAAACAATTTGTTGTGCAAATGTCAATATACCACAATTAGTTGAAGCCATATACCAAGTTTCATCAATATACATTCATAAATAATCAAGATATACTTTGTTTTTTGAGATACTTTGTTTTAAAATGTTTATTAGAATACTACTATTAGTAGCCTTATAGACAAATTAGAATTATATATACACACACACACACACACACACACACACACACACACACACACACACACACACACATTTATTTTATATATCATAATGCGGCTCGTTTAAACTATTACTGTCCTGTGGGACAAACTAGGTTCACAATTTAAATTGTATTTAAATATATTTATTAACAAAATCATCGTACAAATATCGGTGTAATTAAGTTATTACATTCTAGTGAGCAGACAAGATTATTCGTTTGGGATTTCAGTTTATCTCGGTTCGAACAGTCCATGCGAGTGTATTTGAACCAATTCCAAACATGTACAGATTATAATTTCATTAATCTCGCTTGTAATCAGCGTTGGACGTGACTGGGAGCTGCTATGTGTCGCGCTCAACCACAATATCTCGCCGATCAAAATTTAAGACCCCATATTTTGTTAATATAAATTTAAAAAATTTTTAAATTGTACGTGTTTTATTAGAAGTGGTATAAGATTAACTGCAATAGTTGGAAACATACATTTTTAATACAATTAAGACGGGTAAAAATGAGATTATGACAATATTTACCATTGTATTTATGACTGTTAAAGTTATTATTTGTAGACAATTTTGCTGAAAAATGTTCATACGAAACTAGAATAAATTTGATTAAACGGTAGTTAGTAGTTGATTATTCGTGATAACAAACTAATAACATTTCTTGGAATTCCTTAAAGCCAAATTTGTTGATCGATACATTTGTCGTGATGGCATCTCAATCGTTAGTACTAAATTTAAATATTTGGTACTCCATATTACAGTGTTGACTGAATTGTAGGAGCTTATGTATAACTATAGCCGGGAATCAGACGGGATTGTCGCTCTGATCAATCGTAATCCGAAGTTCATACAACGGCTCACGATGCATAACAAGCTCACAGCTGTTTGCCGAGGACAACAGAGTCTACGCTGAATATACTAAATACTTAGTCACTAGATTTCAGTAAAACTAAAACCATATTAGTCTATCGCTAGTGGAACACAACGCTTGGTTTGTAGTGCGCCTCTTTGAGGATCGGATTATTTTTGTCGATACGCTATTTACATTCTTTAATTTACACTACAACCGATGATAACTAGCCAATCCAAGTAGTTATACACTTACAACTATTTTCTACGTTTTTATTTCTTTGATATATAGTTAACTTAGTTTAAGTGATTGCATTTACTAACAACATTCCCTTGTATTTTTTAGGTCTTTATAGACTTTGTTTCTTAAAAAAATTTTCAAATGAATAAGTCACTTAAGTAAACGACCGTCAAACTTACCTTTTTAGCGAATTTCCCCTATAGGGAAGAAGCTATTACCGTAGGTCTCATGGTAAGACTTAAGCCCGAGACCATGATAACTTTTTGTTTTGAGGTCCCCAGATGTCCAAAACACTATTCGTTCAAATTTATATATATGTATATATATATATATATATATATATATATATATATATATATATATATATATATGTGTCCGTGAATGCGATAACTTGAGTAAAAAACGTCCGATTTCGATGAAATTTGGCTCAAATGTGTAAACTGACATTTATGACTAAGTTCGAAAACCAGAAAAATCGGACTATGGGAAGGGGGGTTTATGGGGGTTTTAAATTTTCCAAAAATCAGTTTTTTGCATTTTTTACCCTAAAATTTGTAAAACACTTAATTTAGGTTTAGACCATGTAATAGAGCTTAAAAAAACAAATAAAATAGTATTTTGAATTATTAACCTAGGTTAAGTGGTTGCGGAAAAAATCCAAAAGACATGCTCATAAAATATCCCATGTTAATCTTATGGGAAAAGGGTTTTTGCTTTTCCTCAGTTAATTTTACTTTAAACTTCACATTTTCTTTTACCAATCACTTCAGCCTCCACAAAACAATCATTTTGGTGTTTAAATTGTGATTCTACGTCAAACCGTTGCAGAGATATTCAAAGTGCTAAACACAGTACGTTGTCCAATGTTATCCTTATGGAGAATAAATAAAATTTGATATCTTGATTATTTATGAATGTATATTGATGAAATTTGGTATGTGGCTTCATGTTGTACTGGTATATTGATAATTGCACAAAAAATAAATGTTTTGTTGATTGTCCCCGTAGCAGCTAACCTGCATACTCAGCCCTAATGTTATTCTTATGGAGAATAAGTAAAGTTTTATATCTCCCTTAATTATGAACATAAATTAATAAAACATGGTAAGTAGCTTCACCTGGTTCAGTTATATTGATAATTGCATAAAAACTCATTTCTTATCTTCCTCGTTGCAGCAAACCTGCGTACTCAGTCCTAATGTTATTCTTATGGGGAATAAATAAAATGTAATAAATCACTTATTTATGAATGTATTTTTGTCAAACTTGGCGAGTGGCTTTATGTACTAGTGAGAAACATATCAATGCATTGGAAATTCGCTGAGTACGCAGGTTTGCTGCGACGGGGGGTATTTTCTTTTTTCCCATTCATTTTTACATTTAAGCTGATGAAATATACATTTGTGTTTTTGGATGTTTGTATATTCTACACAATTAGAAAATAAATGTATTCTAAATTTACAATACATTTTAAGTTTTGTTGGTAAAACAAAAACCAACAAAACAGTACAGTTTCTTACTATTGTCTCATTACAGTTTAGTTAAATAGAATAGTGTTATAGGAAAATAGTTTATTCACTTGCATTCCAGGATACTCGTACTAAACCTATTACCTTTATGGACATATATAGAATTTTCATCAGGCTCGAAACGTCTACGAGCACAAATTCCACCCTGATAAATAAAAGAAAGAGTTTCTCAATCCCTCTTTAATTTACGGAGACATATCTAATTTCGCTTTTTCATGAGGGAAAGACAACTGCACGCGAGGGTCAGAAGACGATCGGCAACCTTTCATGATCTTGGGAACCTTCCGAGTTAGCTATAACTTTAGCACACTTAATGCCATGATTTAAGTTCATAAAGAGAATAAATGCTTACGAATCTTGAAATTAAGACAATTATAATATTATTGAATTCACAATGAATCGTGGATCTTATAAATATTTACGAATCAAGAGTTTAGGATTTTCTAATTTTTATTGCAGTTTTCCTGGTGAGAAATATTTGAATAAATAATATCATGAAATAAACAATTTCACTGGTTTTAAACTAAGAAAAATTCCTTTAAAATTTTCTTAAAACAAAATTAATATAACTAGCGGCCTAAAGTACACAGTATACACGTTTTAATAAAGTTAACATAGTTACTTTATTTAAGTAAGAATGAATGTACATAAGCCATATTTAGTTAATTCAAGCAGTTAACCAAAAGTGTTGATGCTTTTACAAATTAAATCACTTGATGACTTTAAATAGCATACTGCAACCCATGAATTGTATGCCGCTGACTTGAGAGTAGGATTTTTAAAGTCTGTACATATAACAGTTTTATAACCGCTTGTCTCCAAATTATCTGGAATTGTTTACAGGTAAAATAACACAATTTCACAAACTATCTAATTAACTCCTTCAATGTAAACATCTAAATATAAAGCCAAACCATTCCAGAGACCTTTGAAAAAACTAATGGTCTGACCCCCAAAGACATTCATCTTATGGCGGAGTTTCAATATTAATTTTTAGCTCTATGCCAATA
Organism: Allygus modestus; assembly: GCA_963675035.1. Taxonomy (NCBI): domain Eukaryota; kingdom Metazoa; phylum Arthropoda; class Insecta; order Hemiptera; family Cicadellidae; genus Allygus; species Allygus modestus. Next base: position 145,199,110 of record OY776111.1, read on the forward strand.
TATTGCACTTAGGCAGTATTGTCACTTGTATTATTTTTCGTTTTCGTAGGTAAGCGGTTGCAGTTCAGTGGTTTATTAACCTTGAAATATTGAGATTATTTTGTTTTTCTCAGGCCGTACCTATTTATTCATGACACCTTACTTGGAAACTTAAGTACTTAAAATTAAAATAATTGAACAATTATTTAGTTTTCAATAGCTTGTAAAACATAATAGAAGTGGTTAATATATGTTATTTGACAGTGTTTCTCAGTTTTAAACTCGTCTTTACGCTAACAAATGCGGCAGTTGGAGCCAATATTATTGGACTGCAATGCCTAGAATAAAATATGACATTGGCCCAGTCTAGCTTTATTCTTATCTATGTTCCTTACCCGTCTGGCCTTCTAAATATTTATTCTACATCTTTTGTTTTAAGGCGATAAACTGTCAAAAAATTAAACTCTTTGAAAATTGTTCAAACACGTTTTTGCTTAATATTAGTACAGGAGACCCACCACCAAATTCAATACTGCAACGTGTTTATTCAATTTAGTAAACTTTTGATAAGGAATGAAAAACTGGCCCTAGGACGTAAGTTAATGAGAGAGTCAATACAATAATGACTGAGGAGATTGGCGGAGCAAGGGTGAAAACTAAAACATCTCTAACAATAGTTATTAATATTCGCAAGATAACAAAATACCCCCGTCGCAGCAAACCTGCGTAATCAGCGAATTTCCAATGCATATATATGTGACTCACTACTACATAGAGCTATTTACCAAGTATCACAAAAATACATCCATAAATAAGTGATATATAGCATTTTATTTATTCTCCATAAGAATAACATTAGGGTTGAGGACGCAGGTTTGCTGCAACGAGGAAGATAAGTAATGTGTTTTTTTTGCAATTATCAATACAACTGAATCAGGTGAAGCTACATACCAAGTTCTCTTTATGTAGGTTCATAATTAAGGGAGATATACAACTTTACTTATTCTCCATATGAATAACATGGGGGCAGAGTATGCAGGTTTGCTGCTACGGGGACTATCAACAAAAAACTTGTTTTTTGTGCTAATATCAATATACCACAACTAGTTGAAGCCACATACCAAGTTTCATCAATATACATTCATAAATAATCGAGATATAGAATTTTATTTATTCTCCATAAGGATAACATTGGACAACGTACTGTGTTTAGCACTTTGAATATCTCTGCAACGGTTGGACGTAGAACAACGATTAAAACACCAAAATGTTTGTTTTGTTGATCTAAACACATTAATAAACAGAAATGTAAAGTTTTTACTAAAATTATCTGAGAAAAATCTAAAAACCTTTTTCCCATAAGATTAACATGGCACACGTTTTTTTTGAATTTTCTCCGCAACCACTTAACCTAGGTTAATGATTCAAAGTACTAAACTATTTGTTTCTTTAAGCTCTATAAAATGGTTATAACCAAAATTGAGTGTTTTTAACATTTTGGGGTCAAATATGCAAAAAACCGATTTTTGGAAAATTGTAAACCCCCATAAAACCCTCTTTCCACAGTGCGATCGATGTGGTTTTCGAACTTGAAGCCATAAATGCTACTCTCCACATTTGCGCCAAATTTAATCAAAATCGGGTGTTTCTTTCAAAAGTTATCGCGGTAACGGACACACACACACACACACACACACACACACACACACACACACACACACACACACACATATATATATATATATATACATACATATATATACATTTGAACGAATTGTTTTTTTGACATCTGGGGACCTCAAAACGAAAAGTTATCATGGTCTTGGGCTTAAGTCTTACCATGCTACCTACGGTAATAGCTTCTTCCCTATAGGGGAAATTCGCTAAAACAAAAAAACAAAAGCACATCTTTGAACGTTAATATAGTTTGTACAGATACCTTAGAATCATTCACAAATCATTCGTATGATTTAGCTCTATAGCAAAACTCATACGAGTTTGTATTTTTCAAAACCAGCTTACACGCTGTTGTTATAATAAAGCAGATGTTCTGAAAGATGTGGCCCCCGTGGCCCCCAGACCTCAATACCCATTCTTAGTATTGTTTTATTAAAGGCCAAGTTTAGTTGTAAAGTTTCCAATGTTCTTGAATAAGATGAAAAACTAGCACATCCTTCGCCTAAGGTTATACAATGCGCAATATACTATAAAGATTATATTGTCTAAGTTGGTTTACCAATTTGACTGTAACCAAAATGTTATCTAACAAACTAAGGAATATTTACAAACAGTTAAATTTACCCTTGTATATTGGGCGTGTTAGCTTACACAAAATAAAAAGAGATTATAAAATAAATAAATAAATTTAACAGTAGCTGTGTTTGGAGCAAGTGTAGTTACTTTATACTGTTTCCGGTATTTATTTCCAGTGACTTACAATATTTGTATGCTTTAGAATGTAAACAGAAGTTGCCCACCTGTTCAGCGCAGTGGGGGCATCACAACTTGTGATTGTCCACGTTTGACGTTACATTTGCCCCTGGCCGCTCATAAATCTCAGCAGTAGCTCTATCACAACAACCGGTAAAATGAGGGAGAGGGTATACAACAACACAGTCTTGCGGCAGTTTACTTATTGGTCTTAAATTAATGTTTTTGACTTAAAAAAAAAAATATAGAAACTTATTCTCCTCTTTTCAGCTCGATACCCGATATGCTACACATATGCCTAACTGTGCAGTATGTTTTCACATCTTTTAAACACTGAAACTCTTGTTTTCAGGTTTTATAATTATTATTACAAACAAACAAATAAGATTCTTATGGAATGAAAGGGCGAAGTTATTGTCACAGTCACTTTGAAGTACACCACATAATTGGAGGAGGGAGAGGCTAAGAAATTTCTAATGCAAAATATGTCTTGTGATAGCTTAAATTAAAAGTATATGAAAGGTGATTACAAATATATCATAAATCATGAATTTGGACTATCCTGCCAAAATGTCGGATTTTTAATGCCCTTTTTTATTGGTCACTATAAGAAATTCTCTGAGAATACAGGTTTTCTGAGGCAAGAGTATTTAAAATTATGAAGATTATGAATACGTTTATTTAAAAACACTAGGTTTGAATGGGAATCTTGATACCGACCATTACACCACTCGACTAATAGTAATCGTTTTAAGTAGTGGGGAATCTTGTTATATTCTCTCTAAGTATTCACTAAATGTCCACTTCACACTCATACTTCATAGGCGAGTTTTAAAACTACACTGTTAAGCACATAACAATTAATTTATAAAAGTACGTTTATTAATTTTTTTATTTTATTTATCCTGTTTAGTTGTAACAACAAGTATCATGCGACTAAAGAATTTATTCATAACAATTAGCATAGTTATTGTAGAGCCAATCAAATAATTTATGATGTTACAATAACTATGCTAATTGTTATGAATAATTTCTTTAGTCGCATGATACTTGTTGTTATAACTAAACAGGATAAATAAACTACGTCTTACAACATTCCAAAGTATATTTACACTTATACTGTACTTACATACAAGACGGTGAAATATACACAAAAGATGGTACAAGGTGGTCAATTTAAACCAGATACACCGAGAATGATTGGGCATTACTATCTGATTGTGCCTGATACTCTGAAACGGAGTTTAATTAACCTGTTTAATTGTTATGATTACATAAATTCAACACAGTCCGCACTGCAAAGCGATTGTATGAGTGCGATTGTAGTCTTATCGTAAGTGATGTGAAAGAAAATCTAACTGACAGGTCGAAACAAACTAAAACAATTTAAATGTTGGCTACTAAGCGGTTTCTGTTCTGCATTGAGGCGTTTTTCCAAGCCGACAACATATGTCTGTCAAGTAGGCGGCTGAGTGGGAGTGAGGATCCGCATGTAGACGTTCTTATCACCAACAAATGTTCATGTTGCGAATTATTTAATTTGCCAAACATAGCCATAAAAAATATTTTAAATTTTGAGGGATTATTATTTGAAGAAAGTCAAACGTGCTTATCGAACCAAATAATTAATTAACTAAAGTTACATTGTTAACAAATCAATCTTTATGTAACTTATACATATGATTTAAATTTTTTTAGCGGTAAATATATTTTGATTTATAAGAAACAGCATAAAATCTGTTGCGTAAATGTAATAAGGCAGTATTTATGGATTAAATTGATAAATTAGCCAGCGTCTGCAGCTGGAGTCTTGCCAAGCCAATCCAAAAGGGACTGAAGGTGAACGCTGAGCCGCCCCGTGACAAGGTGTGGTCCTGGTCTCCAACGTTTTCTATGTATATAAATGTAATAAAAGTACCACATTCACATTTTAAGTTTTCTTTTGGTCATTTGTCCGTTTTGAATGTGTTGAATGGATCATAAAAATAAATAAATATCAAAGAAATAAACTTAAACCTTTATCACCTTCAGTTTAAAACATTTTGTTTAAAATAGTTTTTTGTAATAAATTATTGTAAGGGGTTCAAATTATTACGCTGTTTTTATAAAATATTGGTATATTTCTGGGCTTAAAGATAGACAAGGGCAATTAAACTGACTTAACTTTCTTTTGAAAACCATGATTTTCTATCGGAACCAGAGGAAGCTAATAAACTTATGTTTCCGTAATCATCTAATCCAATCATATCTTAGGGTGGGTCTAGTGGCTCATTTCTTGTTAGAGTTTTTGACAGTACGGTATTAAAAACGGTAATTAATATACGAAACAAGTACCATCATATAATATGTTTTTTAATACAAATCTTTAACTCTAGACATTTATTCTAACCTAAATTTATCCCTAGGTTGGATTGATGAATTCTATCCAGAAAGTAAAATAAACGAGTTTGCACGCAGCACGCTGACGTGAGGGAAGTGAATTTCCACATAAAAACTTTTAAAACTCAAAATCAGTGTAAAAACATACATTTGTCCAATTCTTATTGAAATATGTAAACATTGATTTTGTTGGCTGTTCTGATACTCCTGGTTTCATTTACTTGCAAAGCTGCATGGGAATACCATTTTGCGCATTATAAGGTTAGGAGAAGGTCCAGACAGGCTTAAAAGTAGGTGTGAGGTTGCTGGGGATGATAAAAGTACTCTAACAAAGGAATAACAGGCTTTTCTAGTATAAAATCCCCGTAAGACAACGTACTGTGTATAGTCGATACACATTTTCTTTAATAACTCAGTAAATATTTATGCTAGAATGACGAGAGAGGGCTTAAAACATTCGCCTTTTTAATTCCCATCTTTTAACGTGCATTGATTTTACATATGGAGCATTTCTGACCCTTTTTGGGCCCAGAAACTCGAAATTTGAAAGATTAATCCCCCAAAAAGGGGTTTAGAGTTTTCCGATTGTTTTGCCCAACGAACTTGTTCAACTGATTACAGAAAGGAACGTCCCTACCAAATTTGAAGTAAATCGGACAAAAAAAGCGACCGCTAGAGTGCAAACACCCCCCAAAACGTGTTCAGGGGGTCACGTTAGGAACTTCTATGGTGATCCCGGGCTTAAGTTTCACCGTGCGTGTCATGCTAATAGTTCACTTTCCAAAGGAAATTCACTAAAAAAGCAATTAAAGTTGATAATTATCAAAATTCTCTTGTGGTGAGAAATCTTACTCTCTTGTTCATGAGGGAGCGCTGTCAATTGCCTGGTAAACGACCTCAGTCTCCAGGGCTACGGTTGATCAGTTATGCCACCTCCTCAAAATCCTTCGCCACAAAACATTGCCGCTCCTATATCCGACTATTCTGTATTACGGAATACACGGAAATTCACGGAAATTCTATTCTGTATTCATATACGGAGTATGATTGTAAATAAGTGGCCGTGAGTTTATATTTATTATATTATTTACTATTATTACATTTTTATTAAAATACACGTAATTTATATTATTTACAAAATAAATAGTTTATATTATTATTAAAATACACGTTTGTATTTTAAAGAAACAAATTAAATGTTTAATCTAAGTTATAGATATATCTTTATCTTTGATTGCATGTTTTGCATTCGTTAGCTTATTGAAGTCTTTCACACTTTTAAAATGAGTACGGTAATGTTCAGTCATTTTAAAAGTGTTTGATGTTAAACGTTTAAAAGTGATCAATAATTTGCTAATAATTAAAGTTGATACATTAAATTGGTTTGTATATATTTAAGTATTTCCATTAAAAATTTCCATTTTTTCAGAATTTTTCATAGACTTATCCTGGGAACCTAATTACGTTTTAAAATTTCATAATCTTCATACCCATGGCCACCTATCATACTAGACAGCATACAGTTTTAAATATCAAGGTGTAAAGATTACATAAATGCATTTTTATGAATAAATAAATTAATACAAACATTCCGTTGTAAAATCTCTGACAGACAATAATACTATACCATTATTTATTTTCACGAGGTGTACCACATTATATTAAATGAGAAAGAAAGCTGGTGAGCCGTGTGTGTTGTGTCGGGGTGATGTTAACAATAAACGTGGACGTGTGACCGGACCACACGTCGCTGTTACTGGCCACACAAAACACAATACCCACAATCAACTCCTTACCCTTGCTGTTCTTATTAAGACCTAGGTTGGTTGTTGGAATGCAAAGAGTTTGACGCGATTATCACTCAATACAAAAATATTACATTTTGCCAATGCTATGATAATTTTAAATATTTCATAATAAATATAAATTTTGAGCTAAATTGCCCTAGACATAGAGTTGTTCGAAAAAAAACACATTCTATAACCTAGAATAAAATAATAAAACATTGCTCTCGGGATTACAATAACCATAATCGGAAACCAACGTATATAGATAAGCAATATTTATCATAAAAAGTACTCAAAGGCAACAGCTGTCTTTACTGTGGCGACGCTTTACTTTGCATTTCACAGAATTGTAAACATGTGTTATTTGCTGCTGCTGTCACATTAAGGAAGAGCATTGTTAACAACCTCTTAACGTTTTTTAGTGAAACGTGGTATTGGTCGGATAGACTCGGGGTCCAGGTGTCGGCGGACAGAGACGTTATGTCTAATTGATATTGACGGTCGTCACATGGCCAATGTGATTACTGTTGGTTGTCAGCGCCGTGTCAACGACACATTCGTAACTGTCACAGCCTACCTGGGCAAAAACCATCATCGTGCTTGTTACGTTGGTTGCCCTTTTCTTATAGTGCATTTTTATTGCATTTTAGTACGATTTTCATGCTTCTCAGTTGTGTAATCCGTTAGGTAACGTACAAAATAATTGCGATTACACGTAGTAATTTCATAAAACTAAAATAATAGTCGTTACCTGTTTTCAATAAACCTAACAACGGTGAAATATTATGGTAAACGTTTGCTAATCGTTTCCCGATATTCGCTGGCAATAATCACGCCATGTTGATCCCACATAAATTTCAGGGGGTTTGTTCTTTTAAAAGTCGATTACCTCCAGTTTGAATTTTTAAATTGTAGCTTTAATCCAGCTGCATGATAATTTCGTTTCATTACTGGGTATTAGGCTACGTTAAAGCTTTTATACATTAGGGGGTTGCAATTATGAAAGGTTTTATAACATCTGATGAGTGGGTTTTTATGAAGCAAAAATGCTTATGTTTAGAATAATAATTTTACACGGTAAATATTTTAAGCATTTGGAAAAGGTTAGGTGCATGTTTTGCTGAATAATTTCACACTGTAATATTAAAAGAACGTGTTCTTCGGGGAATGTAATGTTAAGTGTCAAGCACAATATATATTTATTTTTATTTATTATAATAATTCGCATAATTAAAGTAATTATAAAATAACATTAAGAAAACGTAGTTCCAATTTATTGCACATAAATGTAAGTTACTTAAAAAAAATATAATACCTTAAAATTATATTATATTTTTACAAGTTGTTTACGACAAAACTAATTTTCAATTTATATTTTAATGCATGAATACATGATAGTTACTCATACTGCAGATAAACTACTAATTTAATCTATTATTACAACTTTGTTCATATATACGAATACTGTAGCAACAGGCGGCAGATAACAACATATCAAAATTCATTAAAAAAATGTTAATAATTTTATCATTTAAATATCAAACTAGTTCGCACGCAGCACGCTGACGTGAGGGAAGTGAATTTCCACAGAAAAATTGTAAAACTCAGAATCAGAGTAAAAACAAACATTTATTTCAATTTTTATGGAAATCTGAAAACATTGATTTTTTGGCTGTTCTGATGCTCCTGGTTTTATTTACCTGCAATGCTGGGAATACAATTTTGAAAATTATAAGGTTAGGAGAGGGTCCAGTCAGGCTTGAAAGTAGACATGAGGTTGCTGGGGATGAGAAAAGTACACCTACAAATGAATATCAGCCTTTTTTAATGTAAAAGCCCTATAAGACAACGTACTCTATTTAGTCGATACACATTTTCTTAAATAACTCTGTAAGTATTTATGCTAGAATGACGAGAGAGGGCTTAGAACTTTTGCCTCACTAATTTCCATCTTTTTATATGAATAAATTTTACATCCGGGGCTTTTCTGACCCTTTTTGGGCCCAAAAACTCGAAATTTTAAAGATTAATCCCCAAAAAAGGGGTTTAGAGTTTTCCGATTGTTTTTCCCTAAGAACTTGTCAAACTGATTACAGAAAGGAACGTCCCTACCAAACAATTTGAATTAAATCGGACAACAAATGCGACCGCTAGAGTGCAAACACACACACTTATATATATATAATTTTGAACGACCCGCGACCCTCAAAACGTGTTCAGGGGGTCACGTTAGGAACTTCTATGGTGGTCCCGGACTTAAGTTTCACCGTGCGGGTCATGCTAATAGTTCACTTTCCTAAGGAAATTCACTAATAAACACTATTACAACGGAGGTAATGTAACAGCTTCTTTGAAGAAATTACTCTATTATTTTATCAAAAAGTAAATAATGCACGTAAGTTACTGCAAAACCATCTCAGTGGAAAAATGGTATACAATATCTTTCCTTATTTGTTTAAATAGTGGTCTCATGTATGAAGATAAATAAAATATGAAAGTAGTAATAATGGTTTGGTAAAATGAGCAATTATGTATAGATAATTCAACGATAAAAGTTAATGAAAACGAGATGAAGGGGCACCTGCGACTGGGGTTGATGTATTAACAGGATGGGGAAACAGTGCGACTGGGGTTGATGTTATAACAGGATGGGGAACAGTGCGACTGAGGTTGATGTTGTAACAGGATGGGGAACAGTGCAACTGGGGTTGATACTGTAACAGGATGGGAAACAGTGCGACTGGATTTGATGTTGTAACAGGATGGGAAACAGTGCGACTGGGGTTGATGTTGTAACAGGATGGGGAAACAGTGTGACTGGGGTTGATGTTGTAACAGGATGGGGAAACAGTGCGACTGGGGTTTATGTTGTAACAGGATGGGAAACAGTGTGACTGGGGTTGATGTTGTAACAGGATGGGGAACAGTGCGACTGGGTTTGATACTGTAACAGGATGGGAAACAGTGCGACTGGAGTTGATGTAACATGATGGGAAACAGTGCGACTGGGGTTGATGTTGTAACAGGATGGGGAAACAGTGCGACTGGGGTTGATGTTGTAACAGGATGGGGAAACAGTGCACTGGGGTTTATGTTGTAACAGGATGGGGAAACAGTGCGACTGGGGTTGATGTTATAACAGGATGGGAAAACAGTGCGACTGGGGTTGATGTTGTAACAGGATGGGGAAACATTGTGACTGGGGTTGATGTTGTAACAGGATGGGGAAACAGTGCGACTGGGATTGATGTTGTAACAGGAAGGGGAAACAGTGCGACTGGGGTTGATGTTGTAATAGGACGGGGAAACAGTGCGACTGGGGTTGATGTTGTCACAGGACGGGGAAACGTGTGACTGGGGTTGATGTTGTAACAGGATGGGGAAACAGTGCGACTGGGGTTGATGTTGTAACAGGATGGGGAAACAGTGTGACTGGGGTTTATGTTGTAATAGGATGGGAAACAGTGCGACTGGGGTTGATTTTGTAACATGATGGGGAACAGTGCGACTGGGGTTGATACTGTAACAGGATGGGAAACAGTGCGACTGGATTTGATGTTGTAACAGGATGGGAAACAGTGCGACTGGGGTTGATGTTGTAACAGGATGGGGAAACAGTGTGACTGGGGTTGATGTTGTAACAGGATGGGGAAACAGTGCGACTGGGGTTTATGTTGTAACAGGATGGGAAACAGTGTGACTGGGGTTGATGTTGTAACAGGATGGGGAACAGTGCGACTGGGTTTGATACTGTAACAGGATGGGAAACAGTGCGACTGGAGTTGATGTAACATGATGGGAAACAGTGCGACTGGGGTTGATGTTGTAACAGGATGGGGAAACAGTGCGACTGGGGTTGATGTTGTAACAGGATGGGGAAACAGTGCACTGGGGTTTATGTTGTAACAGGATGGGGAAACAGTGCGACTGGGGTTGATGTTATAACAGGATGGGAAAACAGTGCGACTGGGGTTGATGTTGTAACAGGATGGGGAAACATTGTGACTGGGGTTGATGTTGTAACAGGATGGGGAAACAGTGCGACTGGGGTTGATGTTGTAACAGGAAGGGGAAACAGTGCGACTGGGGTTGATGTTGTAATAGGACGGGGAAACAGTGCGACTGGGGTTGATGTTGTCACAGGACGGGGAAACGTGTGACTGGGGTTGATGTTGTAACAGGATGGGGAAACAGTGCGACTGGGGTTGATGTTGTAACAGGATGGGGAAACAGTGTGACTGGGGTTTATGTTGTAATAGGATGGGAAACAGTGCGACTGGGGTTGATTTTGTAACATGATGGGGAACAGTGCGACTGGGGTTGATACTGTAACAGGATGGGAAACAGTGCGACTGGAGTTGATGTTGTAACAGGATGGGAAACAGTGCGACTGGGGTTGATGTTGTAACAGGATGGGGAAACAGTGCGACTGGGGTTGATGTTGTAACAGGACGGGGAAACAGTGCGACTGGTTTAAAATCCTCTCACTCACTAAGGCCGACATTGCCGATAAAGAAAACTGTTCATTTCTAAAAAGAATGTGACCTTTTATGACAAATTATTGCTTTACAACTATCTCTGGGGTTATCACAACAAAACTATTATGAAATCAAAATATGATTTGGAAAAGTTTAATAGGTAATAGCACGAGGAATAGAATTTGAAATATTAAAATATAATCCAGAGGAGAGGCATTCTTCGGATCGCTTCGGCGTACCGCACAATGTCAGAGCCAGCCGTCCTCGTAGTTGCTGGGGTGATTTCCATCGATCTTCTTGCTTTCGAGCAGAAGCGGTTGTTCGATGGGAACGGTGCTGAGCCGTGCCGAAGCCCGATAACGAACTATGGAGGATTGGCGAAACCGCTGGGAGGGGGACGAACGAGGAAGATGGACGGCGAGACTCATTGGGGATCTCCGAGAGTGGGTAGAGCGGGAGCACGGGGAGGAAGATTTTTATCTCACCCAGCTCCTCACCGGACATGGTTTCGAGGTTAATTCACAAGATGGGAAAGTCAGCGAGCCCGGAATGTCAGTACGGTGACTCCGACTAGGACGATGTCCTGCACACCTTCTTCCATTGCGTGAGGTGGGAAGCGGAAAGAAGGGACCTCGATACGGCCGTTGGTCCGATCTCGCCGGACACACTCGTTCTTGGATGTTGTCCAGTCCCAAATCGTGGAACTCTGTTTCTGCATTCTCCAGAAGGGTGCTAAAGAAAAGAGAACAGACAGCTGTGATGCACCGACGCAGCTAAACCTGGTGGAATATCGCGGTTGTAATGTCATCTGTGGCGTACGAAGGCACCCTCTTGAAGTATTGCGAACAGCGTTTCCGAGAGGGCTTCCATTGCCTGGACTGATAGGTTTTTAGTGGGTGACAGTCCTACACACCGAGGTAAACACCAGACCCTGACGGTGCATAATGCATTTTCCTATCGTAAAAAAAAAAAAAAACTATCCACTATCCACGTTATAGTAGTTGTGGTTTAGGAGACAACTCCTCAGGGCGAGTATGAATTTATTATTATTTAGGATATTCTTGATGAAAAGAGGTAATTTTTAACAAATCTTTAAACCAGAGTACAAAGGTTGTCTTTCGAAAGAGACAGCGTGTGACTTTCAGCTTACTTATTTCTATGCCTATTGTTATAATGGTGAGTTCTTAAACCATAAGATGTTAATTTTTGGTTCTTGATGTACATGACCGGTTCTATTACGTAAAGGCAGGTCTATCTGTCTGTACGTGATATTTACTTCATACGTTAAACTATAGGAGCATCTAAAGATATCACATTCAAACTTGGTAAATGTATTACCAAGTAATGAGACTAATAAGGCCCATTTTGGTATGGAATATCAAGTTTTTCCTTTGTACCACTGGCGGCGATTTTCGTTTTTCAAAGCTAATTATCTTAAAACCCGTAATATTTGGAAAATACTCTAAGAATCAGAAACATTAAGTCATTCTATTCTAATAAATTAATATGAAGTATAAACTATAAGATTATAATTGAGTAGTTGGGTTTTTATAAGTTAAAACATTTTTTGCCATATTTGGACTAAGAAAATATGTTGTACCCTAAAATAATTACGCTAATCCAGTAATTAATAATCCCATTGCTTAAGTCTTCATATTATTTCGTTTAGAACAAACAAATACTCAACCCTTTTGAATCTTAACGCTATTTTCTAAATATTACGGTTTTAAGATATTTAGCTTTGAAAAACTGAAAGTGGTTGCCATTTTGAAATGGTACAATTAAAAACTTGATATTCTATACAAAAATGGGTCTTATTATATGTAATACATATAACAGAATTGAAGTTTATATTTTCAGATTTTTAAGACATAAGTATTAAATAAAAATCACATAAAAATAGACGGAAAACTAATCGTTTTAGGACATACCTTCATGGGTCCTTTTTTATTTATTGTTGAATAAGGAATCATATTCCAAAGTCTTGAAAGGTGCTAACTTTTAACACCCTGTTCACAACAATTCATTGGTACTATCCATTTTTATTTATAGACACAACTATTTTTAAACTAGTATTATTTTAAGAATAAAGAACATATTACATACTTGAATAAATAGATTACCGTGAGATATTATAAAAATAATCTTTACAGTTTACCAAGTAGTACAAACCGCTCAGTCAGCCAAATTTCGTTCCCTGATGACGTGTGTGTTAGCCACGAGCTACTGAGGCAAGTTAATCCCACGTGGGCTCGGTTCTGTGTGCGTGTGGGTGGAATTATAATCCGTCCATGCATGGACATAATACGCTTCGCACGTTTAAATATTTCACTTGTGTTTAATTGAGTTTCAAACCAGGACAGGTTTGAGTGGAATTAGTAGGAAATAACGATGATATATGATTAAAAATATTTTTTTTTATCCAAAATGCGACGTTGAAATGATGTCATATTTACTGTACTAATCGAATCGAAAAAACACTACACTTGAATACTACCCTCAGATAAAAAAAATCTTAATAATCGTGTGTTCAAATACAAACTGAAAACATTGTTCCTAGAATTTCGCAGATTGTAAATTTATTAGACTAATATTATAAGATAAATAAAGTAATTTTTACGTCGTTGTTATCGTTGAGCTCTCTATTGATTTGTAAACACTTCGTTTACATCACTTTACTCTATTCAGGCCTAAGAGTTAAAATTATAAAAATAATTAGAATTAAGTTTCTGTGTTTGTGTTTGTTTTGTTTTTCCAACATAAAAATCAAACTGTTTTCAAAAAAGAAGATGCCGGTTAACCTATTAGTTGCTGTTTCATCGTTTACGTTACACTTAACTTATTCGATTGTTTGAAATACATCATCTCAAACTTTCAGAGTAAGCAGATTAATGCAGACTTGCACTGCATCTCATCGAAGTACAAATTTTCCCATCGCTGCTGGGAGATCAGTATACTGTAAATGAATACTTTCAATAAATTATTTGTTGCAAAATTGATGTTGTTTATTTCATTTTGGATTAAAAGCAGAAATAACTAGTTTTCCTTCGAATATTAGTGTTAACCATTGGATGAACCTTACTTTTTAATTTTACAATTCATCACACATACAATTTCATTTGAGGGAAAACCCTATTGCAGGCACTATAATTGCTTTCTAAAATATTTTAATATTTTAATATTCGGTAAAACAATGGCCTATTGGGCAACGAAATATGTTTACATTGCAGTTTTCTCTAGTTGAGCATTAACTATAAAAGTTGATTTGATTTAATTATTAACTGTACTAGAAGCACCATCGGCCATGCAGCATTTACAACTGCATTATCTCCGAGTCCGATATACATCACAGTGTACAGATCAGATTACACGTAATCAGAGTAATAAACCTCAGTTCCACTGTTGACCGAGTGATTCACTAGGCAACGCCAAACCTGATTGTTCTGATTCTGGCAATCAGGGAATTTTCAATTGATAATACCAAAACAACCCTCAATATGGGAATTTGTATTTACTTGTACACAATTAGTAAACATTTAAAAGTCATAAAATCAATTCAGTAGGTTAATACGTACAGTTGTGTTGTAAATGTATTTTAAAATGTATTATCCCCTGCATTTTACAAAAAATGTAAATACAATTAGTCAAATTAGTTGTATTATGTATTTATTTTAATTTTTTAAGCAACTACATTAGAATCATTTATTAGAAGCAGGACACAAATCCAGAAGTTTCTTATTTTGTATCTGCACCTAAAGTAATCTATATTAGAATTTGTTAAGGCTCTTCAGAAGAAAACTAATACTTATTGAACACCCCAGGAATACGTAAAAGTCACCAGGAATACCTCCTTAAACGTAAAAGTCACCAACTTTTTGGCTATCGAGATTCTCAATCTTTGTCTGGTCTATATAACTAGGTTACATACCAGTTTCCCTCGCTCTTCTTCTTTTCCTAAGAGAATGACCCGGGTTTCCGCTTTCACGCCGAATTGAGATTGGCTTTAACAAGATGGATTGTTATAACAAGTGGTCCCTGAAATGGATATGACTATAGCTTAATAAAAGCCAAAACCCTATTCATCCTCTTAGGACTAGGAAGAACTGGGACGGAAAACTGGTATGTATCCTAGTTGCATGGTATGTAACACTGGGGACGAGCTTGAGCGGCCTGTGGTTGAACTGCGGTAGCGTAGATCTCGTCAGCTTTGAGGATGTACAATCTGGTAACGCTATAGACTTCAGACTTATGTAGTTTACAAATTATTCGTGTTACTCACTAAACCATGTTTTTGTTTCTAAAATGACTTAATATCCATTCTTTTTAAGTAAATAACAATTCAGAATTTATACTACATGTCAATTATTAAGTAAGGTTATTGCGAACATAAAAATATGTGGTTTACACTTTCAGAGTTTTGCAGTTTTACAGGATAAAATCAAAATTCAAACTTAAGGACTAAATCACAATATTATAATTTTTTCAAATTTCTTCCAGATTATCTAGTAAAATACGTTTGCAAGTTATGTGGCAAATATAGTTAGTGAAACGTGATCGATTTCCATTAACCTGATAGAGGCATTGCTATTTCAGAAACCTCACCCTTCTAAATACTAACATTTAGATTCAATACACCATTTACAATTGTTTCTAAACAATATCCTCAGGATTATCAAAAGCATCATCTTACTGCGATCAATGCTGACAAATACTGGAAACTGGAAAACGATTACAGGACGTTTTATTGCAGTGTTTTCCGTCGCCATGATGCCAGGTAAAAGAGGTTCTGCAATTTGCTCCCTGAAATTTACCTATAACGTTTACTTTTTCCAAAGTAATTATTAACTGAATTGTAGTTCTCTCTTAGTTTGTTTCGCTATTCATAATAAACCCCTAGATTGTTTCGATCAGTGTCTATTCAAGCAGTATAATGGTGACTTTGACAAAAGCTCCAATAAGGCAGAAGAGGCTAATTTAAAGCGAATCATATAATTAATCAATACAAGAAACACCTACATCAAGACAAGATGGATTTCCTAAATGCCAATCAACGTTTATAATTCACCCACAAAGTTCTCAAATTCATTCAAGACAGAGCTAGAATATGATGAATACCAATTAATTGTTATTATATTTAGAATAATAATGCGATACTTTAAATGTGTAAGCGGTACGTTTATGTAAGGAAACACATTGAAGTATCGATTTTAATATTGTTAAATATCATTTGTCTTTACCCTCTGTTTTAGAGTTATTATAACTCCAGTAGCATTCTAAGGATATTTTTCTTTCTATTACAGGAGAGAGTCAGTAATTTGTAATATGTTAATTGATTTGTAACAGGCATTGTAGGACATGTCGATTGATCAAATATAATTTATCCTAAATTTTAAATGTAGTTCCCGTTATTGTGGGTAAAGCTCTTTCTGTTGGTAATACGTAACTGTGGACTTACTGATCAGACTTAATTAGGTCAGGTTTGATCAGATTGGTAACATTTGTTTTAAATGTCACCATTGGCATTGATTGACTCTGGCGGGACATTATTGTATTTGGTCTGTCGCCCTGGCCTATCGACGCTTATTGAAAGGCAGTGTGCTTTCTTGAAAGAAATGCCCAACTATGAGATGTCTAGTAAAAAGATATACTAATAAAATATCCATAACATTCTTACAGGTATGTAAACTCAAATAAATGTATATAAAGTTATTAACAAAAATTAATCGTTGACAATTTAAAACTAAGCAAGGTTAACAAGCGGTGAATAGTACTTTCATAATAATTCGTTTTTGTAACGGTCATATTCCAGGAATGTGACTATTTAAACCTAACTTGTTTGAATACGCTCTGACACCACAAACCAGCCCTTGTTTCTAAGATGGCAATGGCAAAACGTTACCCAACTTACAACGAGACTATTGTTCCACATTACTACGGCGGCTTTAAAGGGTAATGACTGTTAAATTGACACCAGGCAACCTAGTTACAACACAATCTGAGTTCTCTTTGTTTTGCAATTGCCACTAAAACAAGATTATTTTATTAAAGAGTTTTTCACATTACGTGACCTAACCATAATTCTCAGTTACACTTTTACTCTAATATTTAATTTTAATTTTAAGCCTGCATGTATTTATAACAGTTTTAAGAAACAAAACAAACGTCTGAATATTAAAGCCTAAATAACATTTTGTAACAACACAACTAAGCAGCTTAAAATATGTTGTAAAATATGTACTGTAATTTTATTCGCCTTAGAATTAGACATTAATCTGGTAATTTTTGATACCGATTTTCAGTGGTAGGTTTGCAAATCCAGAAAACATGAAATACGTAGATTTCTGTATAGTCTAAGTTAGCGTACCTTTCATCGCTATTTCTTACAAGTTAGTTAAAAAATAGAACCGCAAGTTACCATTTAAACATGTTGCGTCATAGTTAGCCTAATCGGGAAAACACCCTACTAACATTCACTACAAACTGTTACATATAATCACTGTCTTGTCTCGTAGCATTTATTACGTAAAAAAACCTCCTAAAGCTTTACTGGAGGTGTTTCTGAACCTAAACCAGCATGAGTCTACAATAACTATTGGGGGAGTTTCTCTTGAAAACATTTTTAGATTTGTTCCTTGGATAAAAAAACAACATAAAACTTCATCTAAACGTATGTCTATAATGCCTAGATTTCCGTCCATTGGTCTGTATGTGATTTTTACAAATGCTGTAATAACTAGAGTTCTATTTAAGACAGAATCGTCAAACTTGGCACACATGAGTACTTTAGTAGGTCAAAAAAAATTAATAAAATTTTGTTACTTTAACTTAACCGTTTTAAAATAGCGGCCATTTAAAAATGCAATGCCTAATTTCACGAAAATCTTTAAAACTACTACACATGGTTTTGTGTAGTAAAACATGGAAAGTTTAAAGGCAAATTAGACACCTTAGTCGACGATATCGGGTGATAAATACCCAAGTAATAAATTTTTTACGTGATGAATAACATCATTTTGCATTACTATCATACTCTAAATGGTGTTATTCATAATATAAAAAAATAATTACTCGGGTGTTTATCACCTGATTTTATTAACTAAGGTACCGTTTGATTAGCCTTTAAATTCTCTATGTATTACTACACGAAACCATTAGTTGTAGATTTAACGATTTTATTGTTAATTTTATTACTGCCACTTAAAAAATATATTATAGTGCTACATGCCACATGCTTTTTGTGCTATCCGATTTAATTGCATTTTATATATTTTATAGCTCTCAGCCTTGATATGTACGAATAGTATCTATTATTATCAAATTTAATACGTTTTAAGCAGAAAAAATATTAAAGGAATATAGTCCCATGATACTTAGCAGTGGTGTTTTTGATCGACTTAGTTTATTTTCGGATATGTGACTAAGGTATCTATAATATATACAGCCGCATGTGTAACTCACTCACTCACTGAGGTATACGAATTCTAGACCACTTCTAGACGAGCTAGAAACCTGAAATTTTGCATGCAGATAGCTTATAGCTTGAAACCCCCAGAAAAATTGCCAAAACTGAAATTTTTTTATTTTCACCCCCCCCAAAAAAAATATTTAAAACCCCCCAAAAAAGGCTTATTTTAAAATTCCAGTTTTTGAGCTCTAGCGGCCGAACGGATTATTCTATCGAAAAAAGGACACCACCACGTGCCACGGATTTTACAAGATCTACAACTTTGTTCCTATGACATTTTGTCGTTTCTCGCTCCCTTCACCCTTAGGTAGCGCTAGATTTTTCAAAATTAAAACAATTTCGATTGTTATTTTCATAGTTTTTAATTTCCTATAACTTTATTTTAGTATTTAAAGGCTTGATATTTGACACTCAATATATTGACACATTACCCTTCACGAAACACTCGATAAAGTAACATGTTTTAATAATTAAACATCCCAAAAAAATTAAAAACCTTAATTATTCCATAAAAGACAAACTGCATTATCGACTTACTCAGGAAATTCTAGATAAGCTAGAAACATGGAATTGGGTCTACATTTAGCTTGTCCATTGAAACCCCCAGAAAAATTGCAAAAAGGGATAATTTTATTTCAACCTCCTCAAAAAAATTCAAAATGGAGGAAATTTTGAACATCTCCAAAATAGTGTATTTTTTGTGGCTGCAGCGGCCAAACGGTTGGTCCTATCGAGGAACGGAGACCACCACGACGCACGGATTTTAGACGATCTACAAATTTGGTCTTATGACTTTTTGTCGTATCTAGTCTCCTTCACCCTTAGGTAGCGCTAGATTTTTCAAATTTCGGAATATTTTCGAAATATTTTGGCCGTTTTTTATTGCCTATCACGTTAATATACTTGATGGAGGCCTAATATTAGGCACGCAGTATGTCTACATTACACTTAGTAAATATCAGCAGTCATATGACCAGTTTTAATGAATGAAACTTGTCGAAAAATGAAAAACTCTAAATATCTTAAAATACGACGTTTTCTTGGTATAAGTAGTAATGTATTGGGGGTTCTGAGCCAATTTATATTATTGGACATGCACGTGACACCAATAATACTTGAGCTAGAGACGAGAGATTTGGCATGCATGTGCTTTGCATCATTTAACCTCACAGAAAATTCCCAAGCATTATTTTTTTGGTTTTAACTACCTCAAAACAATTCATAATAACGGTTATAAACAATCAGAATGTAGTGTTGTTTAAACAGTTCTAGCAGCCAAACGGATGGTCTTATACTTAAATATTTGCTGATTTGTCTGTTTTATTAGTATAAGTAGTGGTCTTATTCGGCTTCTGGGCCATTTGAAACAACACCACCTCAACTAGAGGCCAAACAGCGACCTGGGGGCGAAGCCCCCCACAGGGGTCTGGGGGCGGAGCCCCCAGCGAGCGAAGCGAGTCTAAAATATATACAGCCGCATGTGTAACTCACTGACTGACTGACTGACTGACTGACTGAGGTATACGAATTCTAGACCACTTCTAGAGGAGCTAGAAACCTGAAATTTGGCATGCAGGTAGCTTTTATCTTGAAACCCCCAGGAAAATCTTTAAAACTTACAATTTCATATTTGAAACTCCGTAAAAATAAATATAAATAATTTAGTTCTCGTTTTTTGAGGTTAACTGATGTCGGTAATTCAGTATGCAGCTCAATAGGTATGTTGTACTACGTTACCGACATGCATTATTATGTATTTCAATTCTACAAATTACAAAAATCTACATGTGCTTTTGCGTATAAGAGTTGTGTGGCAATCCAGTCACAATAAATGTCTTCCCTATTAAATATTTATAATTTTAAACTTAAATATTCTTTCATGATCTCATAATTGCATCGACTAATAAACCTGTTATTTATTCCTTAACATCGAAAAAAATAATTTTAGGTTCTCACTGGTAAGAAAACTCATTGTTTTAACCACCCTTTTGATGATTCGAACCAACTTTAATCTTTCGGTGAGGAATTTTTGTCAAATTTATTACGTAATTTTTGTAGCCATGACAGTTTCATGCGTTGCCCGTTTTTTGATTTATATTTGAACACAATTTTTAATTAGTTATAAAACAAATCTAAGTGGAAACTACGTTTTGACATGCATTATTTAGATTTCAAAATCTTATCGGGACTATAGTGAATGTAGTAAGCAGCTTTTGCTGTAATACAAATTTAACTATTTCTATATTAAATCAATATATTTTTAAGGAATTGGTAGTTACCCTACTACATTTTGTTCAAGGTTGTATGACGGTTTTATTATCACTTACAATTACTACTTGAGGCTTAATATTTGGCACACAATATCTTCGCATTTATCTTCAAGAAGCGGTAGTTAAACTATCATATTTAACTATTCAAACCCCTCAAACAAATTAAAAGAACCTAATTGTTTTATAACTTAACAATCTGCTTTATGACTTCTTCACGTAATGTATTTTTAATATAGCTCTAGCAGCCAAAGGAATGGTCCTAACGAACAAAGCAGACCACCACGTGCCACGGATTTCAGACGATCCACAACTTTGTTCTTATGACCTTTTGCAGTATCTCGCCCCCTTCACCCTTGGGTAGCGCCAGATTTTTTTTTTTTAATTTCAGCTATTTTTCAAGATTAATTCGTGGTTATAGTTTGTCACTCTAATGGAGAACTTAATGACCTAATATTTGGCACACAGTCTTATTAAATTACATTAAAAAAGTAGCAGCAGTCAGAACCCCATATCTGACCATTTAAACACCCAAACAAATTAAAGCCTTTGAACTTTTCTATGTTTGTTCGTGTTCTTTGGGTATATTTTGAATTTTGCGCTCTGCCAAGGGTAAAAACCCTCATGAACTATGCTCTATTTGTTGCAGAAGGCTTGTAGTTACCCAAATACATTAAACGTCTTATAAAGTTAATATTACAATATCAGGGTAGGGTTTTACTTTTTAACAAGCACTTACGTTATACATACCATGCCACGTAGTATTCAGCATCAGGCATACGACTAGTTTTGATTATTTAAACCCCTTAATACAGTATAATAAGAGCCTTCGAATCTTTTGGGTATTTAGGTCGTAACTTGAATTTGGCCCAAGATAGATCCTTGAGGGACTCTATATTTCATTTGTTGAAGATTGAATTACATTATTTCTATAAGAGCATTATTTACTGGTTTCTGGTTTTATTTTGCACAAAACATGTCTACACGAATATTATCTTCACGAATCAGTAGATAAACAAACTTATTTTAAATTTAATGAATTTGAAGTATTTAAAACGCTAAAACCAAATAATTAGCACATTAAGTAGATTTGTTGGTCTACTGGTTGGTTTTTGTTTTACATAATTTGTGGGAAAAACCCTTCATAAATTAGGTTAAATATGTTACAGATGACTTTTATTCGCTACAAACATAATATGTTACTGTTGTAACTTTTATTGATGGAAGTCTAATCCATTTAAAAATACAAGTTGTCAAACGGTACAGTCAACAGCATAGGGAAAAACGAGAAAAAGCGGTATGCACAGAAGGGGTCTGCAGTATTATGTGATTCAGCAGTCCTTTTGTAAAAGAATTTAAACGCCTGAAAAAAACATGACATGTTATTATTTGTTGCTTAATGTTATTGTATTTTAGGCCCACTTAAAGGATTAAAAGCATTGTTATTTAGGAAACATTAACAACAGAACTAAGCTACCATATTTGTTATGTTTATGTTGTGATGATTTAAATATTTTCAAATTAGAAAACTTCACATTTAAAAAATATATATTTGTTGTACAGATGTAAATTATTTCTTTACCATGAAATGATACATGGAGGATTGTATTTTGCCTCATACTATTTATTTCTTAGTTCATCGCATCAAAACTCATAATTGTGATTGAATTATTCTTGAAAAAAAAGCTTCTCGCGAACGCCACTGACGATCTACAACGGGGGTTCCCCTACAAAATCAGATACACATTTTGATGGATTACGTATAAGAAACAGTTTCATAAAGATTTTACTTAAAAAAAATACGCTAGAAGCCTTGTAATCAGAAAACAGCCGCATGTGTAACTGACTCACTCACTGAGGTATACGAATTCTAGACCACTTCTAGACGAGCTAGAAACCTGAAATTTTGCATGCAGGTAGCTTATAGCTTGTAACCCCCAGGAAAATCGCCAAAACTGACGGTTTTTTATCTTAACCCCCCAAAAAAAAATATTTAAACCCCCCAAAAAAAATATTTAAACCCCCCAATAAAATATTTAAACCCCCCCAAAAAAATATTTAAACCCCCCCAAAAAAATATTTAAACCCCCCCCCCCCAAAAAAAGGCGGCCGAACGGATTGACCTATCGAAAAACGGACACCACCACGTGCCACGGATTTTGCAAGGTCTACAACTTTGTTCCTATGAAATTTTGTCGTATCTCGCTCCCTTCACCCTTAGGTATCTCTAGATTTTTCAAATTTTAGGCAATTTCGACGGTTATTTTCTTGGTTTTTAATTTCCTATCATTTTAATTTAGTATATAAATGCTTGATATTTGGCACTCAATATGTTAATACATTACTCTTTACGAAACACTCGATAAACTAACATGTTTTAATAAGTAAACACCTCAACAAATTAAAAACCCTAATTGTTTCATAAATGACAAACTGCATTATTGACTTACTCAGGTTATTCTAGACAAGCTATAAACATGGAATTAGGCCTACATGTAGCTTGTCCATTAAAACCTCCAGAAAAAATTGCAAAAAGGCATAATTTTTAATCAGAACCACATAAAAAAAATTAAAAATGGAGGAAAATTTGAATATGTCCAAAATAGTGCTTTTTTTAGCTCTAACGGACGAACGGATAGTCCTATCGACAAACGGAATACCTCCACTTGCCAAGGAATTTAGACGATCTAAAACTTTGACTTTTGTCGTATCTCGTATCCTTCACCATTAGATAGCGCTAGATTTTTTAAATTTCAAAATGTTGTGGTGTTTTTGCATTTTTTTATCACGTGAACAGATTTTATGATTTACACCAATCGATCTAGGGGCGAAGCCTCCCACAATGGTCTAGGGATCTAGGGGTTGGGGAAGTGGGTTGGTAGGGGAGGTCTAGGAGAGGAGAGGGTTGCAAATGATCTGTTTGGGTATATGAGATATAGCATGCATGTGCCTTGAAACCTCAAATATCCTTAAACATTTCCAAACTCGTACTATTTCAATTTTAAGCCCCTCATCTTTAAATAACTGCTGATATGTCTATTTTTTTGTATAAGTAGTAGTATAATGTCGGTTCTAGGTCCTTAATATGACACCACTTTCACTTGAGCTAGGTACCCGGGCCACTGCCACGGTAACTAAGCACCCGAAAACTACCTGGGGGCGAAGCCACCCACAGGGGTCTGAGGCACCCGAAAACTACCTGGGGGCGAAGCCACCCACAGGGGTCTGGGGGCGGAGCCCCCAGCGAGCGAAGCGAGTCTATAATATATACAGCCGCATGTGTAACTCACTCACTCACTGAGGTATACGAATTCTAGACCACTTCTAGACGAGCTAGAAACCTGAAATTTTGCATGCAGATAGCTTATAGCTTGAAACCCCCAGAAAAATTGCCAAAACTGAAATTTTTTTATTTTCACCCCCCCCAAACAAAATATTTAAAACCCCCCAAAAAAGGCTTATTTTAAAATTCCAGTTTTTGAGCTCTAGCGGCCGAACGGATTATTCTATCGAAAAACGGACACCACCACGTGCCACGGATTTTACAAGATCTACAACTTTGTTCCTATGACATTTTGTCGTTTCTCGCTCCCTTCACCCTTAGGTAGCGCTAGATTTTTCAAAATTAAAACAATTTCGATTGTTATTTTCATAGTTTTTAATTTCCTATAACTTTATTTTAGTATTTAAAGGCTTGATATTTGACACTCAATATATTGACACATTACCCTTCACGAAACACTCGATAAAGTAACATGTTTTAATAATTAAACATCCCAAAAAAATTAAAAACCTTAATTATTCCATAAAAGACAAACTGCATTATCGACTTACTCAGGAAATTCTAGATAAGCTAGAAACATGGAATTGGGTCTACATTTAGCTTGTCCATTGAAACCCCCAGAAAAATTGCAAAAAGGGATAATTTTATTTCAACCTCCTCAAAAAAATTCAAAATGGAGGAAATTTTGAACATCTCCAAAATAGTGTATTTTTTGTGGCTGCAGCGGCCAAACGGTTGGTCCTATCGAGGAACGGAGACCACCACGACGCACGGATTTTAGACGATCTACAAATTTGGTCTTATGACTTTTTGTCGTATCTAGTCTCCTTCACCCTTAGGTAGCGCTAGATTTTTCAAATTTCGGAATATTTTCGAAATATTTTGGCCGTTTTTTATTGCCTATCACGTTAATATACTTGATGGAGGCCTAATATTAGGCACGCAGTATGTCTACATTACACTTAGTAAATATCAGCAGTCATATGACCAGTTTTAATGAATGAAACTTGTCGAAAAATGAAAAACTCTAAATATCTTAAAATACGACGTTTTCTTGGTATAAGTAGTAATGTATTGGGGGTTCTGAGCCAATTTATATTATTGGACATGCACGTGACACCAATAATACTTGAGCTAGAGACGAGAGATTTGGCATGCATGTGCTTTGCATCATTTAACCTCACAGAAAATTCCCAAGCATTATTTTTTTGGTTTTAACTACCTCAAAACAATTCATAATAACGGTTATAAACAATCAGAATGTAGTGTTGTTTAAACAGTTCTAGCAGCCAAACGGATGGTCTTATACTTAAATATTTGCTGATTTGTCTGTTTTATTAGTATAAGTAGTGGTCTTATTCGGCTTCTGGGCCATTTGAAACAACACCACCTCAACTAGAGGCCAAACAGCGACCTGGGGGCGAAGCCCCCCACAGGGGTCTGGGGGCGGAGCCCCCAGCGAGCGAAGCGAGTCTAATATACTATACAGCCGCATGTGTAACTCACTCACTCACTCACTCAGGTATACGAATTCTAGACCACTTCTAGAGGAGCTAGAAACCTGAAATTTGGCATGCAGGTAGCTTTTACCTTGAAACCCCCAGGAAAATCTTTAAAACGTACAATTTCATATTTTAAACTCCGTAAAAATTAATATAAATAATTTAGTTCTCGTTTTTTGAGGTTAACTGATGTCGGTAATTCAGTATGCAGCTCAATTGGTATGTTGTACTACGTTACCGACATGCATTATTATGTATTTCAAATTTTCGGTGCAGTATACAAAAATCTACATGGGTTTTTGCGTATAAGAGTTTTGTGGCAATCCAGTCACAATAAATGTCTTCCCTATTAAATATTTATAATTTTAAACTTAATTAAATATTCTTTCATGATCTCATAATTGTATGGACTGATAAAACTGTTATTTATTCCTTAATATCGAAAAATATAATTTTAGGATCTCACTGGTAAGAAAAATCATTGTTTTAACCACGCTTTTGATGATTCGAACTATTATGAATCTTACAGTGATGATAGTGTCAGATTGCGTAAGTTTTTTAGCCATGACGGTTTGATGCGTTACCCGTTTTTTTCAATAGTATTTGAACAAAATTTTTAATTAGTTATAAAACAAATCTATGAGTTACGTAAACTACGTTGTTGACATGCATTATCTTGATTTCAAAATCTCATCGGGACTATAGTGAATGTAGTAAGCAGCTTTTTCTGTAATACAAATTTATCTATTTTTCTATTAAATCAATATATTCTTACCGCATTTTAAAGGAATTGGTAGTTACCCTACTACGTTATTACCTAAGGTTGTGTCTCGGGGGTAATAATATTTTCAAAATTCTGTAGGCCTTGTATTTCTGTAAGTACCCTTGAGAAACTCTGTATTTAATTTTGTTCAAGGTTGTATGACGGTTTTATCATCACTTACAGTTAGTACTTGAGGCTTGATATTTGGCACACAATATCTTCGCATTTATCTTCAAGAAGCGGTAGTTAAACTATCAAACCCCTCAAACAAATTAAAAGAACCTAATTGTTTTATAACTTAACAATCTGCTTTACCGACTTCTTCACGTAATATATTTTTAATATAGCTCTAGCAGCCAAAGGAATGGTCCAAACGAACAAAGCAGACCACCACGTGCCACGGATTTTAGACGATCTACAACTTTGTTCTTATGACCTTTTGCAGTATCTCGCCCCCTTCACCCTTGGGTAGCGCCAGTTTTTTTTTCAAATTTCAGCTATTTTTCAAGATTTATTCGTGGTTATAGTTTGTTACTCTAATGGAGAACTTAATGGCCTAATATTTGGTACACAGTCTTATTAAATTACATTAAAAAAGTAGCAGCAGTCAGAATCCCATATCTGACCATTTAAACACCCTAACAAATTAAAGCCTTTGAACTTTTCTATGTTTGTTCGTGTTTTTTTGGGTATATTTTGAATTTTGCGCTCTGCCAAGGGTTAAAACCCTCATAAACTATGCGCTATTTGGTGCAGAAGGCTTGTAGTTACCCAAATACATTAAACGTCCTATAAAGTTGATATTAACAATATCAGGGTAGGGTTTTACTTTTTTAGAAGCAATTACGTTATACATACAGTCTCCATGCCACGTAGTATTCAGCATCAGGCATATGACTAGTTTTGATTATTTAAACCCCTTAAATGCCATACTGATTATTGCTTCATATAATAAAAGTCTTCGAATTTTTTGGGTATTTAGGTTGTAACTTGAATTTGGCCCAAGATAGATCCTTGAGGGACTCTATATTTCATTTGTTGAAGATTGAATTACATTATTTCTATAAGAGCATTATTTACGGGTTTCTGGTTTTATTTCCACGTATTCTTAGGATGAGTAGTAGTAATATGTCTGCTGATTTATCTGCTTTCTCAAGATGATGCCACTTCTACTAGAGCTAGGAATGAGAGGTTTAGCATGCATGTTCCTTGTACTCTCAAATCTCCATAAACATTTCCTAAACCTACTATTTCAACGTACTTACAGTCTTTATATTTTGCACAAAACATGTCTGCACGAATATTATCTCCACGAATCAGTAGATAAACAAACTTATTTTAAATTCAATGAATTTGAAGTATTTTAAACGCTAAAACCAAATAATTAGCACATTAAGTAGATTTGTTGGTCTATTGGTTGGTTTTTGTTTTACATAATTTGTGGGAGAAACCCTACATAAATTAGGTTATATATGTTACAGATGACTTTTATTCGCTACTAACATAATATGTTAC
The DNA here is from genome assembly GCA_963675035.1 of Allygus modestus. Taxonomy (NCBI): domain Eukaryota; kingdom Metazoa; phylum Arthropoda; class Insecta; order Hemiptera; family Cicadellidae; genus Allygus; species Allygus modestus. Next base: position 145,226,958 of record OY776111.1, read on the forward strand.
TGTTGTAACTTTTATTTATGGAAGTCTAATCCATTTCAAAATACAAGTTGTCAAACGGTAGAGTCAACAGCATAGGGAAACACGAGAAAAAGCGGTATGCAGAGAAGGGTCTGCAGTATTATGTGAATCAGCAGTCCTTTTGTAAAAGAATTTAAACGCCTGAAAAAAAACATGACATGTTATTATTTGTTGCTTAATGTTATTGTATTTTAGGCCCACTTAAAGGCTTAAAACCATTGCTATTTAGGAAACATAAACAACAGAACTAAGCTACCATATTTGTTATGTTTATGCTGTGATGCTTTAAATATTTTCAAATTAGAAAACTTCACATTTAAAAAATATATATTTGTTGTACGGATGTAAATTATTTCTTTAACATGAAATGATACATGGAGGATTGTATTTTGCCTTATACTATTTATTTCTTAGTTCATCGCATCAAAACTCATTATTGTGATTTCATTATTCATGTAATAAAAGCTTCTCGCGAACGCCACTGTATTCTAGACGATCTACAACGGGGGTTCCCCTACTAAATCAGATACACATTTTGATGGTTCATGTATAAAGCAGTTTCATAAAGATTTTACTTAAAAAAAATACGCTAGAAGCCTTGTAATCAGAAAACAGCCGCATGTGTAACTGGCTCACTCACTCACTGAGGTATACGAATTCTAGACGAGCTAGAAACCTTAAATTTTGCATGCAGGTAGCTTATAGCTTGTAACACCCAGGAAAATCGCCAAAACTGACGGTTTTGTATCTTAACCCCCCCAAAAAAGGCTTATTTTAAAATTACAGTTTTTGAGCCCTAGCGGCCGAACGGATTGACCTATCGAAAAACGGACACCACCACGTGCCGCGGATTTTGCAAGGTCTACAACTTTTTTCCTATGACATTTTGTCGTATCTCGCTCCCTTCACCCTTAGGTAGCGCTAGATTTTTCAAATTTTAGGCAATTTTGACGGTTATTTTCGTGGTTTTTAATTTCCTATCATTTTAATTTAGTATATAAATGCTTGATATTTGGCACTCAATATGTTTATACATTACTCTTTACGAAACACTCGATAAACTAACATGTTTTAATAAGTAAACACCTCAAAAAATTAAAAACCCTAATTATTGTTTCATAAATGACAAACTGCATTATCGACTTACTCAGGTTATTCTAGACAAGCTATAAACGTGGAATTAGGCCTACATGTAGCTTGTCCATTAAAACCTCCAGAAAAATTGCAAAAAGGCATCATTTTTAATCAGAACCACATAAAAAAAATTAAAATGGAGGAAAATTTGAATATGTCCAAAATAGTGCTTTTTTATTTTAGCTCTAACGGACGAACGGATAGTCCTATCGATAAACGGAATACCTCCACTTGCCAAGGAATTTAGACGATCTAAAACTTTGACTTTTGTCGTATCTCGTATCCTTCACCATTAGATAGCGCTAGATTTTTCATATTTCAAAATGTTTTCAAGGTTTTGTGGTGTTTTTGCATTTTTTGATCACGTGAACAGATTTTATGATTTACATCAATCGATCTAGGGGCGAAGCCTCCCACAATGGTCTAGGGATCTAGGGGTTGGGGAAGTGGGTTGGTAGGGGAGGTCTAGGAGGGGAGAGGGTTGCAAATTATCTGTTTGGGTATATGAGATATAGCATGCATGTGCCTTGAAACCTCAAATATCCTTAAACATTTCCAAACTCTACTATTTCAATTTTTAGTATATGAGATATAGCATGCATGTGCCTTGAAACCTCAAATATCCTTAAACATTTCCAAACTCTACTATTTAAATTTTTACCCCGTCATATTTAAATAACTGCTGATTTCTCTATTTTTTTGTATAAGTAGTAGTATAATGTCGGTTCTAGGTCCTTAATATGACACCACTTTCACTTGAGCTAGGTACCCGGGCCACTGCCACGGGAACTAAGCACCCGAAAACTATCTGGGGGCGAGGCCACCCACAGGGGTCTGGGGGCGGAGCCCCCAGCGAGTGAAGCGAGTCTAAAATATATACAGCCGCATGTGTAACTCACTGACTGACTGACTGACTGAGGTATACGAATTATAGACCACTTCTAGAGGAGCTAGAAACCTGAAATTTGGCATGCAGGTAGCTTTTATCTTGAAACCACCAGGAAAATCTTTAAAACTTACAATTTCATATTTGAAACTCCGTAAAAATAAATATAAATAATTTAGTTCTCGTTTTTTGAGGTTAACTGATGTCGGTAATTCAGTATGCAGCTCAATAGGTATGTTGTACTACGTTACCGACATGCATTATTATGCATTTCAATTCTACAAAATACAAAAATCTACATGTGTTTTGCGTATAAGAGTTGTGTGGCAATCCAGTCACAATAAATGTCTTCCCTATTAAATATTTATAATTTTAAACTTAAATATTCTTTCATGATCTCATAATTACATTGACCAATAAACCTGTTATTTATTCCTTAACATCGAAAAATATAATTTTAGGTTCTCACTGGTAAGAAAACTCATTGTTTTAACCACCCTTTTGATGATTCGAACTAACTTTAATCTTTCGGTGATGAATTATTGTCAAATTGATTACGTAATTTTTGTAGCCATGACAGTTTCATGCGTTGCCCGTTTTTGATTTATATTTGAACACAATTTTTAAATAGTTATAAAACAAATCTATGAGTTACGTAAACTACGTTGTTGACATGCATTATTTAGATTTCAAAATCATATCGGCACTATAGTGGATGTAGTAAGCAGCTTTTGCTGTAATACAAATTTAACTATTTTTCTATTAAAGCAATATATTTTTAACGCATTTTTAAGGAATTTGTAGCTACCCTACTACGATATAACCTAAGGTTTTGTCTCGAGGGTAATAATATTTTCAAAATTATGTAGGCAAGTACCCTTGAGGAACTATGTATTTCATTTTGTTCAAGGTTGTATGACGGTTTTACTATCACTTACATTTACTACTTGAGGCTTAATATTTGGCACACAATATCTTTGCATTTATCTTCAAGAAGCGGTAGTTAAACTATCATATTTTACTATTCAAACCCCTCAAACAAATTAAAAGAACCTATTTTACTATTCAAACCCCTAAAACAAATTAAAAGAACCTAATTGTTTTTATAACTTACCAATCTGCTTTACCGACTTCTTCACTAATGTATTTTGAATATAGCTCTAACAGCCAAAGGAATGGTCCTAACGAACAAAGCAGACCACCACGTGCCACGGATTTCAGACGATCTACAACTTTGTTCTTATGACCTTTTGCAGTATCTCGCCCCCTTCACCCTTGGGTAGCGCCAGATTTTTTTCAAATTTCAGCTATTTTTCAAGATTAATTCGTGGTTATAGTTTGTCACTCTAATGGAGAACTTAATGACCTAATATTTGGCACACAGTCTTATTAAATTACATTAAAAAAGTAGCAGCAGTCAGAACCCCATATCTGACCATTTAAACACCCAAACAAATTAAAGCCTTTGAACTTTTCTATGTTTGTTCGTGTTCTTTGGGTATATTTTGAATTTTGCGCTCTGCCAAGGGTAAAAACCCTCATAAACTATGCTCTATTTGTTGCAGAAGGCTTGTAGTTACCCAAATGCATTAAACGTCTTATAAAGTTAATATTACAATATCAGGGTAGGGTTTTACTTTTTAACAAGCACTTACGTTATACATACCATGCCACGTAGTATTCAGCATCAGGCATACGACTAGTTTTGATTATTTAAACCCCTTAATACAGTATAATAAAAGCCTTCGAAACTTTTGGGTATTTAGGTCGTAACTTGAATTTGGCCCAAGATAGATCCTTGAGGGACTCTATATTTCATTTGTTGAAGATTGAATTACATTATTTCTATAAGAGCATTATTTACTGGTTTTACTTTGCACAAAACATGTCTACACGAATATTATCTTCACGAATCAGTAGATAAACAAAGTTATTTTAAATTTAATGAATTTGAAGTATTTAAATCGCTAAAACCAAATAATTAGCACATTAAGTAATTTGTTGGTCTATTGGTTGGTTTTGTTTAACATAATTTGTGGGAAAAACCCTTCATAAATTAGGTTAAATATGTTACAGATGACTTTTATTCGCTACAAACATAATATGTTACTGTTGTAACTTTTATTGATGGAAGTCTAATCCATTTAAAAATACAAGTTGTCAAACGGTACAGTCAACAGCATAGGGAAAAACGAGAAAAAGCGGTATGCACAGAAGGGGTCTGCAGTATTATGTGAATCAGCAGTCCTTTTGTAAAAGAATTTAAACGCCTGAAAAAACATGACATGTTATTATTTGTTGCTTAATGTTATTGTATTTTAGGCCCACTTAAAGGATTAAAAGCATTGTTATTTAGGAAACATAAACAACAGAACTAAGCTACCATATTTGTTATGTTTATG